>OZ010791.1:245839003-246439003 GCA_963932465.1 Maratus speciosus | reverse complement strand
AAACTTTCCTCAAAATTAAACATTTTAAAAATTGTAAAATAATATTTATAGAACATTGAAATTAATATGCTACACAGAACAGATATTAAGCTGTCAGTTTAAAAAAAAATATTTATTTCTGTTCTATACGGAATGTGAAATAAAATTAAATGCGACACGTTGCTAAATTGCACCATCAATGAAAAGTAAGACTCCTGAGACCCCTTAAAAAGGCGACGCATCAAGATATCGCTAAATTTGGAGTAGAAACATAAAACACCCTAAATGAAACCAACTTGGATTTAGCTGACTAATTTGGCGAAATTCTGATTTATATTCAGAATCGAAGAGAATTTTTATTGAATTATGTATAATCGAGTTACTCTAATCTTAGCTTAATGTGTTTGACTATATATAAGGTATATTAAAAAAAAAAAAAAAAAAAAAAAAAACAAGGAATATGAAAGCTACCTTTTCCTCCCGGCACATGCCGGGACAACACATTCAAGTGGCTAGGTTAGAAACACAAAGAAGGATTAGGCACTGCCCTCCAATAATAATAATAATAAAATCACAAATTATCAATCTATATCAAATACATATTTTTAAATGCATTATGTTACGTAAAACCTCTAAAACATTTTTAACAAAACATACATTATCTGACATACATCTGACATACATTAAGCACTTCAAACCGAAAAAGTAATGTTTCTTGTTAGACGCAACTACACTCCAGGTGTACTCTGCTCCCGGTCCCAGGGGCCAGGTAGGGAATACAGAGAAGAATAGGCACTTCCCTCGTTCGTCTCTGTTCAATCAGAAAAAAATCTCAAGTTATCAATCATTTCATCATAAAACTATCAAAAAATTCAATTTCAAAATACGAATTTAGTCATTAAGAGCCAAACCCCAATCAATAAGATAATACCTTTTGCTGGTTGCTGCATAGAAGAGACTATAACACAAGTTAAAAAGTTCTAAAAACGGTTTGAAAGGAAGAAGAACTACAGTAAACTCTGTCTAAGGCGGAATCGATCGGGACTGAGAAAATTTTCCGTGGTAGACAATATTCCGGCTTATGCAAAAGAGCTCCCCACCCCCACCCCTACCCCCGAAAAAAAAACACAAATCGTATAATTTTTTACTTTCGTAACTTTTATTATCGTTCTTTAAAATGAAATTTTTATTGAAATCCGACTTGTTATTAAATTTATTGTTTTTAATAATTTCTTAAAACATTATTTAAACACAATAATAAATATTACCAATACAAAATTGCTTTAATTCTCAAATTTATTGAAAATCATTTAATTTAACCAATACAATTACGTACCTCATATTTCACATAGTAGTTTAAAGAATCAAAAAATAATCTTTTATCGATCCTTGTTTTTTCTTTAGGTAAGTCTGTTATTATCGGTATTTTTTTTCTTTGCACAAGAAAAGTATTTTCGAGTCACCTAATTCTTCTCAAGCAGTCCTGATATGTTTAAAATCACCGCTGTATTCAACGTTTTCAGAATCGTGAAGATCAGAATTCTTCATTTGCATACTATATTACAAGCCTACATAACACAAACATAATATACTTTACTTTAAACAATACATATTTTCATAAATGTGTACTCCACTAGTAATAATAAGAATAACTTTTAAATACAAATTTTTATAGGAAAAAAGGCCATAAGCAAGAATTCCTTAAAATTTAAATAGTTTCTCTTCTTTTGAATTAACTTTTTTGAAGTATTACGGAATTTAATTATTATTGAGTTCGACACTGAGTATTGACGTATATAACCAGTTTTAAAGTTTTGTAAACGAAATGCCTTTCATTTTTAAAATATCCTTTTTCCGGCCTTACGCAAAATTTTGGTTTCCGTCGGACCTCAAAACAGTTTCCGTTTCCGCGTTAGGCAGATTCCGGCTTATGCAGCAAGAATTAATGTTATTTTCTATGGGTTCGCCGGGACTTGAAAACTTTTCGCGGTAGACAGATTTCCGGCTTACACAGAGTCCGCCTTAGACAGAATTTACTGTATTGTAAAGGTACTTGATTTTGTGGTCTCTCGAACAAACATAACAAATTTATAAATTTTCTGAAATTAATAAAATGTAAAAAAGTTTTGTTTTTAAGTGTTCTTTACATAAAGTTTTTGGGCTCTGCTAGATCTTCTGTTTGTGTTCCTTGAATCTTCTCCCTCATTTTGCGGGGAAACCGAATAGGATAAAAAGAAAAAGTTTAACATTTCTGAACTCAATGTTTCGAGAAACATTAGAAACACCTCAAACAGTGCAGAAAAAAAATTAAAAAGTATACTTTTAACAAATTAAAAATAACTTGTGTAGTTGATAAATTTTATGGCCAATCTTGTATCAACCAACATATTGGTATTTAGTTAGCTTCCCATGTGTTATTTGGTATGAAATGCTGTTAATGTGAGTGTAAGTAATAGATTTATTATTAAAATATTTCATTTTAAATTGTTATTTTTGTTAATAGAAGCTAATTGCCAGCCACTATCTTGGTGGATGAATTATACAGATGGTTATACTGCTAACATGAACTATCTTGACCTGAGTCCATATATTGACTCGAAGAAAACTCATGGATCACTTACAATGTATCCAGACAGAAGAATATACTGGACTTCAGATAATTCTGATTCAAATTTGAAATTGGCATGTGAAATTGAGAAGTGTGGAGATAATAGTAAGTTTAATTGATTTAATTATTCATAAAGTATGTTTTGAAAGTTTCGTAATGCAAGCTTTTCTTAGCCAGAAAATGGGCAGTTACGAGTTTGTGTTAATTTTTAAGCAAATAAAAAACAAAGCTAAATTATAAGAGCTAATAATAAACCAGTAAAAATTAAATTTAAAAAATCAAAAAAGCCGACTGCGTAAAAAGCGAACTAATTAATTATTTTTCATCAATGTGAAACTATATTTTATATTACTTACATTTTTTTTTATTTACTTGTATTGATGACTTTTAAGTTGTGTTTAATTGTTAGATCCTATCTATAAACACTGTTTTGGTGAGGCCTATAGATGTCTATAAAGGTTAGAGTTTTAGTAAAGCTAGAGATTCTACCTACACAACTTCCAGCTTATGTAATATTTAAACGGAGCTTCAAATAGTCAATGAAATATCGTTTTCATTTTGAAAGACCTATCTAATGATATACCACTCAATATGGTGAGTAAAATTTTTTTTTCGTCTGTACCGCCATTTTTTATTTTACAGTCGCCATTTTGAATTTATAAAAAAAGAATCTAGCCTATAAACATCGGACGGTTAAGAAGAATCGATGGAGATCTCATTCAGTAAAATCCATCCAGCCGTTGAGATGTTTCGAGGGTATAAAGAAATCCACATACCCAGGTACACGTGAAACACATAACCCTTCTTGGCAGTCGGGTAGAAAAATAGCTGTCAGAGTCTTCTTTTCCCTTGTGCTATAGTTATGTAGCTGAAATTTTCTGGAATAACCACGTAAATCCAAAATGCTTATAAATGGTTGTTCTAATAAAATGTGTGTGGACGTTTATTTTAGCTGGGCACAAATCTTACCAATAGTGGTAATTTTTTTTTTCACAATTTTATTTTTCATGAGTGCAAATTAGAAATAATTCTTTGATGTTGAAATAAAATGTTTTGGTTTATGGTATTTATTATTATTGTTATTATTATTATCTTTTCTTTCCTTTTTATTTTAAATATATGTAGCGTGTATATTTTAAGCAAAAATTATGTATTTAAAATAAAATGAGCGAAAGGTTTATCATTTAAATGAAATGAATACATTATGGATCAGTGTTGTACCAGAATTTAATTTCAGGGGAGTTGGGGGGGGGGGGGGGGAGGAGCTGACTTAAATTGTACTTTCTCATCCTTGTGAAAAGCGGTGGATTGTGTAGTAAACAGAAAGTCATGTTATACAATAAGGTCATGGTCCGAGGGAGGGGGAGGCATGCGGTTAATCCATCCCCCTCCCCCTCGCTGAAATAAATTGAAGTGTTAATCTGTCTTTTCATATACTTTCATTTAAAAAAAAGGCATTGTAGCTTAAAATCTAAAATGTTGCCCCCCGCCCCGGTCCGCAAGTATATTTTGGCTGTGGTCTTGTCTATGTTAATAAAAGAAAAATGTTTATTTCGTCCTCCTGTCTGTTGTCGATGGCTAGCGAAATCTAAAGCATATATACCGGGTGTCCCAAAAAGGACTGACTGATTTTAAAATTCAATAACTTCCAAACGGTGACAGATATTAAAAAAATTCTTGCAGGAGGGTTATGCATAAAGTCAAAAGTTTTTTTACAGTGATTTTCGATTTTAGTTCGAATTACAAACAATAGATGGCGCTGCGATCAATAGAAGCTAAATTCAGGCTCGATTTTTGGTACTTCGTGGCCCGGATAATACATTTCCATCTCCTTTTTCTGCATGGAACAACTGAAAGGACCAAAAATCGAGCCTGTATTTAGCGACTATTGCTTACAGCGCCATCTATTGTTTGTAATTCGAACTAAAATCGAAAATCACTGTAATAAAACTTTTGACTTTATGCATAACCCTCCTGCAAGAATTTTTTTAATATCTGTCACCGTTTGGAAGTTATTGAATTTTAAAATCAGTCAGTCCTTTTTGGGACACCCGGTAGATCTGAAAATTTGGTTTAGGATAAACGAAGACAGATGCAAATGCACAAGTGTATCAGATTTTTCGTTTTTTGATAATTTGTCTATATATTAATTAAAAACTCTAATGAACACCGCAAATTGTCTAGTTTCTGTTGTTCCGCAGATTGTGGCTGCCACTTTACGAGTTTCCTCTCCGATTTTCATGCATACTAAAGCGAAGCGTAAGGTTTTTTTTTTCTGCATTTTGAAATCGGGATCCCCGGAACTCCTATAAAGTTACAAAATAAAAAAGAAAACACAAAAAACACACTTTGCCTTCCTATTCAAAGGGCATTGTTTAATTACAAAATAGTAATATTTATTATTACGAAAAGCATTATTATTGGACCGTGATTCCACGTCAGTTTTCAAGTTTTCTAGTTTCCACTGTCGAATGCAGAGGGAGGCCCCCAACTCTAGATTCGTTTAGATAGCTTTATGTTTAAAAATGTAAAATCATACAAATTCGAAGGTGTATGTTTCCCAAGGCAATAGGGCCTTAACATTTGTTTGGAAAGATTTTAGTTTAAAAAGAAAATCAATACTGATTTAAGGTTATCACGGGCCCGGACAATGTCGAAGGCTTCAACTAGTTTGACAACAAATTAATATTGCTTGGGACAGTATTAAATAAAGTTATTTTTTCCACCAACATTTTTCTATTTCATGATCAATTCCCTATTATTGTCAAGATACGCAGGACACTTTCCCAGGTCCCACAGAACTAATGTCCCCAAAAAATTCTATTTTTTCAAACGAATTTAATTGTAAAACAACTTAATGTAATAATAAGTTAAAAACGTCTAAATTTATTACACAGTTTATGTAAGTTAAAATTATCAGTGACATCATAACTTATTTAAGGTTTTACATTTTTCATAATGCGCCCAAAATATTTCTGCTTCTTTTTTACATATGTTTTAAAGTTTCATATGAATGTTTCAATTTTATCGCTACCTTATCTATAGAATAACATTTTCTTTGAGATACGTTTCTCTCTCTCTCTCTCTTTTTTTTTTTATTTCTTTTTAATAATTTTTCCTAAATTTTTATAGGGCCAACTCAGGCTTACATTGAAGATAGAAATAAAGCAACAGATAGTTCATCCTTTGGAGATTATCATACTTACATAAATAATTTCAAACTAAAGTGTATACCTAGTGGCTGGTTCATAAAAAATAGCATGCACTGGTTCAAAGATGGTGTTTTATTAGATGTTTCATCTTCAGAGTTGTCTTTTAATATCCCTTCCACTGTCTCAACTCATGGTGTGTTAGAATATCAGGGTTATTATTCATGTTCTGTGGACCAGTTTCACCCTATTAAAAGAGTGTATTCTTCTGATTATCTCCTCAAAATACCTGGTAATAATAATTTTTTAATGTTATCTTACATAATTTTCTTTTCGTTGTATAGTTACATACATTTTGTATTTTAATAGTTTTAAGACTATTGTGTTGCGTTTGTTTTAAAGTTTTTATTCCATTCTTAATTTAAAAGTCTGTTTTTTGTTATTTTATTTTTAATTCTGTTTATTTAATTTTATTTGTTTTCGTTGCGATATCTTATGATAGTCTATGAGGGAAATTATTGCAGTATACAGCAATGATCTCAAACTATTTCGAATACAATGAAATTTATGCACATTACTGAGGTGCTTACTGTAAAATATGGTGTGCTTAGCTATTTATCGTCATTCACAGAAACGTACAAAAGAATTCGGTTAAAATATTGTTTATGAGCAATAATTTCCGGAAGTGCGTTTTTAACTAAATTTTTGCATATTACGAGGTTTATATAAATTCTATTGACCATATACAGGGATACACAAAATAATTCATAAGTATTACTGACTATGGGAGAGAATTGCTTAAGGGTAGTTTTTAATTGTGCTATGCATTTTCCTGCTGAACTATATTTATTAAGAGAAGTTTCTGGACTATAAATAAATTCTTATACAGAGCTGCACAAAGAACTGTATACATTGCTGCTTATGGATAGTGATTGCTGGAAGTGCAGTTTTAGTTGTGTTATGCGTTTTTTATTTAAATTAAAGTTTAGCTTAACATATGGTGTGTGAAAAGAATTAGAGTGCATTTTTAACATATTGGCGGAAATTCTTAAAAGAAAATTTTCAACTATGTTATGCGTTTTCTAATTGAAAATATACACCACGGAAATAAGTAAAAGACGACACGGAGAAAAAGAATTTGAATCTTATATTTGTGCATTACTGTCTCATACAGTTTTGAAATGAAAATCACAAATTCATTATGATAAAAATATCAGAGTTGTTGCCTTAAATAAACTTTAGAACATATATAAACTAGTCGTTGGGGTCCACCGTAATATTTACCCATCATGGCTATAGATAATATAAAATATGAAAATAAAACATGTGATATTTGCTAAGCATTGTACCATGTTACTTTTATTCATAATTTAATTTATTTGGACTTCCTTAAATATAATTAATATAACCCCTTAAGCTAATATTACTTTTTGTTGGATTAAAATATCTCAATTTGTTGATTTTCTGTAAGCAAGTAAACGCCATTGGTTTACAATGGAAGTCTATGGGAATTTGGCGAAATATTAGAGATACCGCCAATTTGGCGTCATTTTTGGCGACTCATTTTGGCCGCCAAATTTGGCGATATACCGCCAAGTTGGCGACAAACTTGGCGGTGTTTGGCGACAGAACAGGGTCCCTCCTATGGTAACACCCCTTATAGGTATGAAGATGCATTAAATACTTTACATTTACGATAAGCCATTATTGGCATTTAATCTTATAGTTTGGCGATAGTTTTTTGGTCGGCGGGATAATCGAGTGGTACCGAATTGCGTAAAAGAAACATCCTTATAACTTGAAAAATTATAATCCTATTAACTAACAGTTTACTGCGTCGGATTAAGCGCCTCATTTCCAATTAAAATATATCTTTGAATTGAAATTTGAATGAAATAAAGGGTCATGAAAAATCGAAGAGTGTGAAAAATAGAATTACAAATATCTCGGCAACTAATTATCCAATCGAGTTCATTCATGATGCAAAATTTATGGTTTTTTACTGTCTTTTATATTCACTCCTTCAAATAAACAATTTCGAAAATTTTTGTGTACCTTTTATCAGAACGAATATTTCAAGAGTCCGAAAAAAATTGTTCCTGTTAATCGAGGTTACTGATATTCAATAGGCTTCTTCCCATTATTATTCCCTAAGTACACACCGAATTTCAAGACTCTATCTCAATTTGTTCGGGAGATAAAGCGATTACAGACACACAGACATACAGACGGACGGACAAATTTTTTTCTAAAAATATGTTTTTCGGAATCTCCCGTGTATGAAACGTGTAAATCCGTCAAAAATTTTTTATCGATTTTCAAAACGATTACAAGACTTACCCTATGATGGGTATGATGGGTAAGTAATATTTTTCCTGTGATTAAAGCATTTACATTTTTAAACTTCCTCAAAGATTACTTGGATTTTTTAAGGAAATATGGTCACTTTCTTGCTTTTATAAATGCTAGTGACAAGTCTTTATAAAAATATTATAGAATATAATTGTTATAGAGATTAAAAAAATATACTAGCAATAGAATGCACACACAAATATTTTAAAAGAGCAGATAACTGTTTTGGATTTAGCATGTAAATCCAGTGCTGTAGTCGTAAAATATCCAGAGGCCTATACCCAGAAAGTAAACGCTATAGTTTTATTTGAGAAACAGAAAATATACGGAGCTTCTTTAAAAACATCCTTAAGGTATATGGCATGTACCCTCCACTACACCCTTGTTTAAATCCTTTTTAAATGCTGGAGTGAAATTAATTGGTGCCAAAATGAATAGAAAGGGGTGACAATGTAATTTACATCCTGTTGGTTGAAGGCTGCTGGGCAACATATAACAATGATATGTTCCCGCACCATGTTGGTTAAATCAAAGTAAAATTGCGTAATTTGTTATTTCTGTTTGTATAATTTTTTTTTTATAAAATATAATTATGAGTGTAAAATTATAATGTTTATATATTTAAGTAAAATAGGAGTGTAAGTTCATACAAAAGTTGATTTTAAATATTAAGTTGATTTTAAATATTAAATATATATATTTTTTAAAAAATTGTTGTATTGTAAAATGAATGTATAATGTTGAATGTAGTTCGGATCTCAGATAACAACAATAGCCAGGCGCCATGGTGTCGTTTTATGACAAGCCAGTGGAAAGTGGTGTATAATTAGAAATCGTAAAATAATAAAAATGTTGGAATAAATTTATGGCCTTAATAAAAATGTTGGGATAAATTTATGGCTTTTCAGACCACCCAAACTTTAAGGCATATAATAATATTAAAGTATATGTAAGGGGCCATTTGCAGACTGTTAGCTAATAGGCCTATCGAAGGATAATGCAAAATCTTCTCACATCCAATAAGGGTGGACTAGACAAATAGTTCCACCCACTGCAAGAGTTGGTGTGCCAGAAGAAAAAGGTTTGAAAAAGGGAGTCTAAAAAAAGATGTCGAGGACGCAGGAGCTCTCCTGAAAGCCCGTGCAATGAATCCTGAAAGTCCGTGCAATGAATCCAGAAAGCCCTAGTAATGCCCAGGCGAGATGGACATATCGGAGTGAGCCTAAGCAAGCCTAATTGAGGGGGTCTTACTGATGTTAAAATAAAGTGGATTGTTCTACTGAGGTCCGTAGCTATGCATCCTGCCATCCCGATATCGCCGCTCTGATAAGAAGCGGATTCCAGATGACATATGGATATGATCCTTAGCAACGCGACAGCTCTGAATTTGATGAATAAAGGCCACCATCCCGTTTATGATATAAGGTATTACCTTTATCTTTTTCTTTTACCACTTTAAATCATATGAGAAATTATAAATATCCTTTTCTGATATTTTATGGTAGAGAGCAATCTGAGATCCAACAAAACCAATAATTAAATATAATTAAGGTAATTTAAAAATGAAAGAGAATTATTCTTTTTAGCAAAAAGAAAAATATATAATAATAAGAGTAAATGAAAACATTGTCTTTTTTTTTAAAGATTAAATATACATAAAATAATGAGAAGCAAACAAAAGTGTTGCTTTCTTTTTTTTTTGAATTAATATTATGTATTTCTGTATATAGTTGTGTTCAATGTAAATAAAATATTTAATCAAGTTTTTAAAAGTTTCTGTAATTATTTAATTGATAATGTTTAAGGTGTGTCAACTATTTTTACAGCTTAAATTTTAGTTTAATTCATAAGTGGAAGGGTTCGTCTAAATAATTCACAACGCAAACTCTTAATTTTATTCGTAATTAATTAGATTTAATAATTACAGTTTTACGCGGATTATAATTTAATTTTATTAATTAATCGCGTTGCTCTTCTACTAGAATTACGTAATTACGATCACTTATGTTATTTGAATTTATCTAAGGTATATAAAATTATATACCAATTTACTATGAGGTTGCTTGGATGATTTGGACCAATTAACAATTTTGGATGTAAATTAAATAGGAGATAAACAAGTGTAATTATCTGTCCAGCATCCCCCCTCATTCAAAGTAAAATGGTGCTATGACTCAGGAACGTTCATCTGAGGTCATTAGAAATAATAATAATAATAATAATAATAATAAAGGAAAATAAATTTAAGTATTATTTTAATATCACAATTTTAAAGATATGGTAGGTATGTAAGTTTAATTGATTAAAATTTTATTAAAATTAATTTTATTATTGTAACAATAATGACACACATATAATAATTTAAATAAATAAAATGAATAATATATGTTAGCAATTAAAAAAAAAAAGAAATAAAAAAAATAATTCTGGGATTTATAATAGGTAAATTTAGGAATTACAATTTTTTTTTTCTCTCTTTTCTCTTTTGGTTGGATCTCAGTTACCATTGAGAAATAATGGCATTCACATCACGGATGACACATTTGTAAAAATAATTTTTTTTTTAATATACTGTATAAATAATAATAAGAAGAATAATAAGTAAAATTTTATAATATGACTGGTATAAAAATGATTGAAATGTCAATAGATCATGATTTTTGAAATTGTATCAAGGTGATACAAAAGAAAATTTATGAGTCGTACTACGAAGTAGTGGTACAATATTTACATAAAAAAAAAAAAAAAAATAAGATTGTTGTTTCTGTAGAAAAAGACAGATATTTTTCTGTTAAATGAAATTATGTTGTTTTTTATATATGCGTGTATTATAAATATTTTAAGGGTTATTTATGTGTGTAAAAGAATAATCTACAAAACAACTTCATCTCCTAAGAAATTTTTTTAAATTTTAGTGCTGTTGTTTTTATGTATTTATGCAATTTTGAATATTTTCATACATATGTTGTAATTGCCGAAACGTCAGTGAAGGCTTACTGTGGAGACACGAAAAGTTTTGGTTTCCGTTTGTCTGTCTGTCTGTCCGTCTGTTCCGCGATAACTGCCGTAAAAAGCATCCGATTAGCTTAAAATTAAGTATGCATGTTGGTAAAATCCCCGGATTTAGCTGTATAGTTTTTGGTTAAATTTGGTTCATGCGTTCGGAATATATAGAACATTTTATTTTGCGACTTAATGCTTTCCTATAGCAATTCAGACGATTTTTCCATTTTTATTTGTTGAAAGGAAATGGCTCATATGATTGAAGGATTTAAATAGTAAATTATGGATGATGTAATTTCTAATTAGAACCATACATTATTCATATTAGTTTGAAATTTTGTGTATACATTTGTCAGAGTTTTTAAATTCGGTGTTTAACTTATGGAGGTATTTTATATATGTGTTCCAATAATATATCTTTTTATAAATTTACTTTTTTTCAAAGCACATATTTCATTGTTTTATTTTCTTTTAACTGTTGCCTAGCGACGGAACTACACCTAAAAATATCGTAAATGTGAAAGTATTTGTAATTGTTTGAAGTCAATCAAAGTCAAAAGGGACGAATTAATGCCTTTGTGACTTTACATATAGATGAAATTTACCCCAGAAATAAAGAAAGACTATGTTCTGCTTATTTTGTTCAAATATTTTTTCTTTTAAATTAAGAAGTTCATTATTTTCATAAGGAATAAATTGACCATTTTGCTATAAATTTAACAATCTTTTTTTTTTTTTTTTTTTTTTTTTTTTTTTTTTTTTTTTTTTTTTTTTACCGTTGCCAAGAAAATCCTATCCCAGAATAATAATTTATCCTAAACAGTTAATTTTGATTTGAAAGATTTTCATGTGCAAGAGGAAAATGAAATAAAAAATAGACATGAATACGTCTTCATATTGGAAATAAAACTAAAATACGAAAAGAAGGTGAATTTGATCTCATATATCAAAAATAAAACTAATATGCTTTGAGGTTGAAATAAAAAGGGCTTGTGTTATGATATTAATTCTTATTATTAAAAGAAATGTTACTAATATCTCATGGTTTATCGTCTGCACACAGCTA
Source organism: Maratus speciosus (assembly GCA_963932465.1). Classification (NCBI taxonomy): domain Eukaryota; kingdom Metazoa; phylum Arthropoda; class Arachnida; order Araneae; family Salticidae; genus Maratus; species Maratus speciosus. The sequence continues at coordinate 246,426,846 of OZ010791.1, read as the reverse complement.
ACAGAAATGTTAATTTTTAATCGAAAATTTCAATGAGAAAAAAAAAAAAAACTTTTGAAAATCAAATATATAGTAAATGTCAAAATTTTACACCGCAAAATTATCGCTGTCGAAAATGACGTCATTGTATTGGGAAATAAATATTCTCATTCTTAAAAACCAAGCATTAACTAGATTACCTAAAAAAATATTTTATGACGAGTGTTACTTCTTAATGCCGTCTCATTTCAGAAAATATGAATGAAAATTATTTTATTTTTAAAAGGAAATTATATTTTCATTCATAAAACCTAAACTTTTAATATAATTGCGTCAATGTGAATCATTTTCTGTCCACCAGTATTGAAAATTAAGGCTCGGAAGTATAAAAAGAAATTTAAGATTTGCGATAACCATTAGCGCAATAAATAAAAAGTTACATATGTAAATTAATGAAACCACGGGGAGTTCAGGAGGCGGAGCCCCCCCCCCTGAAGAAATCTGTTTTATTATTTTAAAAAAATATCAGAATTAGTAGCTCATGAAAATTATTTCAAAATATCCTTCCATAACAACGTTTTTAATTTAATGCTTCTAATGTCTGAAAACTTCGTATTTTTTATTCTTATAAATAATTACATAATTTGAAAACTTTAAATTGCGGTTTGCATGAAATTGAATATTACCAAAGTGTGTCTAAAAACAGTGACTTGCAGAGCTGACGTTGAGGCTCCTGATCTGCAGATTTACTAGTATAGAGAAAATAGTATGGGATGCAAAATATTCTTTTAAGAGGTATAGGATCTATTTTGAATTGATATTTTGAAAAAGTATCAAAGAGATTATTATGATAAAAATATGTCGTTATATGGTTATACACCATACACAAATTTATACGGGGATGTGATACAAGATCATTACCTTTTCCCCCCTCACCAGTATTATCCATGGGATATGAATTGGTATTAAAAATAAAACAAAATACATAATTAATCAAATTTCAAAATTAAAAAAAAAATTTCAAAATTTAAAAATAAATTTTTCTCTTTTAGGTAAAAAAATTGAAACAAAATTAATAACTTGCCTTTTTAAAATTCAAAATAATAATAAGAAAGGATAGGAACATGGGAACGCCAATTTGTCTCAGGGTTACAATATTGAGCAAATGTGCAGGGCGCACCCGAAAACATACTTATAAAATTATGAAATGTGCTTCACAAAACTTCACTGGAGCAGTGAAATATTTCTCTCCAGGCAAAAGTTATATATATATATATTTTTTCGAATATGAATTAGAAAATATAAAATCTTAACAAAGCCAAATAACATTAAAACTTAATTAATTTAATAGTGAATAATGTTGGAGTAATTTTCAAAAAAAAAAAAAAAAAAAAAAAAAAAAGAGAATTTTTTCTGTCTTCTATAAGGGTAGCCTTTACTAATAGCCTTACAATTTAGATGACAGAATTTCAGAATTACTCTTTAAAATGAGTAGGTGTAAGCTATTAGGTTCAGGGTAGTTAGAACAGCTTTATAGCATACTCATATATATATATATATATATATATTTCTTATATAAAAATATGGTTGACAAGGAATAAATTATTAGTGCACTCTATATTAGGATAGCGGTCAGCTATAAGCCTAAATATAATAAAATATACAAAAAGTGCTAAGATTTATTCCGGTAGTTCAAGTACAACTTATATGCTAAAGTCTAGAATTTAGACAGCAGGGATAAGTTTTATGAACAAAAGTGTTATTAAAAAAAAAAAAAAAAAAGGATTTTGGTGTAGCACATTGGTTTTTAAAAAAACATATATATATATGACAATGGACAAGGCAAGTTATTTCAATATGATTGCACACAAAATTATAGTAAACAAATACACAAATAATTAATTGAAGCAAAATTAAAATTTTCTCACCAAAGGCTTTCTGTATAGGGTGCAATTTTGGCCTACGGCTGGGTATGCACCAACACCAACAAAATATTTGTAGAAAACTTATTTATCAATGGATCAGGGTATATAGTCATTACTTGGTCCTTAACTTCAGGATTCTTGGCTGAAAAAGGAATCGAAGAAAAAATTAAGTATGGTATAATTACTAGATGTTATGCTCAGAAACAATAAAATTAGTAATATTATATTGTAAAAAGCAGCATTTTGAGTTTTATTTAGTAAAAGTTTGGATTTTTAGGTTTTACACATTTATGGAGTGTCTAGCTCAGTGTATAGTTCCTAGATTTAATAAAAAAAATAATAAATAAAAATATAAGTTCGTGTTGTTTTCAAAATAAATAACAAAAGGTATAGCAATTAGCATTTACAGTTAAAATTTATGGAATTTTCAGCAAAATTAACATTAGACAAACATAGTTTATATTATATTTAACTTGATAAGCTAATTTACTTTTATTAACGGTATTCAATTAGAATTAAAGTAGGCTTAAATCCAAGTTAAATTAATTAATAACATTGTTGTAGTGTAAAATTTTATGTAAGACTATTATATTTTTATTGTATATATATAAATATGCGAATTTAATAATTAATAAAATGTATTAGCAAAATTATTTAATATAAATATTAAATGACATCTTGCTGAAATCAGCTAGAAATTAGATTTTTTTTTTTTTAAATAAAATATTTTATAAATTTATGTTATTTTAGAATTTAAGCATTCTTTTTCTCGTTTTTTTCCCTTAGAATTAAATGCAATTCTAAATTAAACACATATAAATATACATAGGATTGATAAATTTGAGTGTGTGAGTTCATAAATTTTTTTTTTATATAATTTGGCCAATTTAACATAAGGAAACAAAATAAATAAATAAATATATTTATATATATTGGCCTTATTTTTATTAAAATAGGTAGTATGGCTTAATAAATTTATTTACTTAATTTTTTTTTATAGTACGTACAGTAATTATTTTAAAAACTTGATCTATAAAAAAATTGGATGTGGTTGTTTGTGAGTATACAAAGATTTTTTCTGCTGGCAGAAGTTCTTTGGTCCGGCCGGGTACTCATAGATGGCTGCATACGATTTTACGTAATAATTATCATTTGCTTTTGTATTTTTAAAATTATACAAGTGTATTAATTACATTTTTTTTTATAATTAAATAATAGTGATTAATGTTTGATTATTAATAATAATTTATTATCTTTTATTTTCAAACATATCATTAAAGTTTAGACAGTAGAATTCACATACGGAATGTTAATGATAAATAAAATTTTGAATAAATAAATTTTTATTTCATTCAGTAAAAAAAAAAATAAAAAATAAATAAATAAATAAAAAAATAAATATGAAAATTTAACAATCTTTTAAGATAGAATTGTTGGCTAAATAAATAATAATTAAAGACAAAAAAATTGTTCTCTTCTTCGTCAATGGCATTTTCTGACAACACTATTTAATAGTATTAAATGAAGGTGCATTTTTAAGGTCAGCGTAATGCATATTTTGCATTTTGAGAGGCTGTAGAAGTCATATTTCCGTGTTGTTTACATTTTAATAGTAAACAATATCATGAATCAAAATTTGTGTTTGTTAGAAAGGACTAAAAATATACAATGTAATCAGTTAAAAAAAATTATATGCATTTTTTCTTAAATCCTGAAAGGCAATTTTGTTTAGATTTGAACCTGACAGCATAAAAGGCACGCTCGCTTCAGTTGCAGTACGAGGCAGGAAAATTCAAATGCTAGAATCGCCATTTTCCCCTGCAAAATAATAAAAAAAAAAGCAGAAGGTTTACATTAGATATGATACAAATACATACACTGTTTATACATAGATTATGTTAAAAATTACATACAGGCATGCACAGTTAGTTAAGAAGAAAGCATATCAAGAAATTATACTAATTAATAAGGTAATTACAAGCATGAAATGGTTTTAAATACATACTTTTGGAAGTCGTAAAATTTTGTCACAGCCCAAATCACCTCAGCAGAAAGTGATTAGTAGCTTGACCGACCCCTCGTTTTGGGAGGATGGGGGAAGGTCAAAAACTGGTTTCTTCTCTTTTCCTTCTTTTTTTTTTTCTACCCTGTGTTGATTTTCGTCTCGGGTGAAGATGGAGGCATTACGTAATGATATATTAAGGGAGATGAAATAGCTTGCATATTTTGACGTATCATACACGTTAGAAGTAAAAAAAAAAATAAATAAATAAATAAAAATAAGGTAACCAGTTTGTATACAATATTTTTCTGATTATGATTTGAATACATCAGATTAATTATGTGAAAATATAACATGTCATAATACAAGCATTGTATTTGCTTTTATTCAGTATAAAATGTGTTTTAAAGGAAACACTGTGTCATAAGGTTATATGTGATAAAATGATATGTCAAATGTGTATGCCATTGTTTTTCCTGTATTTAGGTTTATTTCGGCATATTAGTTTAATACAAAATTATAGCTTTGAATGTATTATTGGGCACTTAAACTGTAAAGTTACAAAATTATTAAACATGTGTGTGGTAAAGAAAAAAGGCTTCGAGGAAGATGTCAGATTTTCAGTACAGATGTCTTCTATAAATGGGAATGTCAACAGACAACTATGCTATCATGTGTTGAACTTTCTGTTATGAAAAATAGAAGAACTTCTTATAAAATATACCAGAACCATTGATAATTGAACTTTACAGACTTAGCTCAAAAACTGTGTAGATACACAGTCATATGGACACGTACATTCTTTTATGCTTTACAAAAAAAAAAAATAATAAATAAAACCAGCAATCAGTTTTTATTTTTTTTTCTGACCACCGGGAGAGATGCTGGGCAACATATAACAATGATATGTTCCCGCACCATGTTGGTTAAATCAAAGTAAAATTGCGTAATTTGTTATTTCTGTTTGTATAAATTTTTTTTTATAAAATATAATTATGAGTGTAAAATTATAATGTTTATATATTTAAGTAAAATAGGAGTGTAAGTTCATACAAAAATTATTAGGTTGATTTTAAATATTAAATATATATATATTTTAAAAAATTGTTGTATTGTAAAATGAATGTATAATGTTGAATGTAGTTCGGATCTCAGATAACAACAACAGCCAGACGCCATGGTGTCGTTTTATGACAAGCCAGTGGAAAGTGGTGTATAATTAGAAATCGTAAAATAATAAAAATGTTGGAATAAATTTATGGCCTTAATAAAAGTGTTGGGATAAATTTATGGCTTTTCAGACCACCCAAACTTTAAGGCATATAATAATATTAAAGTATATGTAAGGGGCCATTTGCAGACTGTTAGCTAATAAGCCTATCGAAGGATAATGCAAAATCTTCTCACATCCAATAAGGGTGGACTAGACAAATAGTTCCACCCACTGCAAGAGTTGGTGTGCCAGAAGAAAAAGGTTTGAAAAAGGGAGTCTGAAAAAAGATGTCGAGGACGCAGGAGCTCTCCTGAAAGCCCGTGCAATGAATCCTGAAAGCCCGTGCAATGAATCCAGAAAGCCCTAGTAATGCCCAGGCGAGATGGACATATCGGAGTGAGCCTAAGCAAGCCTAATTGAGGAGGTCTTCCTGATGTTAAAATAAAGTAGATTGTTCTACTGAGGTCCGTAGCTATGCATCCTGCCATCCCGATATCGCCGCTCTGATAAGAAGCGGATTCCAGATGACATATGGATATGATCCTTAGCAACGCAACAACTCTGAATTTGATGAATAAAGGCCACCATCCCGTTTATGATATAAGGTATTACCTTTATCTTTTTCTTTTACCACTTTAAATCATATGAGAAATTATAAATATCCTTTTCTGATATTTTATGGTAGAGAGCAATCTGAGATCCAACAAAACCAATAATTAAATATAATTAAGGTAATTTAAAAATGAAAGAGAATTATTCTTTTTAGCAAAAAGAAAAATATATAATAATAAGAGTAAATGAAAACATTGTCTTTTTTTTTTAAAGATTAAATATACATAAAATAATGAGAAGCAAACAAAAGTGTTGCTTTCTTTTTTTGAATTAATATTATGTATTTCTGTATATAGTTGTGTTCAATGTAAATAAAATATTTAATCAAGTTTTAAAAAGTTTCTGTAATTATTTAATTGATAATGTTTAAGGTGTGTCAACTATTTTTACAGCTTAAATTTTAGTTTAATTCATAAGTGGAAGGGTTCGTCTAAATAATTCACAACGCAAACTCTTAATTTTATTCGTAATTAATTAGATTTAATAATTACAGTTTTACGCGGATTATAATTTAATTTTATTAATTAATCGCGTTGCTCTTCTACTAGAATTACGTAATTACGATCACTTATGTTATTTGAATTTATCTAAGGTATATAAAATTATATACCAATTTACTATGAGGTTGCTTGGATGATTTGGACCAATTAACAATTTTGGATGTAAATTAAATAGGAGATAAACAAGTGTAATTATCTGTCCAGCAAAGGCAATCAAAAAATGACATTTAATGGGAGGGGTTGGAGGAAAGCGAAGAGAGATACAGTAGACTCCCTCAAATCCGCAAATGCCTAAAATCTGCACATCTTTACAGATGTAAACAATGAAACTTTCATTTCAGATGTAGGGGTAAAATTACAGAATTTTTTAGTTTTATTTCATCCCGTATGTATTTTAATATGTAATTCTAATATGACTGAAATAATAATATGACTGTAAATAATAATATGACTGAACTCGTGGTTTTCCATGAAATGAGTATAAATTAATTTTTTTTTTAAATCAAAATATTGCTGATATCACTGGTAATCACAATCTTTTTTCCAAATATATTTATGTATTAATTAAGCTTTTTTGGTTATTATTATGATGATTTTGATGTGAATAGGGTACTTTTCATAAGGAAAGTTTCGTTGAATAATTCAATGAAAATGTATCTCATCTTTTTTATGCATATTCAAATATACATTATTAATTATTTACTTGGCCTTTACTTTTAATAATTTATTCATTTTTAAAATTATCTTCATTTTTATCATTTTAGTTTATTACTTTATTATTTTAATATTTTACTATATTGCAAACATTCGTTATAATTTTGTTTGCATTATTACATTCAAATTATTGTTTAAAAGATGTAAACAAAGCAATGATCAGAAATCTGCAAAATTCTAAAATCCGCACAACCTCTGGTCCCAAGTTGCGTGGATTTGAGGGAGTCTACTGTAATAATATGTCCTGTTCATTTTGACTATAGTATCTACAGAGTTTGACTTCAATATCAAAGAAGGACCTCCATGCTAAACTCTAAAAAGCTATCTGAATCTGCTCTTCTAAATTCTTATTTGTGTATGTCTATTTCTAGTAAATTGAAACCTTCCGTAATGTAATGAATATCTCGGCTAATGAATGTTTTAGTAATGGTTTTTCCGACTCGGTTAAGAAATTTAGATTCAGCTTACGAATTTTTTATTGGATACATGCGCTAATATACGCATCAGCGTTGCATTTGAATTGGGCGATAAGTCAGCTTTAGTTAACGAACATTTTTGGTAATGAATGTAATTCTTGAACGAATGATCTTTGTTAATCGGGATATCACTGTGCCTTCTTTTTATCTCTGTTTTTGCACAAAGTTCTACTATTATTAATTCATTTGTTGCTTTCTGTGTTAGACATTGATTAAAGACATTATTTCAGTTTGTTTCTTTCTTAAATTTATATTTCAAGCAATTTAATGAGGCTTTTATTTCTTAGGAATTCATACCTTTGTTTTATCTATGACATCACAAAATAAGGTTTATTTAATGGAATGCCCTAAATATATGTTTGACCAAAAATCATATGAAGTTTCTTCTTTAAAAGCATGTTTCGATGATTATTTTCATTCTACACTCAATAGCCCGAACTTTCATCTTAGGAATGTGACCTGTAACAGGTAAAAATTTCTTTATATCTATGATTTTTAAACTTAACTGCTTAAAATTGTAATTTACATGGTATAAATTAAAATTTTTTTGCCATTCAATATTTATTTTTCTACTGAACTAATCTCATGTTAAGAATTCTTTTTATTCATGTTAAGTGTGGAATGTGGCTACATATAGATACCAGTTTCTTAAACTTTTAACCTAGTAACAGCTTAAAAATTTTTAAAAAGTCGTTTTAATTTTCTAGCCGCTTTTTTTAATTATCTGAACTTTTAGAATAAATATTAATGTATCATTCTACCCATGTTACACTTGTATTTTTATTTTTAAATTATTAATGAGCAAACAGCTTATATCATTATTAAATTGAAACTGTTTCAAAGAAATGATCCCACAAAGTGATGATACCAATGATAGAATCTATATATCCCATAAAATTAGAATATTTTTTAATACTTGAATTTAAAAAATTAAATGTAATTGTTTTAGGAATTAAGTTATGTTTATTCAAACACAGTTTATGAAACAAGGCCTCGAACAGTAACATTTTCTTATACTTGCTTTGATAACAAAATCATGTATTTGTAAATTAAATTCATTCTAAATTATCTATTCTTTTATTCCAAATTTAGGACTCATTTCCATTACTAAAAGGCTATAAATTATTTCTTGTCTGAATTAAAACATAAATAGAAATTACTATAGAATTTCTCACCAAATCATTTAATAATAATAATAATAATAATAATAAAAGAAATTATTTAATTTATATTCACTAACAGTCTGTCTTTTATTCTAAAAATGTAGTACAGATTAAATTAAACATTTACATCTGTATAACTCATTCTAAATGACTTTGATATTCATTTCAATTCCTATCTAAATATGTAGCGATCTTTTTCTCTTGCACATATGACGCAATCTTCAACCTTCGATAAAATACATATTACACCCTCTCATAGATTTGAGTATAATCAGAAAGTCGCAATTCACTCGGATAAAATTATTTTCGGGCATTATATACAAACAATTTATTAATCATTTTAATTACAGTTTAATTAGTTCCAGTATAGTATACATAATGTGTGAATTTTGCAATTTTGCTTTTGTCATACCTTATATCAAAAAGTTAAAGACCAGAAATAACTGATATCAATGGCTTATACATATACAGTGCGTTAAAAAATTATAAGACCACTTTGATTTTGAAAATTATGAAGTAAATAAAGGTTTTAATTATAGTTTAAACACATGAGAAATCAAAATACAACATATTTATTAAAATTAGTTTGTAATAATTTTGACTAATGCAATAAATAAGTATGTTGACAAAAATATAAGCAATGATTGAAAAAGACACCTTTAACAAATTATAAGACCACTTGTCTGAAAACAAAAATAATATGCAAATTAATACGATATTGGTCCTCCATTTTTCCTTATAACCTCAGACACTCTGTTTTTCTTAGAAGTGACCAGGAGATTAAGTACAGATTCAGAAATATTGTGCCATTTTTTTTTACAATGAATACTTCTAGTTCTTTGGCAGATAAAAACTGTTTATTATTAGCATAAACTTTGCGACATAATACGCCTCAAATATTTTCCATAGGGTTCAAGTCTGGACTTCGACTTGGCCATGACAAACATGATTTTTTTCTTTTTTAAACCATTGTTGGGTGGATTTAGACACATGGCAAGAAGCATTGTCCTGCTAAAACATTCAGTTACCACCTGAAAAGGTCCTAACGGAATCATATGATTATATACCATTGCCTGATATTGCGCAAAGTTCATACCTCCCGAAATTCGTGTTAAATCGCATAATCCATCATGACTAAAAGATCTCCAAACCATTACTGATCCTTATCCAATTTGTCGACTGAAGCATTGTTTCGGTTCCTTCCTCAAATCATGCCAATAGTGTTTATAACCATCCGGACTGTAAAGATTAATTTTTTTTATTTGAAAATATCACTTGCTTCCATTTCTTGTCCCATGACATGACATTTTTAGCCCATTTCAGTCTTTTTTCTTTATGATGTTTCATTAACCTCGTTTTTTTTCAACAGTTTCATAGGTTTTGCATTACTATTTGATTTCAGACTCTTCCACACTGTTACGGGTGAGGTTCTTTTGCTAAAACGGTTCGAAATTTCTCGAGTTGAAACACCTTTTTGAGTTGATAATCGAAGTATTTGTCGATCATCCCGTGCTGTCAAAATCCTTTTTCTTCCAGGTCGTTTAATTTTATTTGAAACCTTTTTTCTAATTATTTCATTGTGAATGACAGTTTTAGAACGCTTCATTAACCGAGCTATTTCTCGTTCAGATTTACCAGCACCCTTATAAAACCAAATTTTTCTTACTTCAGTTGCAAACAACTCTTTACCGCGTCTTCAAACATATCGTAAATAACACTGTCTAAATCTGTACCTTTGCTTCTCGGGAATATTTTCATGATATACAAACGTGTACGTTTAATAATGATTCTGATGTGACTTATAATATGCTAATTTCCTAAGGTGTTCTTATAATTTCTTAACAGTCACCTTACTTACGTTTAAAAAAAATAGAAGATTTTAATAAAATGTAACTTAAATTTTAATGTAGCAATTATGACAGAAAACGTTCTGCGATGTATTTTAAATGCACACGCCAAAAATTTGCATATTGTGTCTTCTTCTTGTGTGCTTCAAGTGCACCAATTCGTTAGTGTTCTTATAATTCCTTAACGCACTGTATTTTAATTTATTTTTTAAATAAATTACAGACCCACACGGCTTTCCCGTTTTATCCATGGAAGCCTTCTGGGTAAAACTTCGACAATGACAATAATGGATCCCTGTGCATTTGCTCCCATAAATCGTTAAGAAGTCAAGCAAAAAAAAATGACGTACTTTGATGACATGACATCGCGGTGCTATTGAATACCGACGTGGCGTTAACCTCCACACAAAATCTCCAACGAACTTAAAAAATGGAACACAATGATGAACTTAGAATGCACGGTCGAAATAATATAATTTCGAGAATTCTGGTGGAGACCCGAATGTCATTCCAAAGTTGGGAGCACAAGGTTAAATATAACCTCAATCATGGGCGTATAGAGCATCCAAAATTTATTTAGTTGCCCAATACTTCGATGTTACTTCAAGTCTGGTCTAGGCGAAAACGGAGAATGTGAAGACAGTAAGGTACCAAAGTGCACAGAAAAGCAATAGCATAAGGTCACCAGCGGCCCTAACTAACAGTTACCAAAACTAAAAAAAGAAAGGGGGCCACATACATCACTAGAATAAATTTTGATTGCCGTAGCTATCGTCTGCCACCAAGTGAGGTATTCCAGTGTGAGATTGGACGGTTTAGATTGAAAAAGGCCCTAATGCTCCATAGCTGGTCTGCAATAATTAACAGACAAGCATTTCGGCGCGGATCAGGATCTAAAAGTGGGCGTAAGTTAAATAAAAAAAATAAAAAAAATCTAAATATTCTAATAACAACTGAAAAAGTTTCCGAAACCGGTGCTATTGGTACAACGTCAATCACGGGCCCCGAAAGCAGCTCGAATGGTACAGCCCTGAAAAGAACCCTTTGTTGTTCGGGTTCTCACACGAGAGATGAGCGTACACACCAGCGGCCAAAGAGAAAATGAACCAAATGGGGGTAAACTTGGTCTTAAGCTGGGGTAAATAAATTGTGTTTTGTACAAGAATGCATGTTTTCTTTGACACATGTAACAGAAAAATACATGGGTTTTTCCACGAGCACTTATGTAAGTCACATACTATGCTTGTTGGCCACCGTTATTTTATAAAAGTTTGCTTCGCCTTTTTCAATTAATGCGATATCTCTTATAAAATAAGTCACATTTTTCCGTTCTAAAATACTGGTAGTCAAAATCATAGTATGTGACTTACACGACAAGTGCTCGTGGAAATGCCCACATACGGTTTTCCTGACAAAAAAATGGACCAAATGGAACCAAATGGCATAGCATTTTGGGAATTCTATTTTGTATGACTTGAAAATAAAATCCTTACTTTATAGTAGATAACGGACATTAATTTCAAAATTGCAAGTAGCCTCCACGGATGATTGAGACTTAAAACGGCCTATAGAGACGCTGATCACAGCCTTCGGTACAAAACAATTGTCTATTTAATGCCCCTTTAACTAATGCTAAAGTGCCATTGAAATAATTCTTTATTGTAAATGCGTTTGAAATCATTAGATATTCAAATTAGGACAAATTTTACTATCTCATATAACATAGAATACAAATATCGCAGGAAATTTGAAATTGTGCAAAAAAATAATCATTCCGAGCAAATTAAAAATACATGTGTGGCGACGCCATCTTGCGCGGTCAGTAAAACGAGTTTCTCGCAGGAAGCGATCGAGCTAGCCTTTTGCTCGGCACGTAAGATCTCGCCTTCTGACCGTGGGTTCTCCGGTTCAATCCCTATCGGCGCCCATCTCCTGCACATGTAATGACATTACATATGCAATGTGCTTGCATAGGATTTTCCTGAAGGGAAAAGTTATATCTTTTCTCCACCAGATGGCGTACTCGAGCATTTGAATCGCCAATAGTGCGTTATTTTTTAATGAAAAACATGCATTAACCGAATGACAGCCGAATATAAAGTTTAACTTTAAGGTTTAACTTTACAGGCGGATTTGCACCTGGAAACCTTTTCTGTAATCCGAAAAACTTGAGTTAAGCCCCTGGTCAGTGTTGTAGTCGTAAAAAAAACAGAGGGTATACGCTATCATCGGTAGAGGATATATGCTAGAGTTGTGCACATTCATGGCTAGAGTATACGCTATAGCTTTATTTGAGAAACAGAGGGTATACGGAATTTCTTTTAAAAAACCAGAGGGTATACGACATATACCTCTGTATACTCTCCACTACACCCCCCTACCCCTAGTTCACATTAAACACGATTTGTATATTGGCTCAAGCACGAGAAAATGATCAGATAAATAAGGAAAGGGCAGCTGACGTCACTGTGTGAAAAATTACTGTCGATCCACAGTAATTTCCTGACCGTCTTTACTACTCCTACTGTACAATTTGGGTGATCTGATTGGTCTACGATTAACAGCCCTGTGGTACGATTTGTCATCATCGCCATGATGATTCCTGAAATGATCGGCAAAGCAAAAATGTGGTTGGTAGATTGGTTGAAGGAAATGTTTGTTTGTAAACATGCCCTTTCCTTATATCGATTTCAGCAAAGTTCTTTTTCATGAGCTAAACTTATCGTTACACATGCTGCTCATGTACTCTCATTCCCAATGGAGCTAAAAGCTAATGAGCTTAGTAGATGACAATGAAATGTGGTAGTATAATATTCTGTTAAAGTAAAGTTATCATTAACCATATGTTTCCGGAAAACTGCATATTATAATGTTAGGAAAAATTCCATAAGCGGATGTGTCATCAGTTGGAGAATTTTATTTTTGAGTGCACTTGGCGCAAATCTAATTTCATTGTTGTAATCTGGTTTGTTTTTTAGACGATTATACAGGGTGTTTCTAAATGAATATCGGGGTTTTAAAGCTTGGTAGTATTTATTACATAAAACTTAAAATTAGAATTAATACATAAAATGAAAGAGCAACCCAAACAGTTTTACCTACAATCTTACAAGAGTTCAATGTGAGCACTTTTCGTCACTCGGCACACATCACGTCGATAGCTCAGTTCTTCCCAAACGTAGATTAGTGTTTGTGGGGAAATGGTTGCAAAGGCAGCCGGTATTGTCAAACTGATGATACCATCTATGGATGTTATTTTCACTTGGGGATCACATCTGAGCTTAGTCCGGAAAGCCATGTTGCACAGTAACTACAGATTCGGTCTTTGCAAACTTTAGAACACAAAATGCTTTCTGTTCACTAGTCACTATTTTTGCTACTAGCGTTTTCTAACGGATGACAGAAGAAACATTGCGTGCGCAGGCGCATGCACAGGTACCAGCCAAGAAACTGTTTGAGTTGATCTTTCATTTTATGAATTAAGTATAATTTTAAGTTTTATATAATAGATACTACAAAGCATTAAAACCCCGATATTCATTTAGAAAACCTTGTATGTTCAAATTAAAATATGTATTATTTTAAGGTTACAATATGTTTTTGTGGTTATATCTGCAATATATTTACGTTTTTATAGTAGAAATATAGTAGAGAAGTATGAAATTAAAAAAAAAAAATACGAAAAAAAAAAACATTTTCTTTTATTTGTTTCAAATATTGGGATAGGAAAACCGAAGAGGGATGCAGAATGAGACCGGATTGAAGTTTTCTGAAAGGGAAATCACTATTTAAATTAATTTCTAAATGTAATTAAAAACGAATGTGTCTTTTTTTCTCATGTTAAAATTTTATAAGGACATAAGATTTAAATAGCAATTAGTAAATGAATAGTGCCTAATATTATGCCATTATTCAAAATTTGAAGTCGGGAAGAATTCCAAGTAAAGTATTGAAATAATAAATAATTGCCAGAGATGGAAGCCGTCTTTCTTAAGCTAAAATTTGAACGGGAGAAAAGAATTGGCGCTGTCTATTATTATACTATTATAAAAAATTGAGGGGTGGGTGGAGTACTCCATGTAATAAAAACAAATCATTGAAACAGGAGGACATCGCCATTCTCGTGTTATAATTTTGTGTGAGGTGAGGCGGTAATGGTTGAGTAATAATTGGAAAATGGATAGTGTCTATAATTAAACTATATTACAAATTTAAAAGAAAAAAAAAGGGGGGGGGGGGTTACCATGTAAAATAGCAAAAGACACAAACGTCAGGGAAGCACCTTTTTTCTCATATGAAAATTTAAGGAAGAGATAAGGAAGGAGCAGTAGTTGAAAATAAACAGACTTTTATCATGCTACATTACAATATATATATATATTTATATACTAGAGAGGAGGAACACCAATTAATTTGTTTCTTAAATAATTGAGCAAGAAAGGCATCTTCTTTCTTATGTTAAAATTAAAAAGGGAGATAAGGTTTACATTTTATTGGGAAAATGGACTGCATATATTGTAATACTATAATACATGGTTAGTTAAATAGTACTTGAAATTGGAACAGTGTCTATAATTATGTTATATTTTAAAAATTGAAAAAGGGGGGTTATATCTTATAAGATAACATCAAATAAAAATATCGTGGGTGGGACAATTATATATGTAAATTATATAGAGATATAAAAGTTTAGTTGTAATAAAAATATGAACAACATTTACAATAATTCTATATTTCAATATACAGGGTGTCCGGTCTCAACGGTGTCCAATGGCTAATTCCTAAACCGTTAGTCATAGACATAATAGTTCCAATTACAAAAATGTTTAAAATGAGGTAAAAAAATATTTTAAAAGCGATTTGGGTCAGTAAAAACATTTCTTAAAAAATTACGGAATTTAAATTTTTATACGATCCCCCGGTTCTATAAGTTATATTTAGTAAAATTTTCCTTTTACACTGATAAGTAATACACATAAAGTCCCGTTATTCTACGATTAAAATTGACCGAGTAATAGCTGTTTAAATTTGGAGCCTATTTTTTGCTGCAAATTGGGGGTCATTCACAAATTTAGTCGAAATATAATTTCGCCAGATATATTAAAAAATTGTTGAGAGTAAAATTAACATTGCAATATAAATTTGAAATATTTAATCATTCTGACATATTAATGCAAAATATACAATTTGTAATAAACATTTAAGCAGAAAGAAAAACAGAATTTTTGTTAAATAAAATGGTGCTAAATTAACAGCCTCAATTTTTTTTCAAAATGATACGTATTTTAAAATATTATTAATTTACACTAACCTGAAAAAGTTTGGTTATGTCATGTTTTTTAGCTTTTGATAATTGATTCTTATGTATTCTGTACAGCTGAATCTGAAATTAACCTTCATTTTTAAGCATCACAACAAGATTTTTCGCAAATTTCAAAGTTAAATAGTTCAAAGTTAAATATCGAATAATTTATTGAATAAAATAAAATAAAATAAAACAAAAAAGTTTTACATGTGTTTTACAGTATGAGATTTTCGCTATATTTTAACTTACACATTTACGATTTGCAAAAAAAATTCCAATGTGATGGTTAAAAATGAAGGCCATTTTCAGATTCAGTGCAAAAAAGTACGTAAAAATCAATTATCATAAGTTAAAAAACACAATCGTCTCCTCTACTTTATAGTATCCGATTTTTGTTATTCTTTAAATTTGACAATTTATGATTTGGGAAATATCCTGACATGATGGTTAAAAATTAATGTAATTTTAGGATTCAGTGCTAAAAAATACATAAAAGTAAAAAAAAAAAAAACAATCGCAGTCTTGTATTATCTAATCTAAAACTTTTTTTTAAACTTCTTGGCGGTAATTTATCCGAAATTTCTTGTGATATTCTGTAAAATAAGCATAAATGGTAACCACCGAAAATCATAATAATATTAGATTGTTATTTCATTTGCGCCAGTATGTAAAATGCATCTCGATCGGATATTTAAAAGTGAGTTAAAGTTCGAGTACAAATTTTGAACTGGAAAAACATACATACGATCATTGAAGTAACATAAAAACTTATAAAAATAACATAATTTTTGCTAAAAGAAATCATTAAAAAAAAGTATCAAATCCTGACAAAATAAAATATATGTTATTTTAGCCAATCTGAAACTTAATAAATGTTAACTTAATCGTGATACTTGTACGATTTTTTTCAACGTGCATGAAAACACATGAAATATTACTTCGTATGTGGCCCCTCAAAGGCAAGCCGAACTCATTTGTTTTCAGGGCAGTAAAGTGGCATAAGTCATGCATTTTGAAAGTTTCATAACTCGCTCAATTTTAGTGTTATATGAATGGGACTTTTTTGTCTTATTTGTTAGTGTAATAGGAAAATTTTACAAAATATAACTTATAGGACAGGGTGACCGTATACAAATTTAAATTTCGTAATTTTTTTAAGAAATGTTTTTATTGACCCAAATCACTTTTAAAATATTTCTTTACCTGATTTAAAACATTTTTGTAATTGGAACTATATGTCTATGACTAATGGTTTAGGAATTAGCCATTGGACACCGTTGAGACCGGACACCCTGTATAATAGCTTATTAAAAATATATAGGCAGGCATGTTTCTAATTTAATTGTCGATTTTTATGTATTTCTCTTTTTTACATGAATTTTAACGTATAATAGCACCCAGTCATTCAATTATTTGCACTAACACAGTACAAGATCAAATTGAAACTTTCAAAAGGGCACCGTGACATTCGTCATTTATAACTAACACAGTACAAAAAGCAAAAACAACAGTGTAATTTTCAGAAGTATTAAAAAAATCAATAACTTGATAAAAAAGGATCGTCTGCGAAACATATCACATTTTTATTGAAATCACTCATTTTTGTCCCCGATTGTGGGAGAAGAATCACCTTCATTTTCATAAAAAATGAATAATAGCACTCAGGATACGCCCGACACCGTACATTCATATAAAAACCGTTTATTTTTATAAATGACAATCCAAAATCATTTGTAGGATTTTGGATGTACTTTGGATATACTTGGTATGATTTGGATATACTTGGTAGGAAAGTGCCAAGTTTATTATTATTATTATTATATTATAAGGTTTTATTATATTATAAGGGCCCTTTTTTCAAAATTTGAAATATGGCATAATTATACAGACTGTCCCAATTTCAAGTACTATTTAACTCTTATCTTCCCACAATATTACAATATGAAGAAAAATATGCTCTTCTGTCTCATTAATCAATTATTTTAATGGAATAATCTCCCCCCTTCCCTCATACAGTTACGTATTATAAAATTACAGACTTCTGACAGTTTGTCGAGGAGCCTGGGGCCAATTGCCCCACATCCCCGAGAGTAATAATATAGAGATACTATACTAGCAATATCACACAGTCCATTTTTCTACTACAACTTAACCCTTATCTCCACTTTTAATTTTAACATGAGAAAGAAGATGCCCTTCTTGCTCAATTACTTAAGAAAAAAATAATTGGTGTTTTCTGCTAAACATATCCCATTGTAATCGAAATCGTTCATTTTTGCCCCTTACTGTGGGAGAAGAATCCTTTTCATTTTCATAGAAAATGAATAATAGCACTCAAGATACGCCTGACACCGTCGCATTCATGTAAAAAAAAGTTTTTTTTTTTTTTTTTATAAATGATAATCCAAATTTCCTGTTATCTACAAAGTTTTATTTTATTTTATTTTATAGAAAGACGCCTTGAATACTCCAACAAACAAACTACTTAGTGCTTAACGACTGCAAAGATACAGTAGTGGCCAAAATTGTGGAAACCTTTTTGAAAAAGTATATTTTTGAAGTTTGATGGCTCATAATACCACTTTCTGTTTAAGTAATACCATAAACTTATATATCAGTGGAAAGATAATTTAATCACGAATGTAATGAAATAAATTTTATTAAATTATTAGTAATTAATAAAAAATTATAGACAAACAACAAAAAAGAAACAAACTTGCTTAGGTTAACTGTTAACATGAAGTATAGCTTTCCTTTATTTGAAATCAGCTAACCAGCATGAGTGTTTAGAGGGTCAGTCAGGTGTCATCCTGTTTTAGTAGTGAGTTAACCAGGTAACAGTAGGAGCCAACTGTTTTTGTCTCGTTTTAGAGGGTAATTGAGGACTGTGAGGAGGACATTTGTCTGTGCTTTACACGCGTCTGATATTAAAGTTGGAAAACATAAGAAAAGTAGAGAAATGGCGCAAAAAGTTAACTGGTCGCTTAGGAAGCATAAAATTAAGTGAACAAGGTTACAGTTAAGAAGAAATTAGAAGGAAAATTGGTGGAAATGTAATCAAAGGTAGCATTTCAAAAATTTTTAAGTGGTATAGGGGAGAGTAGCCGAATTTGGACCACTTCACTTATTTTCAGGTGTAACTCACTTAATTTTTGAAATATCTGCAAAAGATCATTACACACGGTCAATCTATTCATCTACTAACTAAATAAATATTTAGATCAATTTCTTTTTGAAAATCTTAAATTTGATTTTAATTTGAAAAATTTGTCAAAACTGGTCCAAATTCAGCAACTGGTCGCCTAAGTTGGACCCCCAGTCTCCTAAATTGGACCAAATAATATCAGGTTGTTTTAATGACTAGGGAATATAACTAATTTTATTAAAAGCAAAGTTTGCGATTAATGAAACAATCAAACAAAATAACAGCAATGAAATATAATGAAATCAAATATTTGAAAATAAGAGTAATTGTTTTAAATCAAAATGTATTCAAAATATAAATCAAAGTTATCAGTAATAAAGAATAGAAATTATGGAACTGATTGTCAGTTACTTGAATATCATGTAAGGAGTGATGCAAAGCTTATACATGAATTTTGTTTATTGTTTTTGTTTTCCAGCGCACACAACACGGAACCGTATATGGCAATCTGAACACCTATTTTTTAAAACTTGATGTTCCAATTGCTTTTGTGCTGTAAAAACTTCCTTTTTGTCTTTTTTTTTTTTTTTAATTTCATGGTTTAGTTTATATGACGATGATGTTAACACAACTGTTTTTTGGCTCCCTCTGTACTTTGATTTAACTGAATTTAGCAAGGGAAATAACATTTCTAATGATTTGTTTTTGCTTTTGGGGAGGATTTGTAGCAGCAGCCTTGTTGCAGGTCAATTTGTTAACAACTTACTGTCTGCTTTTTGTTTCCTATATCTTAAACAGCTTTTGCTGTCACGGGTGTTTTTCTTCCAGGTAATTTGTCTATGTCTTATTCAACATTTTCATCAAAGTTTGAGACTTTATGCGTTTTGAAGGCAAAAACGTATAATTCCACCATCCAGAACTGTAAAAAGTCTTCCATCACAAATATCCTGCAGGAGGAAAATGTTTGAATTCAACTCTGTAAATCAAATATGCCGTAGGAATAAAGAATTCAAAGAAAATAAATACAATTACATACAAGATAAAAGACTTGCAAACAAAATTTATCGCATAGACATGTAAAAATATTTTTATATTTATGTAGGCCTAAACTGTATAAAAAAATTAATCCAGATATACAAAAAAAAAAAAAAAAAAAAAAAAAAAAACTTGCATGGAGATAGTAATCCATTATAAAATATAAAAAAAAATAGTGTACAAGGCGACCGTCCTAGAAATTCATTACTTACTTTTCACATTTATGATCGCATATCTGGTCCAATTTAAGCAACTTAAATTGGCCCAATTACGGCAACTGCGCCATTTTTTAAAACAGTTTAAAAACGAAATCAAACAAATCCGCGTGAAAAATATACGCAATAAACCGATGAATTCATATATGTATATGAAAACATAACAACTTACCTTAGTTTTAAAATATTCACTTACGTTCAGTAGGAAAAAATTAGATCAAAACAGCTAACATTAGGTTTTTTTAAATTGTCTGAAAACAGCACGTGGCAGGTGGCTGCTTCTTTTAATCATGAGTGACGTCATTCTGATGAGTAGGATTTCATCGGTAGATGGAGTCTCTTCCTGTAATTAACGGCAGAATGGCAACGGTCCAATTAAAGCGGCTGTCCAAATATGGCTATTCTCCCCTAAGGAGACTATGTCGTTACTAAACCAAATTGGTAAAGGCATGAAAAGGTGTACACCAGCAAGTAATGATACAATAATTAAGAAACTGTGCATAGGTGGCAGAATAAAATCATCTGAATGTATACAAGGTGAAATAGTGCAAGCTAATATGATGTTGATTGCAAGGACTTTTCTGTGTAGATTGCAATAATTTGGTTTAAATACTAAAATTCCACGAAAAAAGCCATTTTTTAACTCTCCAACAAAACTTGAAAACATTAAACTGGGCTAAAACCCACGTTGACTTGACAGCAGAACAATGGGACAGTATTATTTAGTCTGACGACACTAAAATCTCCCTGTTAGGTAGTAAAGAGAAGAATAGGAGGCGATTTGGATCCTAATAAGCATCACACACACTGTGAAGTACTCAGTCAGTGTTATGGTACGGAGTTTCTTCTGTAAGTCACATGATGGACGAGTGTGACGTCAGGCAAATATTGTCCATTGCAGTCCTGAAATTAAACTTGATTTTCACGATAAACATTGAATGTTTATAAAAAGAGTGGTTTTTTAAAATCTGTTTTTACTTTTATACTTATTTAAATTTTATGTTTGTGTTTTCATTTACTTTCAATTTATGTATGAATTTTTTAGAACTCATGTGATTATCACGGTTCACGTACATTTTGAAGTTGGAGAAGAAGAAACCCTTTTGAATGAGATTCAAAATGCTTCATTTGATAATTTCTGCGAAATATGTGATATCGATCACAATGTTTCTGCTCTTAGTACAGGTAATTTTGAATTCCTTATTTTCTTTCTTTTTACTTCCTATTTCTGTAACAGCATTCTTATATATTAAAATCATAAGAATCACTGACGGCCGGTGAGCCAAATAAGAGAGAGGACTGTAATTGGCTGCAAAACAGAGACACTTCCCCCTCCTCTGCCTGGACCACTAATTTGCTGTAATTTAGTGGATGACATTCACAATTGTAATTTGAATCCAGTTCTACTTTCACAAAAACCGGGACAGTAGCTTCCAAATCGGAATATAAGAATACAGCGAATCCTATGAAAACGGAACCTGTCTATGGCGGAGCCTTTATTTAAACATAAAAAAACATAGTCATTATCCTATGGAAGAAAAAAAATATATATATATACCTGCTGAGACAGAAATTTGTCTAAAACGGAATCGTTCTCCAGTCATTTCAGAATACCTCTAAGTAGATTTTAGTGTACTAAATAAACGTAGTAATCCTACAGAGTAAAATTTGTGAAAGTAGATCTGCTAGGGACTGAACCAAAATACAAATTTGGAGAAGTTTCTGACTAAACAATTATAATTGTATGGTATTCCTTCAGTAGGGGCTAGGAAATGTTTTAGTTTAAGACAGAATTCCGTTATAAACAGCTTTAGTTATCCCAAGTTTAATTAAACCATGTACATTAAACGTGTAATAAAACAGAATCGTTGCGGACTAGACAAATCTTTTTATTTTAGGCAGATTTTTTTCCTACCTTAGCTGGTAGATCTGCACGATATACTTTTCTACAAAAACACAATTTTTTCTTTTATAGACAGACTCTGTTTATACAGGCTTTACTTTATTAAAATTTATTTGATGCAGACTAATAAATAGCATGATACTAAAATAAATTTAAAAGAATTATTGTATCATGAAAAATCTGGACTTTTGTAGCAATTCTGCGGGTCTTAGAATCTTTGAAATGTTTGTACATCTCATGCTAGATTACTATACACTATTTAAAGACAGATTACTGAAATAAGATGTTACGCACTTTTACACTATATTTTATTTATTTTTTAAAATATTTTTAGGAACATGTAAAAACCGATGAAGCCTGAATAAAAGCATTAATTAATATATATATATTTTTAAACACAGTAAAACTTCCCTAAAGCGACCACGTTCCGTTCCAATAAAACTTGGTCGCTCCGAGAGGTGGTCTCTTAATGGAGGTCATGTTTAAATCAAGATTTTAATTCTTGAAAAAAGGTAACAATTAATGTTACTAAAATTTATTTTTCACATTAGCAAAAAAATATGAAAATTTAAGTATCGAAACAAAAGTTAATTACATAAGTTAATTAGTGCAGAGTTTAAAAAATGAATACATTGAGGTTTGCTTTGATTTTACGGTTTTATCTTCTACAACTTTTATTTCCAAGTCCTTTCAAAGTTCAGTAAATAAATGCTTTTTTTTTTTTGACGGGAACAAATTATGACGATTTCATTAATTTGTCTATTTCTTAGAGTTTCCTGACAGAATAGGGCAGGGGAGTTTATTGACAGCCATCCTTGCTTTGTCACCAGAGTTAAATTCATTGCCTAAAAAGACACAAAGGGGTTTAAACACTTAAAAGTTACCGGAATAAATAAAAATTCTAAACTTAGTTTAGAAGCTTGATGAATAATTCGCTCTCCGGAATTATTATTCTAATAAAACCTTCTTCAAACGACAAAAAAAAAAAACCGGAATTTGTTTAATTTTCTTCAAAGAAATCGGTCGCTCACGGAGGGAATTCAACTGGGGTGGTCTCTGAATAGAGGTAAAATCAGTACTGAGCCTATGGGAATAAATTTCGTTCCATGAAAAAATGGTCGTTCAGGGAGGTGGTCTCTTAATGGAGGTTTCACTGTAGAATGGATAGAAAGCTTTTTCAGAGTGGGTAATAATGGGAATAGCAGAGGGCGGCTGGAAATGCGCCTGGCCTCGCGCTTATAGGAGACTGAATCCTACTGAAGGATTTATTTTCCCTTAGCCTATTTTATAATAATTTCCGAAAATTTTGCTTCCGGAACCTTTACTTGTAGGTCCCCTAATGAGAAAAAATATATTTTTATTATGTACTTTAAAGTAAGTAAGAGCCTCGATAATTTCCTGCAATCGGGTCACTTTAAAGAGAATAGCAGCCACGTCTATGATTTCAATGGAACCCTTCCCTACCGTTTCTTCTATCTACTGCAGGCTACACCGCTTGAAGACCCAGATGTAATTGGCGCATAATAGTACCCCTCTTTTCCTCCTCCCTCCTGAATTCGTTTACTTTTAAACGGCAATGTTAGTGTCTAATCCGCTTCTATCCTCCATCCCCGAAAAAAAAAATATATACACGCTCTTCTATTATTTGCCGCTGTCTTTTCATAGAAAATTTTAAAGTCATATGATGAGGAAGTGTTCCATGCAGTCATTTTCAACTTCATTTATATTAGAAATATTTTAATTTAGTTTTTGTTTATTTTAAGCCAGTTTTACGACGGGGACGCTAAGCCCCCCTTCATTCCCCTGACAAGGACTATAATTGAAAGACATGCGTATATTATACATTCTATGTATATTTCAGAGCAAATATAGATAGGATATTTTGATTATCGTTATTAACGGTCAGGTGTTATCAGTACATTGAATTTTCAGTTTTAGACTTACAGTTTAAGGGGGTCCGGGGCTCAAAATTCTATTTTTTTTATTTATGGAGATTTTGTCATGAAATTTTTTTCTGAAATATGTTTTATTATAATAAAAATATTGCATGTAAAAATTTTTGAAAATTTTTAAATATTTAAAAAAAAAAATTCCTTCTGAGATAAATGAAGTTAAAGTTCTCGTCAGAGGGTAGCTGATGCATCGCTTCTCAAGGGAAAAGGTGTTATATCTCTGGATCTAATGAAGATAAAAGCATGCGGTTTGCGGTATTTAACGCTAAAACTCAGTATATTTTTTAAGCCAATAAAAAAATTGCATTCTTTTTGAGAATTTTTAGCCTCTGACCCCCTTAAGCTCTCAAAGGTTAATTTGTTTGGATTCTTATAAAAATTCATTAATAGCAGTTGATAATTTTCCTGTATAATATCACCATGGCTTGCATACAACCTTTGTTAATGTGATTTTTAGTGAATCTGATTCAGATGCTATTAAAGATAAATATCACTGGGATATTTCAGAATCAGATTTTGTCAATTTTAATTTTTTTCTAAAGTAAAAAGTGATTTGAGGGTTTTTTAGTTTATTTATTTTAAGAAAAAAATGTATACCAGTGGCATTGTTATGTTTAAAAAATACTTATTTACAAAAATAAATGTACAAAAAAATAGACCTTTTTTGATTCTCAAACCTGGGATAAATTATGAGCTGGGATAAATTTAACGCTATTTTCATACTATCACTTTGTGTCAGCAATTGCCGCTCGCCACTTCCTGAGTTGGATATAAAAAATTTATATGCTTAATATTGTACATTTATGTAGATTTGAATTAATCCAACCTTTTACCAGTTTCATGTTACAGAGAAACAAAGAAGCTAAAAGATACTGATGTCACATGGCCTACAACACCTGTGGGAAAAATTGCCTATCCTGAACAAATGTGTTTAACTGGTAATATTTATTTCTAATTAGAAAAATAAAATGTAGTAAATTTGACATATTCTTGTGCTTCCTTAAAATTATATGTACATTAAAACATTCAAATTTTCTGAGATTGCAAATATTTAATCTCAATTAATAACAAGTAACCAAGTATGATCGGAACAGACTGGCTTTTGTCATGCTACTAACATCGCGGCCGGCCAGAGACTGTCGTGAGCTGCTCTGAATATAAACAAATCAATAGCTCCCGGTTAGCGCCATCTCTCAGAAAGATGCAAAAACTCATATATAGCATTTTCTATCCACATTAAATCAAATACAATAAAATATTGTAAACTTTTACTTACATTTCGTCCTTCTCTATGCTCCTTCGATTTAGTCACAAACAGCTCCTGGGAAGAGGAAAAAATTACACAAGAGTTACAAAATTAGTTCTTTAGGTTCGTGTTTAGTTCTTGTTGATCGTCCGAGTGATAAATTGCTTTTATGTGTTGGAGACAGATACTCACTTGTAAAGGGTACATTCACTTGAGGAGATTGAATTTTACCAAATATCTCCCCATAGTCAGTCCGATGACGAACTTTATCTTTATTCCAAAATCTAGTACCTCATGGAGTTTGAATTTAAAAAATTCCATTTCTATTGAGGTGCCCTTTTTACTCTAATCCACTTAGGACCACGGCCAAAATTTCGAGCCCAGATAGGTTCTCCAATCTCAAATGATGTCGTACGGTCTGACGTCTCACTAGCCCTTGTTGAATGATCGTAATTTTTGCGCAAGTCTAAACGAGAACACAGAAAGCGAACAAACGTATGAGCTGATGGTGTTAATACAGAAGCTGCCATAAGAGTGTCCGTGTAATTAAACAGAAATCTAGCTCGCATTTCAGCAGAGAAGGCTTTACAGATCGTATTGATCTTTCAGCCAAACCATTCTAATTTGGATGATATGGGGCTGTTCTGATGTGAATGATACCATTACGGCGAAGTAAGTTGGAAAATTCTCTACTGCAAAAACCAGTTTTGTTATCGTTGATAAGGATTTTCGGCAAACCAAAACGAGCGCATAAATTCTACGAAACCGTTATAGTAGCCTCTAAATTGGTACTTAGGGCTGATATAACTTCCAGCCATTTCGTTTTGCCATCCACAACTGTAAGTAATATTTTACCCTCTACTGAGTCCGCGTGAACAATGTGAATGCGTTCCCAAACTTGGTCTGAAAAAGGTCATGAAACTTTCTCGATAGGAAGGGCTAAAGCATTGTCACACCTTTTTACTTTCATTTCTAAATCCTTATTAAGTCCTGGCCGCCAAACATAAGATCGTGCTAATGCCTTAATTGCGTAAATGCCTTGTTGGTAGAATGAAGCTCATCTAAAATGATTTTCTGAACTTAAGGTAATAAAAATGCGTGAGCCTATAAAAATGATGTCTCCGTCAATAGAAAGCTCATGCCTAACATGCTAAAAGGGACGCAAGTTCAGTATTACTTTTCATAGCCAACCCTTTACAATTTGGGACTGAAGCAAGGTTAAGCTGGGGCATTCCTCAAGCTCCGTGGCAATTAAATGCTTCGTAATTGGGCTGCCATTCAGTTTTCTTGTCAGGCGTTCAGATTTTGATAAAACAGTTGGGTCTGTCTGTACACTTGACTTCCAGGGGCAACTGACTGCATGCATGGGCATTCCTGAGAAGATTATGTCGGAATTTTATCTTGTAGGAGAAAGCTCAGAATATCAGTGCTCAGCGCTGGATGCACGAAGCTGCCACTGAATTTACAGGTTTCCCCTGTGAAAGCAAACTGACTAGAGGACGATGTTCTGTGAGCAATATGACGGTGCGACCAAGCAAATAATTCCGAAAATTTGTCAGTCGAAATATCAATGCTAGGGTTCCTTTTTCAATGTGGCTGTAATTCCTTTCAGCTTTACTTAGAGAGCGAGATGCTAAATCTATGGGACGATCACCTTCAGGAGTTTCGTGAGACAGCATTGCAGCACCTCAAGCACAACCTCTTTATTGTTATCAAAACCCACCAATAATGATAGCTAGTCCGAAAAGTAAACAGTTATAGCATAATAATCCTTTGAGTGTGTTTATGACTATAAGATCTTTGGATTACTCGTCTATTTCAAATAAATCCTCGATTTTAGGGAGAAGATACTGTTCTAAGTCAGTAGCTTTATTTGTTGTGAATTTGCTCAAATTTTAACTCAACCATCCAGCTTCAAAACAAGCACAATAGGATTTGCAAATTCTCTATTTTCACCGGCTCTAAACTGCCCTCTTCCACAAGACTAAGATTTTTCGCCTCAACTTTCTTGCTTAGAGTGTACAGAACAGGTAGAGCCCTAACTTGGGAGCTACATTCTGGCTTCCTTGTCAAATACACTTTAACCCTTTCGTGGTCACGCACGCGTATCCGCGGTCGCACTTTGGTACTTGTAAGTGGTCGTGAACGCATATAGGCGGTCAGACTTTTGTACTTGTAGATGGTCACAAACGCGTATAGGCGGTCAAAATATTCTACTTCTAGATGGTTATGAACGCGTTTGTGCGTTTGTGCTTCCCCCCACTTCTTGAGACTGGGAGTTAAAGAAGGCGTTTATCAATCACCCCCTCTTTCCAAGCACACAATAGGCGTTAGGCAGACTATTTGTCAACTGGATTACCGTATTTTAAGTCGAATGCCTTAGGGGATTTCGTTTTCTGTTAATGCTTAAGAATGGCATTGTATTTCGAACCATATACTAGGCAATTTTATAGAATATCATCGTTTACTTATTTTACTTTATTATTTCTGTCCATAAGATTCTAATTCATTACTATAATAATTATTATTTTATATCATTTGCCATATAATATTTATTTATTTTGCATGTTCATTATTTATTATGTAATATTTATTTATTTTGCTCTTTTAATGAATATACACGTTCTTTTCTTTCCTTTTTACTTCCAAATGTATGTCATTTTTTTCATTTAACTATAATACTAAATAACTAAACTGTTTTTTTTTTTCTTTACTTACAGCACTTTTGTTGTGTAATAATAATAAAAATCTCAAATATCCAATTTAACATTACACTTCAAAAATAATATTTTTATTTATTATTGTTGCGCAAATTTTATTCAAATTCTAGCATAATTTAAAACTAGCACCGTGAAACCTGTCTATAATGACGCTGAATGGGCCAGAAAAAGCATCGATGTAGATAGGTTTTAAATTTCATTATAGGTAGATTGGTAAACGGAAAAAAGGTGACCGGAAAAAACGGGACCGGATAAAACGTGACAAGGAAAAAAGGTGACCGGAAAAAACGTGACAAGGAAGTGTTAAATATTGAATTTGGAAACAATGAACCTGGAAAAAAAATTAAAGCAAATCGGATGTTTCTGTCAAGAGTTATCGCGTTACGTACATACAGACGTAAGTGCATACATACATACATACAGAACCTGCGTGCACATTAATCCTTGGGCTTTGATAGCCTGCGAGCAAAAAGCAGGATAATGAAAAAATTCCTCTAAAGAAAATGCCTCCTGTCTTCGTCTTTATTTTGTTCCCTTTACAGGCTGTGTATGCAATTTTTTCCCTCCCCCTCCGCCTTATAAAACATCTTTACTCATATATAAACTATCAATAGCGAATTGAAAGAATCAATAAATTGTATTTCCTTAATACCCCCCCCCCCCCCTCCGTGGATAGCACTAACTTGTCTTTTGTAGAATAATAAACTTCTCTTAATGAAATGTTAAAATTGTATTTTCTTGGACCAAATCTTAGAGTTGTCAAGCTCACCCATTAACTCTCCCCCCCCCCCCCCCCCCTACGCTGTAAGAAACTGACAGTGGAAAAACTTTACTTTAGTTTTTAGCATTTATTTATCGACAAGTTCAATATTTAACACTTCCTTGTCACGTTTTTTCCGGTCACCTTTTTTTCCTTGTCACGTTTTTTCCGGTCTCGTTTTTTCCTTATCCCGTTTTTTCCGCTCTTGTTTTTTCTGTCACGTTTTTTCCGGTCACCTTTTTTCCTAGATTCAATATTATTCCTAAGGAAGAATTTTTTAAAGATAGCGTGCTTGCATTTCAGTATTTTTAAACGAATTTCTTATGATTTGAGTAGCTGAGGTCGATCTGTACAAAGGACTTTTTTACTCCTTCTATTTTATTTACAAGGTTTTTTAATGGGGATACTTTTACTTTCGAAATCGGTTCCGAAAGTAAATGTATCCTAAATAAATTAAAAAAAAACTTTAAACAAAATCGAAAAAGAAAAAAACGGTCTTTCTATAGATCGATCTTAGGTAGCCAATGCAAAAGATTCGTTTAAAAAAATGGAAATAAAAACGAGGTATCTTAAAAAAATTCTTCCACCAAATAAACATTAGCGAGCGGGTGCTTTCGCGTGAGTGAAGTAGCCTATTAATTGTTGGAAGTAGATCAAAAACTCCACGCAATTAAACATCATAGACGGCTTTATTAAGTGCAATTGCTCGCAGTAATCTGCAATGCTTTTTTAATATTTTAGAGCAAAAGTAAAGTAATTTTATTTTTCAATTTGAAACTTTTCCTTTATCATATGAGACAAAGTTAATGATAATTCTACCGTGAAGGCTGTATTTCAAAATCTCTACAAACGTATCATATATTTTTTTTTTCCTGTTCTTATCTCGATTTTCCTTTTGTTTATATGGCAGTTTACATACAAAGAGATTTGCCATGAAAGAATTATTTCAATCAATAAAATGATGTTTACACAGTACTTCTCAGGTTGGGAGATATAACCTATCATCTCACCAATATGATTAAGCAAAGTAAACAATAATAATCATTTTAAGATAGGTAATGCATTCATATGCATTAAAGACAGATAATCTTAACAAAAGTTACTCTTCCTTGTTTTTACTTGCATTAAAAAATAAATAAAGGTGTATTTTTACACATATTTATATGTGTGGTTTTCATTATATTCGACCTACTTATATTTTTGAATAACTGGATACTTGATTTCTTTTGAAAGTTGAGGGGGTGGGGGGAGAATCCAAAAACCATTCTTATGTTTATATCACTGGCTGTGTCCGCTTGGAAAATTAAAAACATTGTGTATTATTTGTGCTTTCTTTATATAACGAGTCCCAATATAGCGACTCTTACATTAAAACTGCCATATTAAAAAGCCCTAAATCTTATTTATTCTCACAGTTGTGTTTCACAGAGAAGAACCAGAGGTGTAGCCAGAAAAATGCTTATGAGACTACACTTCCCTGAACGATATCTACAATTATCATTATTTTTTACCTAATCATTCTACTAAATACAACAGAGTTGACCAAATATTCCAGTGTAATTAATTTCAATGATACTTTAAAAGTTTCTATGAGTTTTCTTTGAAGTAAGGTTTGAAAGAGAGTAAATATCTCCCATTGTTATCTAATCCAAACTCTTGCAACAACCCATGAATGACATCGAAATACTACCTGTAAGTGACGCTTTGAGCTTTGAGAAAACTATGATTGACAGCCCCACCCCTTCCCTTGTAAAGATGATTTCTAAAGAAAACAGTTCACAGGGACAGTAAAATTCCAAATAGTGGTAGCTTGCTACATATTTTTTTCATTGTCGCTTATTTAATAAAAGGATTATGAAATGTTTATGTTTTAAACTAGTTCTTTTAAAATTAGTATTAATCAATAATTATTAAATCATGAATATTGCACAATGTAACATAAAAGATTGTTGATATAAAAATAAAGTAGGGCATCATTAAAAAAAAAAATCTTTTCTGACATCACAGCAGAAATCTTAGAATAACTCCCCCCCCCCCCCCCCCCTCCCCAACGGAAAATAAAAACTGATAGCCGAAGAGTTATCTTTATTGTAGCCTAATAATTATTATTAAACTTATGGTTATTTTTAATAATAAAAACTTTGTTGCACATTTTCTGTATGTTATCAAATTCTGCCCCATTCCGCAAGCGTGTTTATAGAAGAATTTAGTAATTTAGTTATTCTACCTAAATACTTTTAAATAATCACTTTCAATGGTCTACTTTAAAAAAAAATCAAATTCGTGATATTTGATATGCGCATGTTACCTCCGATATCGTAAAATCAAGAAAATTTTTCTCCGATTAAGTCACACACTAATGACAATTTGTAATTCTAAATTATGAGGAATTTATTTATTTTACATTTTCCAACATAGTTGAAAAGTGTTTATGACTTCAGTTTGTCTGTCAGTGCTCTATCTTGCGCAAATATAATTCGATTTCCCTGAAATTTTGTGTGTTATTGACATTTACTATCGCACGATCACCATTGAAAA
Organism: Maratus speciosus; assembly: GCA_963932465.1. NCBI lineage: Eukaryota > Metazoa > Arthropoda > Arachnida > Araneae > Salticidae > Maratus > Maratus speciosus. The sequence goes on along the minus strand of OZ010791.1, from coordinate 246,395,596 downwards.
TGAAATATGTAGCATGTACAGTTCCCTTACAGGGGCATTCAAAAGTATGCCGTTAAATTACGACCAATGGGAAAAAATCGTTTCAAGTGCAGCACTAAAACATGCTTTCTGTAGAATATGAAATGCAAAGAATTTATTATTCATTTCCAGAGTCGCACAAAAGAATTCCGTTACATAATGATCTACGCGGGAAAATCGTTTGCAGTATATTTTAATGTAGATACTCTATTTCAAATGAATTTAGGTAAAAAGGTCAACGGTGAAAAGGTCTTAGCAAAAAAAAATCAGTGGTAAAAATAATAATTATTATATATACTTAGATGAACCTAAAATTCAGATCTATTAGTTATTAAAGTTACATATATTTTCAGTTATAGAAAACTAATTCTAAGCTTCAACTAAAGCCCGTGGTAAGTCCGCATATCTATTATTGATATCAAAAAAGTATATTATACATAGCGTTACACTTAAAGGACACTAACAAATAGGTGCTGTGTATTGAAAAAATATATTCTGCTGGAGACGCCGGCTGTTCATTAGTAAGCCCCTAGAAAGGGCGGGGTGGTAAACAGAAAATACAATCTATAGATTCTCTCAATTTAGTACATGGATAGCTTATGTATAAGGCTATTAACTTTTATATATTTATGGGAACTTTGACCAAAGACAGCCTTTTGGTGAAGAGAAAGGGGGAGGACATGGAATTAAAAGAAACAAATTTTTACATACATTTAAAGGGGTCAAAACATAAACAAAAGTACTTTTTTCAAAAGTGAAGGTTTTTCATTATCTTGATTTTTATAATGTAAGAGGGGAGCAGAGTTAAGAGCGGGGTGTACGTGTGTGTGTGTGTGTGTGTGTATGGAGGGGGGTAACAATAAGTGGGAGTCAAAATTTTGAAGTTTCAACAAAGAAAACAAAATTTAAGGAATGCACAGCAGAAATGAAAATATTTTCTCGAAAATAATTTAAATAATACTTAGGATCTAAATTTATTGAGTATGGCGTAGAGTCCTGCATCGGGTCGGGAAACCTTTCTTTTTTTGTCGGGGGTTGGATTAACTTCTACAATTTTGCTGCAAATCGGGTTGATATCCATTGTTTCGGGTTAGGTTTTGTCTCTTGCGGGTCCGGTTCGGGTTGACCCGATTTTTCAAAGAATTTCTAAAATAGTTTTTTCTGGTGAAAAATCTGTATACAATAACATTTTTTAAAGAAATGGAAAATTTGAATACACAAGAAAAATGGTAAAATCTAAATAATTTAGAAATTAGTTTTATTAAGCTTGTCTTAATACAATTTAACAGACATATTACAAAAATGGGATATGTAGGTCAAAGGGAAAATTTATGATAGTCATAGACCAGTTATTCAGAGCTATATTTCAATTTACATTTGTGAATATACGATCTTCAGCTGTGTATCGGCCTATCTTTTAATTACATTGTCAAAGGACTATTTCATCTTATTCCTCTATCTAAGATAAACAAACGATAATATGTCGTTCAAGCCATTAAATAAAACCGCCATACAAAATTTCACACAATTGAACTGTTGTCATCCTTCCTCTTAATCATTTGATTTTCCTCTAATTTTTACACACACACACACGCACAAAAGAAAAAAAAAAAAAAAAAAAAAAAAAAAAAACTGGAAAGTAAAAACTTTTTTCTCTTCACCATTTGAAAAATTAAGAAAGATATAATGAAAATAATGTTTTATTAAGTTTTGAACTCGAGTGCGAAAACCATCTCTCAAAATAAGACAGTTTTCTTTATAGATATTAAAATTATTTTAATTTCAGTAATCCACCCTTTCCTAACAAATATTTTAAATATTCGCAAAAGTGCCTTTTTTCAACCGTCATTTTTTCGTGCACTGTTCTTCGGTTGTCTTGGAATGGAATTTCTCTGTTAATGATCAGCAAACACTACGCGCATTATTATCACTATAACTTTTTATGGGAAACAGACTGCAGTGCACATTAGAAATGTGTATCAATTATTACGGCTGGAATAATATACTACTATAAAAAAAAGTACTACAAGCAGATATCGACCTAGACCGTAATTCGAGTTTATTCGAATTATTTTATACATACATGCAAACCAACAATAAAGGCCACACTCACTATTTACAATAGTGAACAGGCCTCCATATCATATATCGATTTCATGGCAATACAAGTAATATTTACATAGGTCAGATAGAAAAGTAGTACTAGACTTTGTCGCAATGGTGCCCCAAGCTCACAATTAGCCTAAAATATTCAAGTGTAACTGTATATTGTTTAAAAAGATACCAATGGACAGTACAAGTATAGAATTGTTCAAAAATATCAATAGAATGGATGCAATTAAAGCAGTAGATATGATTAAGTGTAAGTATATGTCTTTAAAAACAGGGAAGAATCACTATCTAAAAGATTCTTACAATAATGCAAACGAAAGCATTATCTATTTAAATTTATTGCTATTATTATTATTATTATTACTTTACTTTGCACAATCATGTTGGTTAAATTACAAATTAAATCATGGCAATCTATTTTTTTAAAACTCTATCTCACATAGACTAATACTATATGATGAGAATTAATGCTAATATTATATGATCAGAATTACTGCTAATACTACATGATAAGTATGATTAAAACAATCATAATGAAATGAATGTATTGAAACTGGAAAAAAAAAACTAGATTTTGATGATTGAACTATTCATTTCGTTACCATGAGAATTAAAGTAAGAAAACATTTATTTTAATGCATTAAACTACACTAATACTGTATAATGCACATTTTTAAATTATAGATTACTTAGAGCTCGCAAAAACATTTTACAATAAATGTTGATTACTTTCGTTTTCATGCTGACTGATAATGGTTACATCATATAAATACAACTTATTGCAATTGCTTTTAGAGTTTGAGACACTGAATTTTGAGTGCTCTAGCCAAATGCCCCGTACAAAAATTGCATAATCTTCCAAATTGACTTTTTCTGACACATTCCTGAATTCAGTTTTGTTCATAAACACATGAAATTGGCAGGTGCTCTTATTCAGAAACTGTAAAGTCAAACAATTTTTTTTTTCATTTTTCGATAAACGTAGGAGGTCTTTTAGAAAATGCTGTTAAATTTGGCGTTTAAAAAAAATAAATAAATAAAAAATAAATAAATCTACACACGGAAGCCCGATAAAGGTTACAATGGGAAAACGCTTGTAATTCTCATTTTATTTTTTTTTTTTTGTCGAAAAATGAAAAGAAGGAAAAGTGAAAGAAAAAAAAAGCGTTTATGAATTCGGTTTGTCTATCTTTCCTCCTGTCCGTCATTCCGTGCTCGCTCTAACTCGGGTAAATATACTCTAATTGCCATGAAATTGATATATGTTATTTGTGTTTACTTTGGCATGTTTAGTATTGAAAATGAAATGTGTAGAATGTACGATTCGTTTACAGGGACACTCAAAAGAATACCGCCACATTACCTTGAATGGGAAAAATAGTGTGTGGTGTAGTTTAATGATATTACACTCTTTTAAACATATTGAAATTTACATACATCACTGAGGTGTTGTACACTATAAGGCGATTAATTATATGCTGTGCATAGAATTTATATTTCATTTTCAAGGACACATAAACAAATTTGGCTTATGAACAATAATTGCTATAAGTTCGTTATCGGTTGTGGTACGCGTTTTTAAATTTGACTGTTATTATTATTTTTTTTTCATATGACATGGTGTTTGTAAATTTTATAGATCATATACAGGGCTGCCCTATCTCAAATACATTCCCGTTTATTGACAGAAATTGCTGAATGGAAATTTTCATACTGAACTAAATTTTTTCATACCATGTAGCATACATACAAAGTTATAGAACATGTACAGGGGTGCACAAAAAATTAAATATTTTTACAACTACTGATGGCAATTGCAGAAATTGGGTTTGCAAATGCGTTTTCTAATTTATTTATTTAGATATCATCTTTCTCCGCAATAACCTGCAAAGTTTTTTTTTTTTTTTTCAATATTCTGAATGTATTGGAAAGTATTAATTTATGCTAGACGCATGATTTTTAGCTCTTGTTTCTTTTTACAGATATTCTTTTTCAATTTCTCCAAAGAATTAGAAAATATAATGCTGAATCTTACTGTACTAAATATAAGGAAAAATAGATGAATACATTGTGAAATTATTAAAAATAGTGCTTAGTTATATATATCTCATATAAATATATCTCATTTCTAAATTATTAAAGGAGAGGGTGTAGAGGGGTGGTTTGAGTAAATATTTACATATAATAGCTTATAAGTGTCTAATTGAATTATTCAAGACATTTATTATTAATCTAATTGGAAGAAGAAAAAAAAATAAGCACAGTTTTTTTAAATTTTTTAAATTTATGATAATTTAAAGGTTCTAAAAAAATGTATAAAAACAACAACAAAAAAAAAAAACAGTTATGGCAGTTTATAGTATATATGAAATAACTAACATTAATAATAAATATTAAAACTTAAAAAATCCATTCTGTTAAATAATAATAATTATAATAAAGACAATGTTCCCTGTGAAATTATATCACATTGTTCAATCAAAGAAATTTTCAGCTCGCTATGATTGCATTATCACGAGTAATAAAAGTTTAAATTTATCGGACTGTTATATTTAGCTTTTTATATAATTTGAGGAAGGCGGTGATAAAAAATTAAAACAAGTTGGAAATTGCTTGGCAAATATGGCAAATGATGTGCGTTCGTACTATAACTAGTTTTATAAATATTTTTTTGCACCGCATATTGTACTGAATGTTTATTTTAGTGCACTTCATAAGTGCCTATCAATTTCATTCTGTTCGAAAGGCTATGACATCACTAAAATGCACATGAAACATTTTTTCCCCATTGGCCGTAATGCAACGGAAAAATTTTGACTGCTCCTGTCATTAAACTATGCATTCGATTTTCATAAAATTTGAAATGACTCGACTAAAACTTGCAACAATTATATATTTAAATTTTCAAACCATTCGGAAGGCTGTAACATCATTAAAATGCACTTGAAATATTTTTCTCCCCATTGGCCTTAATGTAACGGAAAACTTTTGACTGTCCCTGTAATTAAACTATACATCCTATTTTCATAAAATTTTAAATGATTCGACAAAATTATGCAACAATTATATATTTAAATTTTCAGATTATTCGAAAGGCTGTAACATCATTAAAATGCACTAGCAACAATTTTTTCCCATTGGCCGCGATGTAACGGAAAACTTTTGACTGTCCCTGTAATTAAACTATACATCCGATTTTCATACAATTTGAAATGACTCGACAAAATGATGCAACAATTATATATTTTAAATTTCAAACAATTCGGTTGTGTAGTTTTTGCGTTGTTATATGCGGACGGACAGACAGACGGATTGAACGACGACTATAAGGTGTTACGTTATTAGGTGCGTTCGTAATTATATAAATACGTAGCACCTATAGTCGTCGTTCAGTCCGTCTGTCTGTCCGTCCGTCCGTCCGCATATAATAGAGCAAAAACTACCCAACCGAATGGTCTGAAATTTTAAATATATGATTGTTGTAAAATTTTGTCGAGCCATTTCAAATTTTATGAAAATCGGATGTATAGTAAAATTACAGGGACAGTCAAAAGTTTTTCTTTACATTACGGCCAATGGGAAAAATTATTGCACGTGCATTTTAATGATGTAAAAGCTTTCCGAATGGTCTCAAATTTTAAACATATAATTATTGCGACATTTTGTCGAGCCATTTCAAATTTTATGAAAATCGGATGTATAGTTTAATTACAGGGACAGTCAAAAGTTTTTCTTTACATTAAAGCCAATGGGAAAAATTATTGCAAGTGCATTTTAATGATCTTACAGCTTTCCGAATGGGCTGAAATTTTAAATATATAATTGCTGCAAAATTTTGTCGAGCCATTTCAAATTTCATGAAAATCGGATGTATAGCTTAATTACAGGGACAGTCAAAAGTTTTCCGTTACATTAAGGGGAATGGGAAAAAATTATTGCAAGTGCATTTTAATGATGTTACAGACTATGCACTTATGAATTGCAAATAAATACACATTCAGTACAATATGGGATGCAAAAAATAATTATTAAAACTAGTTATAGTACGAACGCACCACATTTGCCACGTTTGGCGAGCAATTTCCAACTTGTTTATATAATTACGAATGCACCTAAAAAGGGCTCAAATAGTGTTAAAATTACAGCGTTTGGTGGACTCACGACCATTAGAGTCTGAGTTATAAGGTGGTGGGCACCGAAATGGCTAAGGACTGAAATGGCTGTGGACAAAATGTCTCGGGAGCGAAATGTCTCTGGACCCGAAATGTCATGTACCCCGTAGCTCTTTTAGTAGTATTCAGAAATTCATTCATGAAATCACCTGCATCTGACCAAAAAACCATCTGTAAAAAACAAAAGTGTGGGTGGCGGTTAAAACAGAGTGACACTTTGTTAGATTTACTGAGATTTAGAACTGACAGTGCTGGTGTCCTACACGCCCCCCCCCCCTCCCCCGTGTTTTGAAAGGAATTCTACCGCAAAGCAATAAACTTCTCAGGAGGTCCCACTCGTGACAAAATAAATAAGTGAGGTAAACACGAAAGAGATCTTCTAAGAATACCTTTTTTCAAATTAGCTATTGCACTGTATTGAGAAAAAAAAAGAGTCAGTATTAGTTTCACAAATAGTTCAGTTTTTACACGTTTTATGAACGCCAAAATTGTTTCCAGCTATAATGTTGAAAAAAAGTTCACCTGCATCTCACCAAAAAACCATCCGCAAAAAATAAAAGTAGGGATGGGGATTAAAACAGAGTGACACTTTGTTGGATTTACTGAGATTTAGAACTGACAGTGCGGATGTCCTACACTCCCCCCCCCCCTTCCCCGTTTCTCGAAAGGGATTCTACCGCAAAGCAATAAACTCTCAGGAGGTCTCACCCAAAGCGGTTATATAGGACCGCTCCTGGAACCGCTTTGGTCTCACCCATGACAAAATAAATAAGGGAGGTATCTTCTGAGAATTACTTTTTTCAGATTAGCTATTGCACTGTATCGAGGAAAAAAAATACGAGTGTGTATTAGTTTCACAAATAGTTCAGTTTTTACACGGTTTATGAACGCACAAAATTGTTTCCAGCTATAACATCGAAAAAAAGGTCTTGATCTTAATTAAAGAAAAAAAAATAATATCGTGGTATCGCAATAAAATGCATTCTGATTCAGAAGAAGAAAGTTTGATTGACTCTTCGGATGAAGAATTTTTATCCTCTTCATCGGAGTCTGAGGGTGAGGATGATATTGATGATGTAAGAGACTGGTGTGAGCTTGACACAACGACTAAAGTAGTACCTCACCCAAAATTTCCTTTTGCCGGAAAACCTGGAATAAAAGTCAACATCAGCGATGCAGAGGATCCCCTGGAATACTTTCGATTATTTTTTGATGAAAATATTATGGATTATATTGTGAAAGAGACGAACCGATATGCCAATAACCATATTGAAACTACACGATTAACGCCTTCATCTCGATCTTTGAAATGGCAAGATATTACAAAAGAAGATATGAGCCAATTTATTGGGCTCCTCCTATTACAAGGATTGGTGCAAAAACCAAAGGAAAGATGGTTTTGGTCAAAGAGACCAATTATTACCACACCATTCTTCGGCAAAGTTATGAGCCAACAGCAGTATTCTCTAATTATGAAGTATCTTCATTTTGAGAATAACGAAACATTTGACATTACTACGCACCCAAATCCAAAACTAAGAAAAATATACAATGTGCATAACATGCTTATAAACAAATTCAAACATGTGTATTTTCCAGAAGAGGAGATTTCAATTGACGAGTCCTTGCTCAAATATAAAGGTATGCTGGGCTGGAAACAGTATATCCCGACGAAACGCGCACGTTTCGGAATAAAAATGTACCAGTTATGTGAAGCCAAAAGTGGATACATTTGGAACTCGATAATATACACCGGAAAAGGTACAAAGTTAAATGAAAAATATGAATCACTTAATTTGTCAACAAAAACTGTAATGACACTTATGCACGATTTATTAGGGTATGGATATACCCTGATTACTGATAACTTCTACACATGTCCGGACTTAGCCGAGTTACTTATTAAAGAAAAAACAGATTTATATGGTACAATGAGAGCCAATAGAAAAGGTTTGCCACAAATGATAAAGAATAAAAAATTAAAAAAGGGAGAAATAATTGGATTTCAGAAAGGAAAGATTTGTGTTTTGAAGTGGCAAGATAAAAAGCCACTTTGCATGTTAAGTACTATGCACAGTACCGATTCCGCAGAGGTAACATCGAAAGGAAAATGTCAAAAGAAGCCCACTGTAGTTATTGATTACAACAAATCAATGGGAGGAGTAGATTTGTCCGATCAATGTTTATCGTATTATCGAATAACTAGAGATCGACAACGCAAATATTATAAAAAAATCTTTCGCCATTTGCTTGACCAAGCGGTTTGGAATGCTTTTGTTATATTTAAAAAAAATGGTGGAAGTTTAACTCACGTTGACTTCAGAATGCGCTTAGTTGAAAGATTAATCGAGGATTCTGGCGAAATTAAATCAGTGTCATGTGGCGGTCCAGCTAAAAAACACTCAGAAAATGTCACACGATTAACAGGACGGCATTTTCCTTCTTTTATAACGAATTCGCAATCTACTAGTAGAATACATCCTGTTCGAAAATGTGTAGTGTGTGCTACTAAAATTAACCAAAATGGAAAAAGGGTTCGTCGTGAATCTAGATTTGAATGTGAACAGTGTGGTGTTGGTTTGTGTGCTGCCCCTTGCTTCAAACTTTATCATACGGTTCAAGTAATATGATGTCCCTTTGATAGTCTACATTTCCTCTGGAATATGATTGTCCAATTTTTCATTACTCATCTTATATTTATTGCTGTCTTATCTATTAGTCATTATAATTGTTATACTATACATACTCTTTTGTCCTAATTTGTCATTACAGTAATTTAAATTTAATTACTTTATTGCATTTATTTGTCATTAAATTATTTTTATATTTATTTTTTATCTGTTTTTATTCATCATTGTATTTGTCTTATATATATATATATATATATATATATATATACCTTTAGTCAGATTATTTTTGTTTTTCCATGTATTTATTTCAGAAGAAATTATTACTATTTTTTTTAAAGGAATAATACTTTACCTTTTTCTCAAAGTAAGAAAGGTGTATATAAATCAAAGTAAATGAATCTCGCATAATTTAACCCCCGTTAGTATTTCAATAGATAATTTAACTTTTATGAGTTTATTTAATATTTCTCCCATTTTATCCAGATGTTATATATGGGATATTTACATGTGTTCAAACAAATATATTTTATAAAAATTAATGCTACAGAATAATTTTATAATTATAAGATATAAGATCTTAATTATTACTTCAGAAAGTCTTCTAATTTATTTTCTACTTTTGAAATTTGAGAGAATGGAAAATTAAATTGGTCGAGTGATGTATGGGATTCATAAAAAATATAAAATCATACTTCATATGACATTGTTGGAAAGCTCTCCTTTAATTTATTGTTCATAATTATTTTTGCAAAAAAGACCATTTAGTGGATTACTTTAGTACAGTGTTAAGTTGATCAAAAATTATGAATTATATATATATTATTTATACGATGCTCGGGACACGTCTCGCTTGTTTGTTCATCGCATGTCATTCATGGGATTTGTTAACACATTTATAATGTTAAATTGATAAATAATGTGTTTACCTTAATAAAATAATTAATATTAATTTAATAATATTATTATAAAAAATATTAATATTATAAATTATGCTACTTAATGTTATATTATTATAACCTTAGTAATCTAATATTTATATTAATTAAATTTTATAATATAAATATAACATAATTTTGAGAAAGGCAATTGGAGAACAAACTTCTTGCTTTTGAAATTCTTACAAGAGGAAATTCTTAAAAGCAAAGTAAACATTAAGAATTAAAAAAAGGCTAGTATACAAGGCTAGTACTTCCAAAAAACAACGGCAAGTCCCATTTATTGAAATAGTGGTGGATTTGTAAAAGAAAAAAAACGTTTGTTCTTGAGGTCTGAAGGCAAATTAAGTCGCCAAAAGTACATTTTGAATTATAGCTGGCGATCTGTTCTCCTTTTTTGCATTGTTATGATGTTAATCACACTTTAGGACATTATACCATATCCTATGTGCTCTTGTATGTGGGGAAGAGGGGCAGTTAACTCACCCCTCCCGCTGTCCCGCTGCCAAAACTGATAAAAAAATTCTTTTTCTAATCCACTTGTTTGTCACAAATTGTTTAATGCCACTTGTAAAAGAAATATTTTCCTTGAAATTAATAATTTATAAATCATTCGTCAGAAAATTATTCTAAAAACCCACTAGGTCTACTACTTATCTACTTTTCATGATTCAATTTGTGAAACTGATAAGTTTACCATTATTTTAATAATCGAATTAAAAAATTCTATATAAGGATAACATAATGAGATTTCTAAAACCTTTTTTCGGCCATAGTTTAAAAGAACAGTAGACGACTTTTTAAAAACATTTTTAATGCTTATATAAATCAATTAGTAGTTTCTCTATCCTTTATTTCTTAAAATAAAGTTTAATTTTATTCAAATTCTTAACCAATCTGAAATTGAATTACTGAAACTTTGAGCTCCGTGACTTGAAACAAGTTATTGAAATTTAAAGAGTAATTTTTTTCCTTTAACTTGAATTTTATTTATTCATGTTTTTCATTAGCTTAGACAGTAAATTCAAGAATGGCATATTTCTTTTCTTTTTTCTTTCAAATCAGCTGAATTTGCATTTGTTCCTCCAAAAAGTCTTAATATGGGGAAATCATTCTTATATAGATAAAAATGTAATTTTTAATAAATAAAATTAGTTTCGTTGCTTTTTCTTATGGAAATTTGGCGGAAAATTGTATCTTGAAAATATTATAAGTAATTATCTAATATCATTTTTAAAGATTTCATCTATCTTTATTAATATGCAAGAAGAACATACCCAAAGTACCCCAAAGTTAAAATTCAAAGTAAAAAAAAGGCGATATATGAAAAGAAGATAAAGAAACAGGTGTGAAATAAATGCTTAGTATGATTTCTTAAAATAGTCTAAGTGATTTTTTGAAAGAGATTAATTAAAGTATGAAGCTTAATTTCTGCAGACAAAATCCACATCATATATCTCAATAAAATCATGACTAATTATGAACATAAGTGATCTTGCTCACATAGAACATATACTGTTCTCAATCAATTGATTCTCTAACTCTCTATAAAATATGTACACTATAAACAAAAATAAATTAAATTATGATTAGTTAGAAATTATTGAGCTGATCTATTCTTGTTCCTAGTTATTATTTACAAAGGAATAAAATTGGCGACTATTAAAGGGATTTGGTATCGAACTGTGTTTTCCAGTTTTTGATCAATAAATTAATTATGGAGTTATAAGCAATTGTGTTTACGTAACGACAGGTTTTCCCCCTTTCTCGCTCCGCTGCGTGTGGAATTATGTTCAAAACGCCCACTTTGACAGTATTTTTAAAAGTTCTTCTGTCTGAAAAATCCGTTAAACTACTTTTTAATTTCTCACCGCTTTCGTTCCGACCGTACATTCTATGACGAAATTTGCTCATGATCTAAATTTGCTCTGTGTTCTATCACCCCGTAAAGTTTTGCTCACCTTTTCCAGTTACACCCTGTGTATATACACTAAAATTGGATACAATCAAGAAAAATATGCAAAAAAGGTTTTGCATGGTATTAGCTGCATAAAAATGTAAGTTGGATAAAAAGGTCGAATTCAGCGTTTAAACACAGCATAAAATATCAATATTATGAAATACTTTCAATTTTGGCAATAATGTACATTATTAATATTTTATGTTGTGCATACATGCCAAATTCAATAATATTCAAATTCAATATGTAGAATGAAAAACATACATCTTAAATAACGGACAAACTGAAAAATTGTGATCATGTGGTGGAAACTGATGTATTACATGAAAAATTAATTTGTCATGAAAGATACTATTACGATACACTTTTTAATATATATATATATTTATATGTATAAATGAGTTAATAATTTGAAAAGAAATTTGATAGAATTTTGGAATGGAATTACTTTAATATAAAATTTGGGGCCCCCTGTTTTCTCAATTTCGGACCCCTTCAAAAATACTCAAATACACCCTTCAAATTACTTTATGTATCACTGTCCATCAATAATAACTGCTACCCTTACTATTTACAATACGGAACAGGCTGCGGTAAACCTCCACATCATAATTTACAAAAGTTAGAGGATGGACGACAGATGTACTTAGTTCTCGAGATTGACGCCATGAAGCCCTGGGCAACGTAGAGGTTGACCCCCCCCCCCCCAACCATTCACACAATTAGACCCCAAAATATTCTGTAAGACCTCTGCTTATGAGGATACCAATGCACAGTTCAAGTATGGAATAATTTAAAAAATATCCATAGGTTGAATGCAATTAAAAGCACAGATATAAATAAGTACTATGGGGCTCTGTCCGCTGGGAGATACGCTCGCCAACTCATGTCCAGACACCTCTAATTCTAAAAACACGCTAATTTGATCGGTTTTAAAAAAAGATTACAGAAGATTGAATTATAATTTAAAACACAATCGCGATCTCCCTTTAAACAGGTTTCCATTCATTTCCGTCTGATTGAGAAATTTTAAGGCCGAATCAGCTGCTGTTACAACTGTATAAAAGATTGATTTAAATAAGACAGTATAAATGTATCATTTTAAATCTGAGCTAATTTTCACCGAAGTTCAAAGTTTTCTTTCTCGTTTTAGCATTCACATGAAAATACTTTTGTTTTTAGAAGGAAAATATTATTATTTGCGATGTCTTTGAATCGGCAACATTAGTTTAAAATATAATCCCGAAATATAAAATAAATGTCTCGCATAAATATATATTTAATTTTTAACTATTTGTCAATATTATTTGGCCATTTTAAATAAGACATAATTTCTGCCATTTACTGCTTTTAACGCATATTAATGAATTTATCATTTTAAAGTTTCCTTTCTTTTTTTAATACTCACGTGAAAATATTTTTGTTATTAGAAGAGAAATATTAGTATTTGCGTTGCCTTAGAATTGGCAACAGAAATTAAAAAAAAAATATCTCGAAATATGAAATAAATGTCTCGTAAATATATTTTTAAATTTAAACTTTTTGGCAGTATTATTATTTGGCAATTTTAAATATAATGCAATTTCTCCATTTACAGCTTTTAACGCATATTAATGAATTTATTATTTTTAATTTCAAGGTAATTTGGGCCTGATGATTCTGCCTTGGTTTCACAAAAATTTCCATTTTTCCAATGTTTACTGTGTTTTCAATTCCATCTTGCTCTTTTTATGGGGATCTGTTTCATAAGAGTTTTATGGTGGTTCATGCATCATTTTTAATTTGAATAAGTTCCTTTATAATTTATACATTCACATTTGTTGTCAATACTTGGTATGTATATATATATATATGTGTGTGTGTGTGTGTGTTATAAAATTGGTAAGGTGCTCTATAAACTTTTTCAAGTAGTATACCTTCCCCTTAGTTTCTCAGCTCAATTTCTATATCTGCCCCAAGTACAGGGCTCCCAAACGGTCTGCCAACTGAATACCAATATATATATATATATTTTTTAATTTTCTTCTTAGATTTTTCTTACAAACCGCCTCGGAATCACCTTGTAAAGTTAATTCTAGCGCAAACCTACCATAAAATTTTCTGTTAAAATTTATTGGTATTCAGTTGGCGGTATCAAGTATTAATAACTTTTTAATCTAGGCGCGTATGGAATATGTATCCTATACTAATGTGAAAGCCAATTATCCAAGATTACACCGGAGCATGTAATATAAAACAGTCTACGGCTATAAACTGTAATAAATTTGTTTCGCCAAGTGGTGATCTTCTCTTGGCTAATTCCATGCTTACTTGTAGTGTAAGTCACATAGGTGCAAATTGCTATAATGTTTCGCTACCAGTATTTGAAAACGGAAAATGTGACTTATTTTATCGGAGATATCTCATTAATTGAATAAGGTGAAGAAAACTTTTTGAAAATAATGGTGGCCAGAAAGCATAGCAGTTATAAGCTATGTGACTTACACTACGAAAACCCATGGAATTAGGACTTTAAATTCACGCAAATTGCTCGAGCCGCCCTTGTGAACAGACGGGATTGGGGTTGCTCGAATTGATCCCGACGGGCGCCGCCTTGGATGACTGTGACTCCAGCTAAGATGTCTCTAAGCCTAATAAAGAAATGTGTGAACAAACTATGTGTGTTTTAAGTATGAATGCCACCAGACACGACTCCAACCCGAATTTTATATCATATATATATATATATATATATATATATAATTTATTATACATATAATTTTAATAAAAACAGTAAGAGTCAATATAATAAAGATTCGTTACATTCGATCAATACGAAATATCTATCTTAACCCGGGAGAACTCGCTAGTGAGAATGCCCAATTGCTTTTCTTTTACTTTACATTCATATAATATCAACTTTTTTTGGTTGGCTTAGTACTTTTATTCACAAAATAGGTAAAGTAATTGTAAAACATTTTGAAATTTTAATTAAAATGAAAAATGATTTAAATAGGAGTCTTAAAAAAGTACGACTGTGAGAGAAAATCTCATGCAGCGAGTTCTCCCGGGTTAAAATTCTTATTACTGTTTTACTTTGCACAATCATGTTGGCCAAGTGATAGATTAAATCTTTAAAATCCAATTTTTTATCCTTCTGTTTCACATAAACATCAATATGATCAGAATTAGTACTAATATTATACGATAAATATGATTAAAGTAATATTTTTAACTTTTAAGATCTCTACTTGGAAAAAAAAATAACCACAGAAATTCTAACAGTGATGGATCAAAACCCATTTTTTTTTCTAATATTTCAATGCTGCAAAAATCAATCGTTTAACCACGATAAATTAATTTTATATTTTTCCCCAACACACAGCATTATGAGTAAAACAAATTTAACCTTTAACTGATGTTGCCCGTCTCTCAGACCGCGAGTTTTTTCAATTTTATAGTTTAACTTGCAATTTTCAGTTTAACTTACAAACACTACCGATATTTTGTTCCATTTGGGACTTTAGTACTATCACCAGATACTTTTGAATAGGTGAATTTTAATTATAACAGTCCTGCACAAAAAGTTTAGTAAAAAATCACCATCCTATGTTTTAATCGCGCCTTTTATTCATCTTTCGATGGAGCGGTCTCACAGACCGCTTCACACTAGTTATGTGATAATTTCTGTGACATCAGTTAAAGGTTAATAATGGAGATATGAATTTTTTAAAGATATATTTATTCAATATATTTTTGAATAAAGTAAAAAAGAAAAATTATACCTATTAAAATTGCAACTACTTCTAAGTTTGGGACCCTAAACTATGATTGTTTGGGCAAATAACACACTTGCCCAGACAGAAATAGCACTTCTCAATCTTTTAATCATGTTGGAATCCAAAGTGACTATTTTCTGACATATTCCTGGATTCATGTCTGTTCGTAAACACATTAAATTGGCAGGTGCTCTTATTCAGAAAGAATAAAATCAAACATTTTTTTTTCTATATTTCGAAAAATAATTTTTAGAAAAAAAACTGTCCAAATAGGCGGTTAGAATCGATTTTTGTACTCGACAGCCCAAACAGGTCATAGGACAACGACTATTTATAACTTAAAATGTAATTAATTTCTTGAAAAATGGAAAAAATAAAAATCTATTTGATTTTAAATTATTTACATGGTCATGCCTGCAAGTGTCATGCTTTTATGTTTACAAATTGCCCCTTAATTTTATCTGGAAATTTCCCATTGATGTGCTGAGCATCCACATTTTTCTTTCCCCGAACCATTCTAACAAATAGATTTTAGATTCCAAATTTTATATTAAAGCATCTTTGGAAAAACATTATTATTTTTGCTGCATGCAGGACCGGGAAATTTCACGAAACGGAACACTATTTCAAAATTATTGTTGACTTTTTTTTTTTTTTTTGAAAGTATAGACAATTTTATTCCTAAAGCAATTTTAAAAATGCATTCAAGATTCTAAACAGTAATAAAAAAAGTTACAGATAACGCAATAAGCTATATATTGTCTCCGGCAGTGGCGAGGAAAAGGGAGGGGGCTCAAGCCCCCCCCCCCTTCATTTAAGGTCAAGTCAGGAGTGATTTTGTTCCGAAAATTCCGACAATTTAAGGCATTCGGTTCCGAAAATTTTCAAAAATCGGTCATTAGCCGGAAAATTTAGACATATAATACGAAAATTTTCGACAAATGGCGGCAGAAAAAAAATCTTGGCAATCGTTTCAAGAAAAAAATCACCAATTTCGTCAAAGGATACCGAAAAAAAACGAGAATTTCGTTAAAGAATTGCGAAAACACACAGACTTCATCAAATGATCGCGAAAAAACGCGAATTTCGTAAGATGATTGAAAAAACGCAAATTTTGTCAAAGGATCGAAAAAAAATGCGAATACCGTCAATTAATCGCGGGAAAAAACGCAAATTAAGTGAAAGAATCACGGAGAAATACAAGTACCATATATACTCGTATAAGTCGAACAATTTTAAACAAAATGTGGGAGTTGAAAATGGGGGGTCGACTTATACACGAGATAGTAAAAATAATAATAATAATAATTGGCGAATAATAATAATATAATATTGGCGAATTGTCAAGTTTTTTAAGTGATCACATGAGAGATAAAAGCGGGCATGGTCATTTTCCTGTGTTTGACAGAAAAAGCTCAACAATAATATCCCAGTAATTGTTCTGCACCCATTTTCTCTTGGAACAGAATTAATTCCCTTCAATACAGGTGCATTCCTTTCAACATTTTAATCCCCTTTTTTTAAAAAAAATTCAACTTCAGAATGCTTCTAGATATCTTCCTGAAAGACCTACAGTACAAAGAAATACTATATTTTAGCAGTCTAAGAAGTTGTTTACCCTTGTAAATAAGGCTTGAATGATTTTTTTCTTTTTAAGTATCATTGAATTGATGTCAATACGTTTCAAAACAGTTTAAGCTTCTTTCGGTTTACACAATTATACAGTTTTAAAAGGTTGAATTATAAAAAGAGAACTATGATTAGAATCGTAAAAAAGCTTACTTAATTTAATAAAAATTTATTAATTCTTTTTATCTTCGATTACAAATCATTTTTGAACATACTACAAAAAATGTGGTTCGACTTATACACGAAAATTCAATTTTTTTCAAAATTTTTATTAAGAATTGGGGGGGGGGGGGGTGTCGACTTATACATGAGTATATACGGTAAATGCCGAAACCATTTTGAGCGCGGTGTCAGCGAAGCGCACTACCTTGTGTTATAATGCCAAAATTTGTAAGTGCATTTTGTTTCTTCAATAATGAAATATACTTTCGAACTCTACTGTCATATTTCACAAAATTGTAAAATTTAATTTATTCCATAATGTTTACATTGAAATATTCAAACACATTTTTAATTATGAATGAAATTAAATAATCAATTAAATAAAATTATTAATCTACATAATTACTTATTAATGAGATGTTGTATCATTAATTGATTTTCTCAGTTTCGCAGTTATTTTGATCATGCTGAGTTAAAAACTATTTGAGCCCCCCCCCCCCCTCTCTATTATTTTAATTACTACGCTATTGGTCTGCGGTACGGCATAAATACTACCTGCTTACATCTTCGTTTCATTAATAGATGATTTTGGAAAGCTTGGATGTGTGGCCTATCACATTCATTTAGTCACTAAAATGTAATACTCATTTGTGTCATGAGTCGCTCATTTGGTGAGGAACTATCTCAAAAGCTTCATAGCCGTGGTATGGTTGGTGGTTTATCATAGCTATGTTAAGTCTATCGCTGCACGTTCTATCCCTTTTTTTTTTTCGGATGAACTTTAACTGGAACGGGAATATCAATCATGAACCAGAATAATATTTATCATAATTTCACTAATCGAAATATCATTCCGTTTTGCTCCGGTACATTTCGAGCACTGACTGTGTGCTGCTTAAAATATGTTTTCTTCTCCAGATCTTAAAAAACGACGCTTATTTTCTGTTAACCGCCTTAACTCTACCCCTCCCCCCCCCCTCCCCCCCATCTCACCCCGTACTTTGTAAATAATGCAAAAATTTCAATTTTCAAAAAAAATTATTTTTTTTTCAACTTCTTCAAAAGATTTGTATGTAAAATTTTGTTTATGTTAATTTCCTGTATCACTTTCTCATTCCCCTCAAGCAACTATTGGTCAAAATTTCTATAAATACATGTAAGTTGCTGTCCTTATACATTAGCGATTTGAAAGAATCTATAGTTTGTATATTCTTCTGAAAACCAAAGCCCCCCCCCCTCCTCCCGCCCCCAAGTCTTAACTTTCAGGGACTGCCTAACAAATAGTGGACATGTCCAGTGTGCGAATACATTTTCAATACACAATACCTATTTATTTGTATGGTTTAGTATAATGATATGTACTTATTACTTTCATTGTTATGGCTACAGATACGCGTACTTAGCACATGCTTTACTTAAAACAATGGAGTAATGTATTTATTAAATAATTAAATACGTTGGTGTCCAATGATAAGATCAAAACTATTTCTTAAAACACCATAAATATTTTAATAAATGCGCAAAGCTCTTCGAACGACTAGTCTTTCTTCATCAGGCGCAGAGAACGCGTGCTACTACTTTGAAAACAGCAGCAAGACTGACGAAATGGGGTTTTGAAAAGTTATTTCGATCTTAACGCATTTATCTTTTAAATAATTTCTATTGCACTCGTTTATAAATATTACTGCTATTTTTTCTTATGCCTTTTTACCATTGACTTTTTGACCTTTGACATTTTTATCTAAATTCGTCAAAGTGGCGCATTATAACATTTGATCCATGATTTAACAAATTCATCCATTTTTAACAAATCAAAATTTAATAATATATATGTCGAAAATACTGAATTATAGAAATAGCTTTTAATGGCGACTTCTTTCTAAATTCATAATTTATATTTATACAAACGTGTAAGAATATATTGAGTTATAATTTAAACACTGAAGTATAGCCTACAAATAATCGTGCGGCTCTTTTTTTTTTTTTTTTTTTTTTTTTTTGACAGAAATACCTGTACATCATTGAACAGAGACTTAAATATGTATCCCTCCCCCGGCCGTGCTTCTAGCACATGCATAAGTGCAACAAAGTGTGTGTGTGTGTTCTAATCTCGGCACCCGATCGGTTTGGAATTATATGTATATATTTTCTTGATATGATGGAGGAAAATGAGATTTTAAAACAGGCATTTTCTAATTGAATTTTATATCAATTCTAATTGAATTGAATTTAAATTTTAATTTATTAATTCAATTTTCAAAATTTTACTCCAGTAAAATGCAGGACGAAGTATATTCCATACATTCAGGGCCCTCGCTAGAGTGGGGGTAGGGATATACTCCCCCCCCCAAAAAAAAAAAAAAATTCTCGCGAAAGCTGTTACACACAAACTCAGTTAGCAAATTTGTTTAAAACTTTAATAAAAACTATAAAACACTTTCTATTTCCGATAGACTTGGCAAAAGTTACAAATCTAATTTTGAATATTATTAAACTTTTTACAAATAAGAACTATATCCCATTTTGTAATTGTGGTAACTTGGCGAAATTATAAAACTAGTTGGCAAATACTGAAATTTGACTTGGCAAATTAAGATCTTCTACCCCACCAATAAAAAGTACTAGCGATGGCCCTGTATACATCTAGCCGCTGACTGCTCCCCCCCCCCCCCCCCCATCAAGAAACAAATTTAAGAATATTTTCGCAATGTTTAAATCAATTAATGGAACTTTCCCGATTCTGCTTCATTTGCTAAAGATATAAAAATGTATAATCTATCGCAAAAGACCTGGTCAGCTGAGCACACAACTACATGTGCTAAAATTATCTGTAGTACATACAGGAAACATATAAAAACTGTTTAATGAAATATATGTCAACTCGTCTGTGAACCCCTGGGAATAATAATAGTATCACTGATGAGCCTTTCATGTATGGTGAAATTTAGAAAATATCTACTAAATGAAAAGGGGTCCAAAAATAATACTGTGCTTCACATAAAATAAGACGTTAAGCTGGCTCTCAGATTGGTATCCTTGAAGAGGTATATTACCCCGAAGTTACAAAATAAATCGTTTGAAAAGAAAAAAAGAAAAAAAAAAGAAGAAAAGAATGAAAAAAATTACTGTAAAATAATATAAATAAATAATCATCATTTGTTCTAAAATTATTTTACAAATTACATTTAAAGAAAAAATTTCTATTTTATAAGATATAATAATTTTTAAAAATGAATTTACCATTATTCTATTGTCTGCTTATTTTTGCTGACAAGGGGGAGAAGGGGGGTCACGAAAATTCTTACGTAAGCATTAGACAACGAAGCAACTATAGTTTAACAACAAATAGCAAAAGAGCATGATTTAGATGAGCGTTCTGTGGATGTTGAACGACTTGAGAAAAAAGATATGGAGTAAACAAGGACTGGAAACGAGGATCATTACAGCCCACCACTACATTGAAAACTTGATAATAGAGAATGCAGAAACATGGATTCAAAGATCTTGGACACCAGACTAGAAATGTGAACGCCAAGCACTTAAATATTCCTATGATTCTTGTTAAAATTTTTTAGTTATGTGCCTAAATAAGTTAGGGCCGGTTGTATTTCTTAAAATTTTGTTTTTGTTTTTGGTCAATGCGATAAATAATAATATATAAAAACTATTTTGTATTCTATGAATTCTTTAATGCCATAAGTAACAATATATTAAACCGATTTTTTTTTTTTTTAACCTACAATACCACAACCCCTATGTGTCTGTTTATGCAAATTTGCTAGATTAATGATGCAATTTATCGCTAACTGTAATTTTTTATGGCAAATAATGTCGATGTTAGAATGTCATAAAATCTTACGTAAGCAAATGGGGGGGGGGGTCTAGTATTTGCTTATTTTTCCTTACAAGGGGGAGGGAGGGGTACAAAATGACTAAAAATATGCTTACGTAATACTTGAACGGCCCCTCAGCAAAATAGTATTCTTTACGTTAATTCTTTTGTTGGTTACGTAAAAAAATAACCAACTTTTCGATGGATTTTTTTAATGTGAATTTCTTTAGAAAGTCTACGGCATCTCACCTAGTTTAAAGATCTGTCTTTTACAGGTTTGATTTAATTAAACAAATGAATTCATATTTGAAATTAAGTACATTGGATTTCAAGTAATTAATGTTTCTCATTTTAACTTATAAGTTTTTAGATCTGAAGATTACAATATTTAAAAACTAATTTTGTTACATTCTACTTCGGTATCGATAAAACAGCATTGGAATCGTGCTCCTTACTTTTTAATAATTATATTTTTTTCTCTTTAAAATTATTGTCTTTAGAAAGTTCTCAATTTAAGACATCTTGCATAACTAATTATTACTTGTAGGTTTGATTTAATAATAAAAATAAATCGAATAAAAATAAATCTGTATTTAACTGCATCTTTTACTTTAATTAATTTATATTTATAGTGATGATATAGTTAATAATTACTTAAGTTAAAATATCAACACCTTACCTTGGATTATAACTCATTTATAAAAAGGAAGTTATAGTTTAGAATTTATTGTTTGATAAAATCATTGTTAAAAATCATCTCAGAAAAATATGTCCTTTGCTTATTTCAACCTCTTTAGCAGAATTCGTTCTTTGAAAAGCGATTAGTTCAGGGGTAGGGGTGGTAATCAATCATGAATGTGGGAAGGTCTACCCTTTAGAAGTACACACAAAGGCTTTCAGTAGGTTATTGTTTGCTAGGAAATACTGAAGGGGGAAAGCAGTTTTCGCAGATTCATTGCTAAACGTTTTGAAAGCTAAATCTTTAACCATTTATAAACACACAAAGGATATCCCTGTGAAACCATTTCCGAACCAAAAAGATGCACATAGCTTAACCGCGAATGGGTTAAAGGCTTTCATTCGGCCTAAATTTGAGGAAATAAGTCCTTGAAATTATTCAAAAGAGCTTGAATCTTTTAGGACACTTATATGGGACACTAGCTAAATTACGCGAAGAATTGTTTTGAGAGTCCTTGTTCAAATCTAGTTCATTTAATACAGGTATTGGGTTAAGCGGATAAATCCAGTTTCGTCCAACCAAATTTATTGAATCTTGTTCCACTATGAGAAGAAGAATGTTGTAAGGAATTGTTTCTAAAAACCACGTTTACTTAGTACCCAAGATATTTATGGGATGTTCAGCATAAGATTGCAATTTAATGTCTGTGAGTTCCATTCTGTGTAAGTACTTTTTAATTCTATCAAACGAGTTCAATAGCATTAAGGTAGGAGGTGTACCAGAATCTATTTCAAAACTTATTAACTAACTCTGAACTCTGCAGAGGACTTCATAGCTGCAGGCAAAGCTTTACTAACTTCCTTAACATTAAAATGGGTCTAAATTTATGTTTTTTAATCTTCAGAAACTTGCAAATTGTGCACTTTCACATCCTTTTTAATTTTAGGTTTTGACTTGCGCCAACTTTTACGATATGGCTAATTTTCCCAAATGAAAGAAAAGTAGGGTTCTTAAATTTACTTATCTTTGAAAGATAATTTCTATCGCCTGCCGCAGCGATTAAAATTTCCGTGTGATTTAAATAACGTTTGTCGCGATTTTCTTGTTTCGTACTGGTTCCTCCATTCCTTTTCGGCTATATTTTGTTTACTTTTAAAGTTACTGGCATCTCTTGCTGCCATTTTCATCTCTAACTCGATCTCTGTAACTCTCGTCAAAGTTAATTTATTCTTTGCCAGTAGTTACCTCTGTATTGCATCATCCTGGACTCCACAAACAATACAATCACGGAGTATTTCACTTAGGAAAGATCCAAAATTACAGTATTTTTGGTTCAATAGCAAAACTCTGCAATGAAATTAGCTACACCTGCTCATTGTACTCGGATGTTGAATTTGGATCGTACCACGATCTCTGACGGTATCAAGTCGAAATGATAATTTAGAATTTCGATCAATTCTTCTAAGGTCTTCGACGTCGGAGCCACGGAAGGGAGCAATTTCCGGAGTAGCGCGTAAGTGCGGAGTCCAATAACTGTAAGAAAAATCGTACACTGCCTATTGTCATCTGTCATGTCATTTACCACAAAACTGTTAAAGTCTTACTGTATTCCAGGATTCTGCAGAAGCTTCGAATTTTGATGTATTTTCGAATGACCCATCGTATTATCTTGGCGTCTGTGACGAGCTCCTCGCGCATTTCGATCTAGCTTAGGCTTCAGTTCAAGATAACATTTTCGAAGTTGCGATTTTAGCGACAAAATTTATTCAAACTTAAAAATCGTTACGAATATACACAAAATCATCCCATCCTCGTCGCCACTGTTAAGATTGCAGACGTTCAATCTCAATCAATAACAAGAAACCAAGTATGATTGGAACAGATTGTTTTTATTCATGCTACTAAAATCGCGCCCGGACAGATTATAACAGTGAGCTGCTCAGAATATAAACAGATCGGCAGTTGCAGATAGCACTATTTCTCGGCCAGCAAAATGTATACTTAAAGATATAATGCATTTTATGAACGTTAAACAATCGCCGCGGAGCGTGAAAGAACGCTAAGATTCGCATTGAAAATCGCATTAAAAATCACTAAAAAGTCAAGAAAAATCTCAGAGGACAAAATTTACTATATAAGGCTAAATGTTTGAAACAAAATTCTTTTCACGAATGTCAAAAAATCTTCGCGGAGCGCAAAAAAACGCTAAAATTTCAAAAATAGCCGAGGACAAAATTTACTGTGTTAGGCTAAATTTTTGAAACCAAATTCTTTCTACAAATCCGCCACTGAATGAACAAAATCGTTTAAAATCACATTAAAAAACACTAAAAATTCAAAAGTCAAAATTTACTACAGTGGGCTAAAACATAGTAACAGGAATTCTTTCACGAATGTTAAAAAATCCCCGCGAAAGGCAAACAAATCGCTAAAAATCACAATAAAAATCGTTAAAAATTAAAAAATAGAGGAGGACAAAATTGCCTAAAACGAGCTAAACCACTGTAACCGCAATTCTTTCATGAATGTCAAAAAATCGCTAAAAGTTCAAAAGTGGAGGAGAAAAAATTTACTATATTTGTTTGAAACCGAATTCATTTTACTAATGTGGAAAAATCGCAACGAACGCGAAAAAATTCCATAAATCGCAGTAAAAAATTCTCGAAAAATTAAAAAAATCTCTGTACGAATTCCGAATAAACTTTATTGAAAAGAGGACAAAGTTCACTACAGTGGATTGTAACTGGAATTCCTTCACAAATGTCAAAAAAATCGCCGCGGTACGCGAGAAAACGCTAAAAATCGGCATTAAAATAACTAAATATTAAAAAACTGCAGAGAAAAAAAATATTAAAGTGGGCAAAACCATTGTAACCGTAATTTTTCATGAATGTAAAAAAATCGCCACAGAACGCGAAAAATCAATAAAAATCGCAACAGAAATAAAAAATCGTTGAGGACAAAATATCCTATATTAGGCTAAAAGTTTGAAACCTAATTCCTTTTACTAAATGTAGAAAATCGCCACGAAACGAAAAAAAAAAAAACTCTAAAAATCGCACAAAAAATTTGCGAAAAATTCAAAAATCTCTGTACGAATTCCGAATAAACTTTACTGAAAAGAGGACAAAATTAACTATACTGGGCTATAAAACATTGTAACCGGAATTCTTTCACAGGTGTCAAAAAATCGCCACAAAACGGGAAAAACCCTAAAAATGGCTAAAATTTCAAAAACTGCAGAGGAAAAAATACTATAGTGGGCTAAATCAGAGTAACCTGAATTCTTTCATCAATGTCAAAAAATCGTCGCGGAACGCGAAAAATTGCTAAAAAAATCACATCAAAATAGCAGAAAATTCAAAAATCGAGGGGAACAAAATTTACTATATTACGCTAAAAGTTTGAAACAGAATTCCTTTTACTAATATGGAAAAATCGTCCCGGAATTCAAAAAACTCTTCCACTCATATTAAAATAAAATATTCCGAAAAATTTAAAAATCGCTGTGCGAATTCCGAATTAACTTTATTGAATAGAGGAGAAAATTTACTATACTGGACTAAAAGTTTGAAACCGGATTCCTTTTACTAACGTGGAAAAACCGCCCCGAAACGTGAAAAAACGTTACAAAAATCGCATAAAAATTCTAATTAAGAAATCCAAAATCGGGCTTCGATAGCTCTACCTGTAGCGGTTTCTTCAGAACACACAGATACACACAAACACAAACTTCTTTCCTTTTTATTATAAATACTAAGAATAAATTTTGAAAAGCTGAAAACAATTATTTTCTTTTGTCAGTTTGTTTAGTTTTAATTTTTATCCTGTGCTAATAAAAATTATATTTGAATGGTGGGGAAATATAATTTTAAATAATGATTAAGCTTCCTGATTATTGCGATTTGACTCCGCATGTAAATATTATCCCCCCCTCCCCCCCCCCCCCCAAAAAAAAAAAAAAAAAAAAAAAAACGTCAAATGCTTTATATTCTATGCAAAATACAAATTATGAACATATAGTATAGTATCTTTTATTTGCATAGTACTATTAATTGATCTTTTATTTGCATAGTATTATTAATTGATCTTTTATTTGCTTAGTATTATTAATTGATCTTAAAACTTTTAAAAGCTAAGCCTAATATAAAGAAAAAAATCTTCATTTTTTCGCATTATTTATTTTTAAGTAATCTTTTGTGTATTTTCTGTGAAAATTTACACATAAAATTTTATTCTTTAAGTCGCATTTGATTGGCAATTAAATAATAAAATTTCATGTGTCAATTTTCACATATCACATATTCCTTATGAGATTCACAAAAGATTACTTATAAATAAAAAAAGCTAAACAATGAAGAATTTATTTATTTATTTACTGTGTGAGTCTTTGCAATTGAAGAGGTGCATGGTTAATTAATAATACCGCGCAAATAAAGGATTATTAACTGAACATATAAATTTTCAAATGCAAAGCCCCATAGGAAAAAAAAATACCTCCCCCCCTTTTTTTGCATTATTTATTTATAGGTAATTCTCTGTGTATTTTCTTTGTGTGTGAGAAAATAATAACTCAGTAATCATTTAAACTTATAAAAATAAAGTACGCTGCATCTTAAATAAAGTATGTTGCATCTAATTACTTCTTATATTATTTTTTGCATGAATCAACTAAGCTCTCAGATTTATGTCTTTCTTAAACAAAATGTGAAAACTTTAAAATGAGGCATTTAAAACTTCAAATAATAAAACATTGTATATAGAAATTAACGTGTTTATTCGTTTATTTTTTCAGAGGATGGTAAACTCCTTGAAAGAAGATGTTTAGGAGATTTTAATTCTGGAGCCCACTGGTCTGATGCACCAACTGGTGAATGCAGTACTACAAAGTCAGATATAACTAAGGAACTTTTCCTTTTGCGAAATGTAATATTTTTTCCTTTTTTAATAATTTTCTTTACTTTATTTTATCCATCTTATGCTTATGAAATAAAAAAAAAGTTCCATAATCTCTTAGTCATTCTTGTTGAAAGAATTAAATTAACTTAAAAAAATATATCAGAATATGATAATTGACTCGAGAGGTAATCTGTAAAGTTTTTCTGATGCTTTTTTTCTCATGCACATTTAATTTAAAAATCTCAATTCTCATTCTCAAGTTGAAAATACTTTGACAAAGAGTTAAAAGAATATTACAAGCATTAAGAAATTAAATCAATTCTTATGAAATTGTTTGGACTTTTTGCTCTTCTCTAGAATGTTTACGTTAAAATTTTTTTAATTATTATTAATTAGATAAAAAATTGTAAAACGAAGGTAGCTGAAAGCTAATACAATATATATCTTCTGCATGTTTACTATTTTTTAAATAGATGTTGAGGAAGTTATTTTATTGCATTATTTTCTTTTACTATTCATAAAATTTGTTCACAGTTTTTAAAACTATTATAATATATTTTTTTAATATTCATATTATTTTATAGTAATGTATATGTGGTATAATTTTAGGAGGCTACTGCAGATTCTTTTGTATCATTAAGCTCTTTGCCTAGTTTAACCGCATCTCCAGAAGAATTGAAACCAGCTGATGTACAACTTATTGCCCAGATATTTGAAAATTTAGCAGATCAACAAACATTGACGACCGATGTAAGAAAATTAGTTATTTTATTTTAATTAATTGTTTACGTTTCTATTTGAGTATTAGCTTGGCTATAGACTAAAAATAAATTAATATTTACTGTTTTGTATTTATTTATTTACTATTTATTTAAAAGTTGTTTTTAAATTATGAAAACTTTGTATTATTGCAGCAAACTTTTCTTTAAAATTATTTCTATTGTGCTGTTTTTTATTTAAAAACTAACTATACCAGAAAACGGTCATTTGACCAGTACCAAATGAAAATGTCTCGGTTCTAACCAGAAAATTCTTCGTAAAATAAATAAAATATAAATTACGCAGATATAAGTTGAATAAAAAAGTTAAATAGTTTTAAATAAAAATTCTGGTGTGAGATATTTTTATAAAAATTTAGTAACATTCTCGGTATGTATAGTGTTAAAAATGGCCTAATTCATTTTCTTTTGTTTTTTAATTTTAAATATAGGTAATTTTTTTTTTAATTTCTTAGCTTTATTATAGTTTCTACTTTTGTAATGTATTTGGAGCATTCATCTTTGAACTTTCAAATAATTATGAGATATTTGCACAGTTCTGAACTCTACTGCAAAATAAGTTTAAAGCTTTCTTGCCATGTAGTTCTGCTCATGCTTTTATTTATACTAGGGGATCATACCCGGGCTTCCCGGGTTAAAGAATATAGGTGAAAACATTTTTTTAAATTGAAAAAAAATAATTTTTTTATCTGCAATAATTTTTTTATATTGGCCACTTATATCAAAAAAGCATTTTTCATATGGAAAATACGAATTATACAATCAAATAAATTTTTGAAATTTATCAAAAACGACATTTTCTTATTAGCCGCATGCTAAGAGTTATTTGCCAAGATTTTGCTACCTATGGCATCCTTTTACATTCTGATAATTTCAGAGCTTATGCATGTCTGGTAAATTTGTGTTTTATTTATATTATTTTATTTATTTATTCATAGGGAAGTTTTTGTTAATGGATATTAGCCGTAAGAAAATTATGAACCCTTTATTTTGTTTTAAGGGCAAACGGATAAATCTTTCGTAATCGAACTCCGCGCGATGCAGATAAATTAAAACATATTTCATGCTTTAAAATTGTTTTTAAAATCATAGACAGTCAGTAAACTGAGATGAACTTTGCAAACAAATTCCATTTGAAAAAAAAAATCCTATTTAATGATCTAAAAAGTTTAATTGTACGATTGCAAATATGTTAGATTTGTGTTTTTTCAATATTATTCTTTTATTTGTTTATAAAAGATGTATTAATTTCGTTAATTTGTCTTTCATAAATATGTTAGATTGGTGGTTTTTTTAATATTATTCTTTTATTTGTTTATAATGGAAGTATTTATTTCGTTATGCGAAAATAGTCATAAAGAATTGCTGAAAAATGTGTGTTGCTTTATGTACAAAATGTTTATTATTATTATGTATTGAAACCGGTACGTGATAAGATAAACTTAAAAAAATCATGCTTAAAAATTATTTTAGAAAATACAATACAGCAGTCAATGAATACAGTTTTTAAACATATATCATTTGAAAGTAAATTTTTTTCACTATGCGACGAAAATTGAAAATGTACGATGGCCAGAAGATTAAAAAATTGCAGTAGCGAAAATTTCAAGACCGAAATTTCATCGTGAAGTGTTGCCATTCGCAAAATGACGTCAGAGTTACTCACAGATACGTTTGTTCTTCATAATATCGATACTTGATCAGTAAAATATACTAAAGATCAGTTATTAGGATGTGGTTATCAATTGAGGCTCTTATGCTTGGATTTCCGGAATGAAAACAGCAATTTTCACCTTCTCAAAATTTGTATATGCACTTCTCATATCCATATTCATCATTTTTTAAAAATTTATATTTTATTTGACCATTTAAAAATTGTTTTAACTCAAAACTTGAAGTCACGATTGTCAGCAAAATCTTTTATGTGAACAGACGCACTCTTTACTTGAGATTCTAATCTCAATTTCGGAGAGTAAAAATTTCCGTAATTTATGTTTTTTAGACGCATTTTTTTAAAAATGTTTAGTTTTATCTAAGAAAATGATCGTTTTCTTTTAAATATGACTTCATTTTCACTTAAATAAGCACTTCGCCTAGTGTCTGAAACTGAGTATCAGTACACATGTAGAAGGAAAAACAATATAGAAAATTTATGAGGAAAAATGCGTGTTTTCAAAAGCAGTATGTCATTTTCCGTTATTATGCCCCTAATGTAATATTCTGCTCCTAATGGGATTTTGCGCCACTAAACCGTATACAACAATTTTGAATTTGTATCATGAAATAGCATGGAAAAAGTTAAAAATACCTGATTATTTCTATCTTGTCTGTAATAATGAAAGCTAATTTTCATCATTTTGAAGAAATTTCATAAAATGCTTTTAAAATTAAAATATAAACGTGGGGATATAAAAAAAAAGAGATAGTGTTATAACATCTACAAAGGAAGCGCATTCAGTTAAAAAAATATATTAGTAAAATTGGTTCAGCAGAAAGATCAGGGCATATGGCTAAAAAACACACTTATGTTTTAAATATATACATTAAATTAAGTATAAATATAAAAAATATATAAATTAAATTAAGCAAATTATGTTATTTTGGTAAAGTTATGGTAGAATGTACTAAAGAATAGCATTAAAATTTTATTATTCTAGAGAATTGTCGAGAAAAACTTCAGGAACACGATATTATTTTAAACCACGAATTATTTGTTTGCTTATCTAACTCGGTGAAGCAAATCCATCAAGGCGAGAATCGTCAATTTCTGTAATATAAATCGCTATTATTTGCATGTCACCCCTCTTTTATAAAGATACTCTAAATTTTTGTAAAACATTGCGTTTTATCAGTGTGTAATTTCGATTACATTATTTTTAAAAGTGAAGCATTTTCACCTGTGAAGAATTTCAAGCAGCTGGGCTGTGAAAATGACGCACTTCTATAAAGCATAATTCAGGTTTGAGAATTAAAATACACGCTTTTTTATAAAATGACGTCATTTGCATCCGCTAAAGCAATCCACTTTTATAATCCAGTCTTAAACTTCGTCTATAGAAAAATGTGCATATGACGTCATTATCACAGAATAACAGAAAATATTCTTGACATAGCCCATATTTTAATTTCAACATTTTTTTCCAGGTTTTATGAGAAAATGTCAACTAAAAGATACTCGTATTTTTGACTATTTTCCGTTTACTTTCAATGACTTTCAATAGAAATGAGTTACTTTTGTTGCCACGATAAGAAAAATGGTATCAAAAACTACAAAAAAATTAATATCTCAAAAATAAATTAAGATACAGCTTTCAAACAAATTGCATTTAAAAGAGCATTTTTTTTTCCTTATACGATGGTGTAAAAATTTAATATGTACGATGTTTAGAAGTTTAAAAATTTGCAGTACAGAAAATTGCAAAACCAAATTTTCATTTCAAATTTCAAAGTGTTGCCATTCGCAAAATGACGTATGCGTTACGCACAGATATGTTTGTCCTTTATAATATAGATATGTGAAATAGCACAGATTTGAAGGTTTCTTTTGAATCACATATCGAGTTTTCTTGTGTAAATCCAAGTATGTATTAAAAGAATTCGACTCGGGACTACTCCCTTTGAAGTAAAACTTCCTTTATTTTGCAGTTCGACGGTACACAGCCTTCGCTAGTCCGCCTGAGGCCCCGAGAAACCATGTTTTTCGTTGTCTCTCATGATGTGATTATTAGAGCACTCTTATATCTCTAAAAAACTGACCTCTTGATGGGACCACAAGAGTTTTGTTAAGAATTACGGATATTTTCCACCACAGTGCGAAAGTGTCAATCTGGGAGGGTAATTTCTCGTTATTGGTTAATTATCTCTGGATCGATGTCTGGGTCTTTTTGATGAAGCTAGGCTGCACCTCACCCGGCTGCATCACTAACCACAAACGCCTGCAAGAAGTACAAACTCGGCAATTTTTATCTTAAAAATCGTCCGAAATCGAAGTCAGATAGTAGTAAGTGTTACCAGGGGCAAAAATTGGTTTTGCAGATAGGATTTAATTTTGAATTTAAAAAAGGCTTTTTTTTCCCCTTGTCCTTTCATATATATGTTTTTTCGCCTGTTTGTACTTTTTGCTACTCTGTTTTTATGAATTCGTTTTAAATTTAATTTTCAGCATCAAATACTTGGAAACATCGCCAGAATTTTTTATTATTTAAAACATGTTATGTATTGTTTAATTAAAATGAAGAAAAAAAATCACCACATGTAAATTATAGTCTATGCTGATTATTAATTACCAAGTTTATGTTTTCGTTAAAAAAATGTTTAAATATATTCTTATACTTTCATTTTTTTTAAGTTGCTTCTATTGTTAGTAAAATTATTGTAACAGGATTTGAAATTAATTTTCCCATGGAGGAGAGTCTCCTTAGAGGGTGTGCATAATATACCGTTATCACTTTAGGGGGGAGGGGGGTTGTCTTTTGATATCGTTATCATTTTTATCCAACCAAACATTTTTTTTCTGTAACATTTTTTTTCACATCAAAAACATCTGTATGTTTTTATGAAAATACAAAGTTATTATTAAAGCCTATAAATGTTAATAAAATCATTTCATTCCAAAGTATGAAATCCCCCCCCCCCCCCAACGTTCGGCATTCCTGTTCTTCTGCCATATGCGCACCCGGGCAGGGGCAATTGCAAGAAGACAATATTACTGTTGAATGCATTATGTAAGAATAAACTATTATTAAATACTTTTAAATAGTAATTAACTCTTTTAGATGTCATATGATATAAATTTATTTCATGTATAATATTCATATTTTATTAACTTCATCTCTTCATTTGAATCCGTAATGTATGCGACTAATAAATATATAACCATACCTGTATATCATTGCAAACGTATAACAAGAAAAAAATAATGTAAAAATAAAAATGATTTTTAGACATTGATAAAGGTATCATCAGGAAGGGATTGACGAATGATAACGTATGATATCGTAAGGGGGAAAGGGGTCAAAAATTAGCAAAATGTTTATAACGTTATATATGGACAGCCTCTTATTAACATTCGTAAATGTTTGAGAGTTTTTCTCTTTGACAGGGAGTGTAAATTATCTATAGGACCCCTACATTTGTTACCGACAAAATCCTATTTCTTTTACCACAGATCTGATGTCCAAAAAATTGTACTTCACTTTTGAATGAAGGCCAAAAACCAAATACTATTTTTAGGAAAGTATAATAATGGTGGCAAAGCTTTCATTTTTATAGCTCACACATTACTTCTAACTATTGTATAATTTCAATTTTTACATCACCGAATACGGCGGAAGGGGGGGGGGGGGTATGTGTTAACTGAAATTAATCTTTATTAATCTTTTAAGCTGATTAATCTTTTGAGCTGAATTTTAGATGATTATTTCAACAATGCCTGTAAATATGTATAGCCTCCAACACCATAAATCAATGTTCTCTAAATCTATGTAGAAACCCGTGTTCCTGAAAAATATTTTGCACAAACTATTATAAGTAAAATTAGGGTAACTAATTAGATTTCGAGTAACAACTTTCTAAAAACAAAAAAATTCAAAAATTAGTAAAATATGGCAAATGTTACTACATAGTGGGGCTTCTTATCTCAAAGCAAGCAATTTGATTATATGTGAGCAATCAGAATATGTGTTAAATTTATTAATCAATGTATTCATCACATTATAATTACAGAGAAATTATAAAAAGTTGTTACCGAATCACCAGTGAATGATTTCGATATTATTACAGATGCTATTAAAATACTGCCCTCAGGGTTGTAGTGGGTAGCTGCCCGGGTACACGCCCAGCTGCCCGCCCGGGATGGGTTTTTTTTATAAAAAACCCGCTTAAAAAGTCCGGGTTTTTTAAAGAGTATTTCTGGAAAGGAACTAATGATGTACTTGTTGTTCATGGTTATTTTGTTTTATTTATTCACTTCTTTGAATCTTAGAAAATATATTTGTACTAATTTACTTGCACTTTTAGATTGGGAACCCTACAATTTTAAAACGTTTTAGCTTTTAATTTAAAACGTAAATTTAAGCTTTTCAGTTAGCTTCAAGAGTACAATATTTACTAAACTTATTATATTTATTAAATTATTTTATGTACTTTTTACTGCTGAATCCGAAAATGACCTTCATTTTTAACCAACACGTAAGGAAAATAAAATAAAAAAAGTTTTACATCTGTTTTATAGTATTTTTTATTGCTGAATCCGAAAATGACTTTCATTTTTAACCATTACGTCAGGAAAATTAAATAAAAAAAGTTTTACATCTGTTTTATAGTATCAAATGTTTGCTATATTTTAACTTTGACATTTACGATTTGCAAAAAGATTATAACATGATGGTAAAAAGTGAAGGTCAGTTTCAGATTCAGTGCTTAAAAGTACATAAAAATCAATTATCAAAAGTTAAAAAACTCAGCCGTCTCCTCTATTTTATAGTATTTGATTTTTGTTATTTTTTAACTTTGACAATTTATGATTTGCAAAACATCCTGAGATGATGGTTAAAAATTAAGGTAATTCTCAGATTCAGTGCTAAAAAATACATAAAAGTTAAAAAACACAACCATCGCAGTCTTGTGTTATCTAATCTAAAACTTTTTCTTAAACTTCTTGGCAGTAATCTATCCGAAATTTTTTGAGTTATCCTGTAAAATAAGTATGAATGGTAACTACCAAAAATCATAATAATATTAGATTGTCATCGGATTTACATCAGAATACATGTAAAATTTAATCTCGATCAGATATTTGAAACTTGAAAGTGAGTTAAATTTCGACTGCAAATTTTGAACTGGGAAAACATACATACGATCGTTGAACTTAAGTAAAATAACATAATATTTGTTAAAAGAAATCATGAAAAGAAATAGTCTCAAATCCTTACAAAATAAAACATATGTTAAAATACAATAATTTTAGCCAATCTGAAACTTAATAAAAGTTAACTCAATCATAACACTTTACTATTTTTTTCAAAGCGCAGATACATATGAAAAGTTCTTCGAATACTTTAAGCACTTAGGATATGACCCCTCAAAGTATGGCCAAACTCATTTGTGTTCAGATGCAGAAAAGTGGTATAAGTCATGCATTTTTAAAGTTTCATAACTCAGTCAATTTTAGCGTTATATGAATGGGACTTTTTTTGTCTGTCTTGTCAGTGTAATAGGAAAATTTTACTAAATATAACTTATAGCACCGGGGGCTGTATAAACGCTTAAATTTCGTAATTTTTTAAGAAATGTTTTTATTGACCCAAATCGCTTTTAAAATATTTCTTTGCCTCAAATGAAAACATTTGTGTAATATTTAAACTATATGTGTATGACTAACGGTTTAGGAATTAGCAGTTGGACACCGTTGAGAGTGGACCCCCTGTATGTACATAAGAAACATTTTTGTTGTAAGATATTTTTTATCAACATTTGCTAATCTTCTGATAATTTCAAAGGAGCAAGTTGTTTTAAGTTATATTTATATTTTATTATTAAATAACATACAATTGATAGCTTTGCAATTTAAAATTTGTTTGTTATTTAAATTAAAGGAATCATATAATATATATGTATTTTAAGAACAGAGAAAAATATTGAGATCCTTATTAAGACTATGAAGTCATTCCCATCTATTAGACTATGAAGTTTTTGTTTACAAAGATTGTATTTGAGATCAGGATTGCCATTTGTTTCGACAATCAAATTTCTTGCACTTTCCTAAGCAAAAAATTAAATTTTCCCTGAGTAATTCCTCTGAGAATTTTCAAAATTTCAACGGATAAATTTTGCAAAGTACCAAAATTTAGTAGCCAATTTACCCGGGGAAAATTGCTCATTTAACCCGGGTTTTTTAATAAAACCCGCCCGGGCTGGGTTTTTACCAAAAAACCCGGGTTTTTTACAACCCCGACTGCCCTGCTCCCTTTTGAAACTCGATGGAACTTCATAACAGCTGCATTAAGATTTATATTAAAAGCTGTCTTATTTTACTTAAAATTTGCGAAGAGAACAGACAAAATAGTGATAAAAAGGCATGTCTAATTTAGCTTTGAAACGAAGAAATGCAAAAACTATGTCTGAATCTGATTAGCTGCAGAAAATTGATATTACCCTAGATAAAATTAATGGTAGAGCAGACATAAAAATAAAATAAAAAATCCCTGCCGACCCGGCCTACAGGCAGAGATAGATTTCGAAGTTAAGTATCTAATTTCACCAACAAAAACTAAATTATGATTAGATATAAACACACTTTAACAATTTTATCTGGCCGCTTTTGACGAGTTTTTTATTTCACTTTTATATAATAGCTGGTTTTATCAGAATCATGTTACGGCGGTATTAAAAAAAATACTCATTTTTAATAGAAAAAATATGAAACTTGCTGACGTGATTTTTGAAGAGATTTATATGCGACCCGTGTTTTTATTTTTCGTTCAATTAATTAAAACTTGATAATAAACAATTATTTTCTCAGTAGGACGATATTTTTCGTTTCTAACACAATCGCTTCGGGAAATTCTGTTCAAAATGTTCACTTTGACATCATTTTTTGAAATATATTCTGCCTCTATCAAAAAAATCGATCATTACGGTACATTATATAGTTTCTGAATAAGTGAATCTACCAATTCGATGCGTTTCAGAGCAAAATGAATTTAAAAAAGAGTAAGAAAATAAGCAGTTTGGATTTGAATACACCTTTAATAAGATGATTTTTTTCTTCAACCGCTATGTATTTCTAATTTGTTTTTGCTGTAAGAATTGGTCCTACCAAAAACGTGTCTGTATAAATGTTGAAGACAATATTAAGAAGATATATGATGAATTCATGGGGATTTTATATCTTGTGAATTGACGGAGTTATGGATTTTTTTCTTCTTCAACCCCCCTTCTTTGTTTTCGTTTTTAATTTTTTTTTCAGTACGAATTGGTCCTATCAAATACTTGTGAATATAAAAGTTGTAGATAGTATTAAGGAGATTTATAATAAAATTAACTGGATTTGATATCTTGAGAATTGACGAAGTTATGAATTTTTTTCTCCCAAAAACCCTATTTTTTGCGCCCCTTGAGCCCATTTTTAATTTTATAAAAAATCTGTGATACATAAATTTTTGGCCCTATTTTTAGAAGTAATAAAAACTTTAAGCTGATTTCATATGTACAAAAATTAAGAAGTTATGGGGCTTTTCGGTTTTCACAAAACCCTTCCTTATTTCCATCCCCTTGGTCCGATTTTGCCCATTAACGAACTTGGCCGAGATTTTATGCCTCTTGATTTTATGTATCAGTTTAGAAAAGACTTGTGCAGAATTGTGGAAGTTATCGTGTCCAGAAGAAAGTGATATATATATATATATATATATATATATATATTACAGATAGATAGACAGATACATAAAGATTTTTACTGAGGGTGGTTTTGTGTTCTAAGGGTCATGATCGGTGTAGATCTGCAAAAATTTTTCAGAAATTCCAACATAGGGGAGAATGTAATAGGTAGTATTTCATACGAAATCTACCTACAACACTTTAAAATCATTGAATTTAATTATAATTTAACAATGATTTATAATACTCCTGGCAGACATGCCGGTAAATTCGAAGGAGACAGAGCCTGATTACAGCAGTGGCAATCTTCCATCAGCATATCTGAATAATAATTGTGTCACCTTATTTAAACAAAAAAATTTGCCATAAATAAGATGAAAATTATTATTCGAAAAATATGGTTAAAGTTTGCTCTTTAGGCAATCAGGCTCTGCTCCCTCGAATTTACTAGTATGCCGGCAATACGGTAATTTAATAATCGCTTACTTTTAATGTAATCATAATTAATCATAAATTTTTGTATTGTTTATAAACCTTAAAAATTACGTTCATTATTCGTAAAATTTTAAAGTAACATTTATTTATTTTTAATATGTGAATATGATTTCACTTAATCTAATTATATTCAATAACAAATATGCTATCAAAAAGGCAATTATAATATCATTACTTAAAAGCCATTTAAACAAAAAAAAAGTTTTTTTTTTCTTTTTTAAAACCTGGTTTTTATGCAATCATAGTAAGACACATGGCAAAGTACTATTGAAAGAATTTATGTCCACTATCAAGAATTCAAACACTTTCCGTTCTGAGTACTAAAGATTTCTTCAGAGAGTACTCTGTAACATAAAATATTCAATTTCAGTGATTTTCTGAAACAAAATTTTTTCAGCAATAGTATTTTCGATAAGTAGACTCTCTCAAATCCGCACAGATTGGAACCAGAGGTTGTGCTGATTTTAGAATTTTGCTGATTTCTGGTCATTGCTTTGTTTACATTTTTTAATTAGTAATTTGAATGTAGTAATGCAATCAAAATTATAATGAATACTTCCAATAACTAAAATATTAGAATAATTAAGTAAAGTAATAAACTAGAATAATATAAAGTAAGATAATTTTATAATGATTAAATTATTAAAAGTAATGATCAAGTGTACATAATAATGTATAATTAAATATGCATAATAAAAATAAGATACATTTTCCTTGAATTATTCAATGAAACTTTCCCCATAAAGGTAC
Source organism: Maratus speciosus (assembly GCA_963932465.1). Classification (NCBI taxonomy): domain Eukaryota; kingdom Metazoa; phylum Arthropoda; class Arachnida; order Araneae; family Salticidae; genus Maratus; species Maratus speciosus. The sequence continues at coordinate 246,357,408 of OZ010791.1, read as the reverse complement.
CCTATTAATTCACATCAAAGTCATAATATAAAGAAGTTTTATTTCAGGTTTAGCCAGTCTTAATAACCAAAAAATCTTGATTAATACATAAATATATTTGATTAAAAGCTTGCAATTATCAGTGATATCATCAATATCTTGATTTTTTTTTCGAAATAAATTTATACTTCCTTCATGAAAAACTACAAGTTCAGTCATATTATTGAGAATTACATATTAAAATACATACGGAATGATATAAAACTAAAAATTTCAGTAATTTTGCCCCTGCATCCGAATTGAAAGTTTCATTGTTTACATTTGCGATTATGTGCGGATTTCAGGTGTTTGCGGATTTAAGGGAATCTACTGTATTAATTTTTGGAAAAAGTGTTTTACAGCATCTGTTATAAAATCGTAGCCAAAATCAGATTTCCCACCATTTTTTCATTATTATTGAATAAGGCTGTGTGAATTGAAATTTCGAGCAAATGTCTTAATGTTTCAAGAGGAGGTCTACGATTTCTTTCTTTTATTACAAAAGAACTGTAGGTTGACTTTAAATTCACGTCCTACTTTTAGAGAATTGCAAAAATCATTTAGTTTTTTCTAAAATGTTTTCTTTGTAAAATTCACAAAAAAAAAAGACATGTGCATGTGCACCACAACATCTATACAATTTTCTAATATCGTTCTTATATATTTAATCATAATTTTAACACCAGTGATAACCAAATTTTCCTTTTAAGATAAAATTGTGGATCATTACATGGACAAAAGCTACAAAAATGAATTCAAAAACTAATTTAAGGAAAGAAGCCTTCTTGCCTTTGCAGCATTATTTGTTTTTAAAGGAACATAATTTTTTAGTGCAGCTCTCGATGAATCCATGGTCCGTAAAATAATAGTCACGCATGTCGATACTGAAAAAAACCTTATGGAACAAGGTTCAGTATATTTTTAAGTATAATATGTAAGCATAGTTATAACCTTTGTAATGAACAATGAATGCTAATAGTTTCTAAATATTGTCTCGAATTTTTTTTATATAACACCATAGTTTGTTAGTGTTTAAGTAGCCTTTCTGTACATATTTTAATGCATATGTGTAATTTTAGATTGGTTTATTATGTAATATTTTTCTCCTTTTAGAAACTAGATATTGTGGTCAGCACAATGAATAATCTAGTTGATGCCAAGCCTGAAATTTTTAATGAAGTTGAGAATTCATCTAATCAGTATGTAAATTTTATCCTGTTGCTGTTAAATTTTTCTCTTAGCTAATATTCTCTTTTATATTTATCTTCAAACTGTTAACTAAGAAATTCACTGTTTGTTTTTAGTCTTAGTTTTTACAATGCTTTAGTTCTGAGTGCTAATTCCTTATTTCGAGTTATAAAAAAGAATGTTTGAAAATTTATGTTAGAAATCTATCATAGTTGAACAAAATGTTATGAATATATATATTATTTGACTAGTATTTCTGCATCTTATGAATAATAGAAAAGTTACATTAAAAATTAAGATTATTTTAGTCATCAGCCCTGAGCTTTCTACTGAACGAATTTTGATAATATTTTTTTTTTTTTTTTTAATGAAAGCTGTTGATTTATAGACGTGCCCGTAACCAGCTTTTTTAAAATTTATTTCCATTTTTATATTTTATTTTTAATTTAAAAAAAATTGGGTAATTTCTTTAAAATGCTAGAAATCGGATTGCTTCCATTGTTGCAGAGAAAAGAGAAAATGTAGTTAGCTTATTTTTATTGATTATATATCCTTATTGGTGACATTTTCTGATTACAATAAAAAATAACTTTAAAAAATTTGAACAGAAAATGACGTCACGCTTTAAAAAGCCTTCATTTACCCTCAATAAACTGTTCATTTCAATATTTTTTCATTTCGTTGATGCTAATAAGACGCTAGGTGAATTGCTTCATTGAAATGAGCGAAATATGAGAGGAAATGAAATCATATTTAAAAGAAAACTGACATTTTCTTTGATAAAACTAAATATTTTACCACAAATGCGTCTAAAAAGGCATAAATTTCTGGAATTTTTATTCACCGGTACTAGGATTAGAATCTCAAGTAAAGAGAGTGAATTTTTTTATCATTCGTTTAGCTATAAATTTATAAATTGAAAGCATATATTTGAAAATTGCCTTATTATCTTAGGCTTAATAATTCCATTTTATTTAAGTTTTGAAAGCTTTTAAGCGGCAATCTGTTTCCAATTTTAAAAGAAAATTTTGAATTGGAAAACACTAAAACAAAATAAATTACTTCATAAATTAACATTATTTTTTATTGCTACATTATCATTACATTAGTGAAAAACAAACTTTATTTTATTTTAATTAATTTTTCAACTACTTTTCAGCAGTGAAATTACGCTTGAAATTATTGAATATTAAAGATGTGAATTATCACATTGCTAACAAGGCATAAACAAACTTAGTAAAAAATGTCCAAGCCGACTTTTCCATCTAGTGCTGCGGTAGCAGCCTTACCGACTTATATAAGTGAGAGATGCCAAGTTGGGCATCGTCCTTGTGGTTTAGTGGTAGAGCACTGGAGATCTATTCCAGGGGCCCGTGTTCGATTCCCGGCTTGGACATTTTTCACTAAGTTGGTTTACGCCTTGTTAGCAATGCGATAATTCACATCTTTAATATTCAACTTTATTTTATTTATTTCTATAGGATCATTGAAAATTTTGAGCATATCACTTCAGTTGTTGACCTTAAAGAAAATGTAAACATTAATACTGGAAACATTATTGTTGACATTTATCCATTGTATTCAGATTTTCTTGCCATTCCAAACTGTAAAATTCTTTCAAATGGTTTTACAAGATCTCTCTTTAATGCTACTGAAAAGGATCTTGAAGATAATAATAACATAGAAGCTGGAATAGTACTACCAAATAACTTGATAACAGAAAATTCAAATACATCTGACCGTTTGGTATATGCAGTATATAAGAAAAATTTTATCCAGTCGAAGAACTTGAAAGCACTTAGTTATCTTATTCATGCTTCCCTACCTAATACACAAGTTTATGATCTGGGAAAAGATGAGGTCATACTCTTTTTTAAACTCAATGAGGTATGTATATTTTATGTAAAAGTATTTTTTGTTTATAATTTTATGCATGATCACTAAATGTATGGGTAAAAGATGAAATTATACTCTTTTTTCAAACTCAATGAGGTACGTTATACTTTATCTAAAAAGCACTTTTGTTTATAATACAAGGGGTGATCAAATGAAAAGGTACGAAAAGGTACAAATGTAGACTTTATTCAAAATATTCACCATAGGCCTGAGCACAACGATCCCACTGATGAACAAGCCGCAGGATTTCTTGTTCCCAGAATTCCTGTGGCCGTGACGAGACCCAGTCCTTCACAGCGTCCTTGAGTACGTCGTCCAAGTTGAAGGGCTTTACTTTCAGGTGTTTCTTCAGTGTACCAAACACATGGAAATCACAGGCGACATGTCCGTACTGTAGGGCGGATGGTCCAACGTCTCCCACTTGAACTGGTCTCGGGTCATCACCCAGACTATCACGGCCTGCACGAAAATGAACACTCCATTTTCTGACAGACTTGTCAGAGACACATTTCTCCCCGTAAACTGGCACCATCCGGCGATGAATAGCTGCCGGTTTCTCACCTTCCGCTGTCAGAAATCGGATAACACCTTGCTGCTCCTCAATCGTCGAATTTTGCAACGCGAACGCCATCCTGTCCTCATACGAACTGCCGCATCATTTGGACGCCGCTTTTGATAAGAGCCTTTGCTCTCTACTGCGCATGCGGGCGCCCGCGTATGCTCCGATCCCAGTCAGAGGCTCCAATCACATCCCGAGATGTCTCGCTACGTTCTCCCATGGCGGAATATGCAAATATTTAATTGTTACGTTTTTACGTCGTTTCGTACCTTTTCATTTGATCACCCCTTGTATTATACATGACCACAAATTCGTATTGTTTATAACTTAGAGAAAAAACAGATTATTGTAGAGATAGTTTTAATTGTAATCATGTCATTAAACTGTGCTTTTTTTTCTACTTCAGAATGAAGTATATTAACCTCTTCAGTTCCCAGCTTTTAAAACAAACTTTTTTCTAACAATTTAGGGTTTTTCTTATTTTAATATAGGTATTAAAAAATAATATGCAGGAAATTTTCTCCTTCGGAAATTTTAAATATGTATATTATGTGGAACCCAATCGGGGACCTTGGTACTGAATGTCAAAAAATGATAAATACACAATCGGGTACTTTGGAACTAAAACACTAAATGTAGATTTAGATTTTAATGTAGAAATATTGTTAAAAGATAACATTACACTACTCAAAGATGGAATATTATATTTATTTACATATGAAAAATATAATGCAAATTTATTTAGTATGAAATTCATAAAAACAATTTCGATTATGGAGATACAAGAGCAAATTGTACTTCATGCATCTGACACGGGATTTACCCTTACAACCCGGATTGCGACACTTTATGGGATTTTCAATTTTTGTATGCTCAGGAAAATGTCCAACTTTATCAAACCTCATGTCATTCACTGGAATGGGAATAACCTTTTGATATATCTGAGGGCTCTCACTTGTATATTCTCGGCGGGAGTTGTCAGATCGAATTAAACTCTCCGCTATGGACATTTTAAAATCAATCAAATACAAGATGTCTTTTTGAGGGATATAATTTTTCCTGGAATAACTGGTGTATAAAATCCAGGAATTACAGGTTTTCATATCCAAGAAGTGGGCAAATATTCTTATCGACCACTTTTTTGTCCTCGATGAAATTCTATTGTAAGAAATTAGTCGATCCATCAAATCAACTTCCCCCATATATTTATTATAGGACATAACTATAGATGGCTGTTGAACATCTATCTTGCATTTATCTTCTTCTGACCACATTTTACACATTTCTATTTATCAGATAGTCCAGTATTTTCAGACCAATAAAGTATCTGTCAGTAAATAGTAGAGTTGGATTGGATACAATAGGGACTGTATCGACCAAATGCTTCACTATGGAGCCTTCCAGACCGTAAAACTTTGTATCCGTTTCCAGAACAGTATTCTTTTCTGTGTATATTACAAAGTTTAACACAAGTCCATCTTGTGCAAGCAAGCACAAATTTTTTTAACCCAACAAGATTCGGTTACGAGGGAACATATTCAGGGCGCCCTTTCAGAACTTTCTTGGGAGGGGGCAAATATTTTTTGAGGGAAGTTATATACCTAAGGATAGAATTCGGGCGTCTACCCCTCCCCCCTCCTCCCAAATGAGAAACGTAAACTGAATCATGCTTAAAAAAACAGTAAAAACTTTGAATACGGAAACTCTAGAACCAATGAAATATTTCGTTTTAAACAGCTTTCCGTCTCAGCGGGTAAAATTTCAATATATTGAATATGAAAATTTTTCTTTTAAGGCAGGATTCTATTATAGGTTTCATTTTTACAGGTATCCTCAAAGACTATTAGACCATCCATTCTTTAGTATAATTCTGAAAAGAGATGTATTACAGTAAAACTTGTGAAAACGAAGCCTATCTATAACAGAATTCTTTCTGAAAGGAGAAAAAAATCAAACTTTGAAGATAAAACATCGTACAATTATACTTGCTAAGACAGAGACCTGTCTAAAATAAAACTTTTTTTATGGTCCCTTTAAACATCTTTTTTTCTGGTTTTACTACAGGGGCGCCATTTCAACAGTTTCCTGGCGAAAGTCAAGGAAAATGTTTTCTTTGAGGAACAGGAACGCGCAGAATTGCACAACGTCCAGAAATGCACAAATCACACAGAAAATGGGCAAACCCCGCACAATAAAAAAAGCTCTGCGTGATTTTGTCTCCTTAACTTCTTTCACGGACATGTGATTATTCTGCGATTTTTTTTTTTTAATTTTCGTGAAAGACCGCGATTTTATTTTCTTTTGAATTCCGCAAAATCAGTTCGTCAGTAAATCATAGAAAAATATTGCGAATTTTGCAAATTTTGAAAAAAAAAATGCTCAAATCGTCGGGGAAAAAATCTCTAATTTTTCCAAACGGCCGTAGAAAATATTGCTAATTTCATCAGAGATCGCGAAAAGAAATGCAAATTTCATCAAATGATTGTACAAACTAAAATCTGGAATTTTGTAAAAGGATTGCGGAAAAAATCTCAAATTTCGTCAAAAGACTGCACAAAAATACCACGAAAATTTAGTCAAAAAATGGAGAGGAATTTCGTCAAACGATCATGAAATAAGATACAAAATTTCGTGAAACTATCGCTCAAAAAATTACAAATATTGTAACAGAATGTAGGTAGAAAAAAATAATCACGAATTTCAACAAATGATCATGAAAAAGCATCGCGAACTTTGTCAAAAGATCGCAGAAACAAATATGGAATTTCGTCAGTTGGTCGCGGAAAAATATTGTGAATTTCGGCAAATGGTCGCGAGAAAAAATCAATTTCGATAACGGTTGCAGGAAAAAAATCGTGAATTCCGTGAAACGGTCGCGAAAAAAATCAAAAATTTCGTCAGATGATCGCGATAAAAGAATCATGAAATTCAATCAATCATGAGATAATCAGCCCACGAATGTCATGAATAGGCCACGAAATGTGCAATTTTTGCTTATCTATAGTGATAAGAAAATTTTCATTAGTGATTCTCTGCAAGTAAAGGTAAGTTAAAGTGTTAATTTTCGGATTGCGGTTTCACTATTTTGCGGTGAGTTCGTGTTAATACTATTTTTCAAAGTAATCCTGAATATATTTCAGATGGAAAAGCTTACATATTTGAACATTCATGAATACTACATTTATATATCTTCATTTTTCTACATAAAGGGTAAAGTTTTTTGAAAAAACATATAATTGTAGACTTCTTTTACAATAATTGTATTAAAATATGAATTAATTTTCTTTCATTTCGAGTCGGGCTGCCTTTCGATCGAAATCTTTTTAGCGGTTTTCGTATTTAAATGAAATTACAGTCCTGCGTCAGGATAGGTTGACGTATTTTTTTCTTTGCGAGTGAGGTACATTGGAAGTTTTTCAGATTGTGCTTTATCTCTTTCGGTCGGAGTCGGGATGACTTGGTTTTTAACAAGGAAGTTCTGAATATATTTCAAATGAGAAACTATAGATTTGACTATTAATAGTGGCCCATGTGTTCATTTCTGCACATAAGGGATAAAATTATAGACTACTTTATTATAAGCGTGTTAAAATAAGGAGTAATTTTCTTTTACTTTGGGATTTGGTGGAAGTCTGTCGGTTTTTGGGTTGAAGAAATTGTTTTGTCGGGTGTGCTCAGACTCCATTCCTAGGAGTTGAAGAATTTTGAGAGTGTACCATACATAATATGATTTAATAAAGCAAATAATTAAATAATTTGATAACATTGCAATGATGCAGTAAATATAATGTGACACTAATAATCCAAAAAAGTAAAAAAGCTGGATAATTAAAAACTTGAATTATACTCGTCCCTCCAACACCCCCCCCCCCCCAAAAAAAAAAAAAAAAAATTATCTGAAAAAACTCTACCCCTGAATTTCTAGCCATGAGGGGACTAGTTTTCCTATGATCAAGTTGTACACAGCTGAGAAGCAATTGATAAAAGAAAGTGTCTCTCATGTATTTTTAAAATTAGCCGAAGTACGATATATGTCTCACCTTAAGGAAGTTCGAACAAGAAATTGATAATTATTAATTTCTTAGCATAAAGTATTTATTTAATGAATATGTTTTTATTGCAATCAAATCTGATAAAATTTTTTAGCGTTTGAGCAATTTTTTAATTTTTGTTTGAGTTTGACAATTGATGGTTGATAAATTTTCTGAAAAATGAAATTCCTTGGGAGGGAGGCTAAGCCCTGCCCAACGCTCCTCAAATGGCGCCCCTGAACATATTGTCTTGCTGGCCATCTTTCACTAAACGGAATCACCCGTTCATCAACGGACAAACATTCGGTTCGGAGTAAATGTAGACAGCTCTTTCTAAAAGAATCTAGGATAGAGGTCTGCACGGGCCGGAATTTCCAGGTCCGGGCCCGGCCCGACACCATTTCTACAAAAAAAAAAAAATAATAATAATAATAATCCATTTTTTCTTAACATACAATTAAAATTCTTTTAATGAATACTACATACATATTTATGGGAACATTTTACAGTATATTTTACATTACTATATGATGTTCGCAAAACAGAAAACACACAATAGTAAACATTAACGATTACTTACAGTGTTTTAGTCATCGTGTTTACAGACATTTCAAAATGGAAATAAGGATTCATTAAAAGATTAATGTAGTTCAGAATAAAGGATTAAAAACATGATAACTTTTGGTATAATAAAAAGCATATTTGTGAAAATATTTCTCTCATTTTTAAGGCTTTTCTCAAATCCAAAGGAGCTACATTTCGACACATTTATGAATTCTTTTCTTTTCGGAAACGCGTAAGATTGGCAGGTATTCTTATTCAGAAGCTATGTAAATGTCGTTTTTTTTTCATAGATAAAAGCAATATATCTTTCTGAAAATACTGTCAAAGTTAGCGTTTTGAATCGAATTTCCGGAAGCGATAGCACAGGAAAGGAGAAAAACGTACAGTCACGTGACAGGAATCTCTGTTATCTCTGTAAGTAATTTATCAAATATGGAAAAAGCTATTCGTTTCCAAATGCCTTCAATAGGCAGGCATGTCAATTTTATGCCTTTATAGTTAAAATTTTTGTCAGAAAATGTGTCTGAAAGCTTCGCATTGTTGAGCAGTGAATATGAGAACCACCTTAAAGTATATTTCCAAAGATACTATTAAGAGAAGTTCATTATCACTATTAATACTACAAAACACAATGACTGTTCTACACATCCTGAGATCGATTAAGACCAGTTCTGTCCCGTCACGAGTCTGCTGAAAAAAATTAAACTCGGAATCAGACATCTTGTAACTGTACGATGCCGATCTCTACGATGGACATGTTACATTTCTGTTTTGATGTTGTTAAACTCGCATCGGCTCGTGACGCACATTTATACTTCTCGAGAAAATCATATTCATTGAAAATGGCTCGTATTTTATCTGCTTCGCTTAAATTCTTATATCGGGCCGACAGGCCCGATTAATGTTTTTGCCGGCCCGTTTATTTTGTCTGTCGACCTGGCCCGTTGAAAAAATTGTCCTAATTCTGCCGGCTCGACCCGTTTGGAAATTCGCCTTAATTCCGCCGGCCCGCGGGCCAGGCCGGGTACGGGCTTCGGGCCAAGCCCGGGCCCGTGCAGACCTCTAATCTAGGAATGGCCCGACTAAAAATAGTTTGTTCTTTTTCTGTTCCTCCGTTTGAATTGACTTATCAACAAAATGCAATGTGTTCCTAGGCTCAAAAAATCAAGGAATATTATTCGATTGATCATAACTTTCTGTCATTTCCTCATATCGATCGCTCTCAGAATGTTTTTCGTCATCAAATTCTGGATCATCAAGGTACGAAAGATCTCCATCACTTTCGGCAAGAAGAGCTTCAATTTCTTCTTAATTCGAGTAGCGCACTGAAAAGAAAATTTTAAGGGGTTGAATGGTGATTTGAATTCCGTGGTCCACGAATGGGTAATTCATTTTCAAAGATGATATTTTCAGACATAATATGTAATGTTATATTAAAATTGACATGCATCATATATTCATGCATTTAATAATGATTATGCTTAAACCAAAAAAAAAAAAAAAAAAAAAAAATGAAAGAATGAATTAATATTTTTTTATTATTTGAGACTAGCGAACTTGCCCGGCGTTGCCCGGGTACGTCAAAAAACAGCAGGAATTACGAAAAAGATCTGAAAATCACAATAAGATATCGCGAAAAAATTTTAAATCGCTTCTCAAATTTTGAAAAGAGAAAAAAATATATATATTGTGTTCGAAGATTGAAAGTTGATTCATTTCACTAATGTGGAAAAATAGTAGCAAATTGCTAAAATACATTAAAAATCACATACAAAATTTCCGAAAAATTCGGAAATTGCTATACGAAATCCGAATAAACTTTATTGAAATGAGGGCAGAATGTACTTTAGGTCAAATATGGGATGTCAAAAATTGCAGCAGATCGCGAAGAAACGTAAAAATCGCATTAAAAATCCCAAAAAGTTCAAAAATCACGAAAGTCAAAATTTACTGTAATTGGATAAAAGTTTCAAATCTAATTCCTTTGACCTGTGGGCCCTCTTAAAATTTATGTTTTGGAAATCATGCTAAGCATTAGATCATGTTACTTTTATTCATAATTAATTTACTTGGACTCCCTTAAATATAATTAACATAATTCCTTAAGTTAATATTAGTTTTTGTTGCATTAAAATATCTCAATTTGTTGATTTTCTGTAAGTAAGTAAACCCTATTGTTTTACAGTGGAAGTCTATCGGAATTTGGCGAAATATTGGAGATATCGCCAAGTTGGCGTCACTTTTGGCGACTCATTTTGGTCGCCAAATTTGGCGTTATTTGGCGACAGAACTGGATCTCCCCTCTACGGTAACACCCCTTATAGGTATGGACATGCATTACATGCTGTTCAATAATCGCATAAAACATTCGCTAAAAATTCCAAAATCGCTGCACAAATTCCGAATAAACTTTTATGAAAAGAGAACAAAATTTACTATATTGGGTTAAAAGAAAGAAACCGCATTCTTTTTCCTAATGTGGAAAAATCGAATTAATATAATCCCTTAAGTTAATATTAGTTTTGGTCCCGGGTTCGATTCCTGGCTCTGGCTAATTTTTCACTCCAGTTGGGTTTATTGTATTTATTGTTTGTATGTCTGTATAATATTTATATATACCTTTAACTGTTGAATGCAGGCGTTATTTATGTGTGTATGTGTGTTTTAATATATATTGTAGTATGAGTGTTTTATTATAAATATTAGTTTTTGTTGCATTAAAATATCTCAATTTGTTGATTTTCTGTAAGCAAGTAATCCATATTGGTTTACAATGGAAGTCTATGGGAATTTGGCGAAATATTAGAGATATCGCCAAGTTGGCGTCACCTTTGGCGACTCATTTCGGTCGCCAAATTTGGCGATATACCTCCAAGTTGGCGACAAACTTGGCGGCATTTGGCGACAAAACTGTGTCCCTCTATGGTAACCTCCTTATAGATATGGAAATGCATTAAATGCCATTCTATAATTGCATAAAAAATTCGCTAAAAATTCAAAAATCGCAGCACGAATTCCGCATAAACTTTTTTGCAAAGAGAACAAAATTTACTATATTGGGTTAAAAGAAAGAAACCATATTCTTCTCACTTATATGGAAAAATCGTCTCGAAACATAAAAAAGCGCTAAAAATCGCATAAAAATTAAATTTAAAAAAATCTAATCAAAAAATCGAAAATCGGGCTTCGAGGTGCAAAACTTCATATATAGACGTACCTTTTCCCCAAATTTTGTAGCTCTAAGTGCAGTGGTCTCTTCAGAACACCGTCGACACACTCACTCACTCACTCACTCACACACAAACTTCTTTCTTTATTATTATAGAAGAAGATAAACAATGAAAAATTCTCACCTCTAGCAGACCAAGACGAACTTTCTCGCTTTTCTGCCATTTTGAATGTGTTTTTATCTTTTCAGTCACAGTATCGAACTGCGAGCTTTCTGGAATTCTACAAAATAAACCTTTCCCAAATAGAATCTTTGGTTTTTAAAATAGATAAATGCTATTTAATATTTTTTATGAATTAAAAAAAAAAAAAAAAAGTCCTCGTTTGGGTCCCCAGGGACCGAAGAGATTAAAATTCAGCAAGGTTTTATAATTTCACGCTTAAAAATTTATTTTTAAAGATCATTTATATACCGTTTAATATTTTTTGTATAATAATGATTCATTGAGTCCATACTTTACGCTCACTTGCAAAAGAAGCTCCATTAATTTAAGAGATCATCCATAAATTTATTTCAGCATTTTTTCCCAAATCTGATAAAAATAATTGCAATTTTATCTCTATTCTGATCAATGAAAACGCTTCATAATATTGTTAAGTATTCATCATCTATAAATACGGCTGAATAACAGTATATTACCTTTAAAATGACCAGTTTCTTATTGCGAAATATTTTACAATATAAAATATGTATCATAAATAGGAGTAATTAAATGTGTATTAAATATTAGAATGTTTAAGAGATCAACGACTACCTTTAATAAATTGATTTCCATTTATTTCTAGATCAGGAGGTTATAATAACAAAGTAAAGAATAATCGGGAAAAATATTTCTTGAATACAACAGAAGTAATTCGGAGTAAAATAGAAAGCGGGATGATAGGAACAAATAATGGATTTAAATTTTTAAAAAAGCTGATCAGTGATGGAGTAATTTCTAAAAATTAATTGTGAGAGAATAATTCAAATTGCAAAAAAACTGTAATAAAGGCAAAAGGTTTCTTAATCTACGAAAATGTAATCTAACAATGAACGAAAATATAAAACAACCTCTTCCGAGTTACCCATGATTTTGAAAAGCGTTCTTTATCAATAAAAACCTCAGAAACCAATATATTTTTCAGCTTTAAATAATCATTTATAAAAATAAAGTTTCTTTTGCTGCCTCTGATTTTCAAAAACCGGAATATACGTTTTTAGAATATGTGCTGTCTATTCACAACTAAGCATTTTCAGTTGCGTAATTGAATTTATACTTGCAAGAGTAGCAAAATAATATTAATTTTAATGTTGATGTTGATGTTGATGCTGTTTCTTTACCATGTTTGTCAGTAAAACATGGTTTTTATACATGAAAATTTTTACTTGAGAACAAATAAGCATCCGAAAAACCTGTATTATGGGTTAGAAAACTTATTAATACGCTATAAAAACTACTCAGAAACATTCCCGAAATCACCAAAAAGAAACTTCGTTTTTATAAATGATTCTTTAAATCTAAAAAATGTATTGATTTTCGAGGTTTCCAAAGACAAAGAACGCATTTTGTTCGTTAGTAACTGGGAAGAGGTTATTGCATATTTTCGTTTGTGGCTATATTATATTTTCCTACATTAACGAACGTCTGTCTTTTTTTTTAAAGTGTAAGTTAACTTAGCAGGTTTCTATTAAAAAGTGTCGAATTAGTGAGATTCTTGTTCCTTCTTCATTAAAATTAACACTGTTTTGACCATCTGAATAATAAATTTTGCAGTTCCAGTGTATATGTATGTTTAAGGCGCTGTTTCTTGAAAGCTAAATAACAAACGTTTTATTAAAAAATGTTATTATAATAATGCTTGAACAGTAATAAAATTTTAAATTGGCTTTTTTTTTCTTTTCTTTTCTTTTAAAGAAGGTTGATCTATCTGCAAATGTGACTCCAAAATGTGTTTTTTGGGATCATAACTTAAATAGCTGGTCTTATAAAGGATGTTTTCCAAGATATATTAACGAAAGTTCAGTTCTCTGTGTTTGCAATCATCTTACAAGCTTTTCAGTGGTAATGGTAAGATTTTAATTTTCTCCATCTTTTTTTTAGTAAATTTTCAAGGCACAATTTTCTTCTGGTTATGAGCTAAATAAATGTGATTCATTAGTAATGTAAATTATTGTAAATTTAAAAAAATCTTAATGCATTAAAATCTATAATTCTTGTATGTAACTGTGGGTGAAATTATTTTATTTTAAGACTCATTTATGTTAATCGTTTATATGTTGTTCACTTATATTAGAAGATTAGTGCTGATGTTCATTAGCGTAAAACTAGTGGAGTGTATGCATGTGAGGCGCTCTTGGGTTTTCATTTTATAAAAAAATGAGGATTTGATTTAATTTTTCCTTCAAAAGTTTTCTCTGAAAGCAGCTCTTCTCTGGTAAAAATGTCCAAAACTGGCCAACAACCAAATAAAATGCCCCCTCCCTCCATTTTATTTTAGCTATTGCAACTCCCGTATTCTCTGAAAAATGCCCTATCTCTTCTCCATACTTTAGATGTTGTGTTTTAAAACACCAATTTTCTGTAAGGCCGCTTCTCTGAAACTCCCCGATTGCTGAATCCCATGTTAACCAACAAGAAAATTTAAAAGAGCGATTATTGTTTACCTGTAATATTATTATCGAAGTACGATTTTTACCATAAAAAAGTAAACATCTGATATCGACGAGGTGCATTTTTAAAAAATGTCTCCTGAAATTTGAAGCAGTTTGAAAAAAATGATAAAATTTCCTCAAGCGGAAATTACAAAGTTTATAGGGAAATGTTTAAGTACTTAAAATTTAAGGAGGCAATTTTTTAAAAAAATGCTCATCGGCATCTGATGTGTACTTTCTGATGGTGAAAACCGTATTTCGATAATTACATTAGGTAATGAGTAATGGCGATTTAACTTTTCCTATAGGTTAACATGGGATTTAGAGCTGAGATATTTTTACTCTATTTGGAATGAGTAATAGCGCCTTTAAGTTTTCCCATAGGTTAACATGCGATTTAGAGATCGAGGAGTTTCAGTGAAGCGGCTCCTTAATCTTAATTCCATAAATGGTTGAAAGCTGAAAAATACTGTTATGTACATTAAAACATATCATTCATTAATCACTTTCACTAAGATCTAAATAAAGACTCTGTCAATGGAATATCTATCCAAGTATTTCCACTTGCAACAGTTCGATCATATGCATGATTTTGTGGCAATAATTTACTATGCATATTAATACACTGTATAAAAAAATATGTTTATTTTACAGAAAAAAATATGTCATCCAGGACGCCAGTAAAAAACTTTATTTTACAGATTATTACGAAATTACGGATAAAATCTGTTAAAATAAAAGAAAGTTCGTAATAAACACAGATTATTTCCATAAAATAAAGTGTTTACTGATATCCTGGCTGAAAATTTGTTTCTGTAAAATCAAGTTGTTTTTTTGTAACCGTAGAATTACATAAAATATTAATAGTAATATAACAAAATAAAAAGAATGGTTATTTGGATTAATAAGTATTTATTATTTCATATTGATTTAATTGTTATTATTTTATATATTAATTTATAAAACACACACACAAAAAGAAACACATCTCACTCATAGATTTTATCCATGGCGCTTAAAGCACATGACGTATCTGATATGTATGGCTCTTAATATAAAGTCATGAAAATGCATCTCATATCTAATATTTATTATTTTAATGCTGTTTTCATGTGTTTTGAAGCTATGCTTCTATTATAAAAAGTGAAATAAAGTAAAATGTAATATAAAAAAAATAAAAGCTTATAACATATTATGAATTTGTGTTTTTATTATTTAGCTAACTTTAGAATATTACATATAAAAATAAAAGATGATAATATTGATATGATTCTTGTGTATTGTGTTAGCTATGGAAAGAAAATTTAGCGTCCAAAGATTTTCCACCAAATAAGCTAATAAGTTGCTAAGTTAATATGTTGTTACTTTTAATAAATTACTGAAGTGAATTGTAAAATGTGTCAATGTTATCAATTTTAATGCTAAATGTGAGACTATCTTGAAGACATTTTGTGAAGATAAAATTATAGACCATATAACAATTTTATTCAATACTGAAGTAAGTTGAAAAGAAACAATAAAACTCTTTTCGTGTGGAGTATTAGGATATAGGTGAACTTTAGAGGGGAGGTAGCGAAAAGCCTAAGCGAGGGGTATGGGAGAGAAAAAAAAATTAAAAACACTTTTCGTGAGTATCATATATGTGTAACATTTTTGCAACCAGTTTTAGCTTATATGGTAGATTAGATCAATGCTTCCAACCTTTTATTGGGTATGCACCACCGAAGCATATGTAAAATCACGATCTGCCGTAACTCTGTTACATCTCTTAATGAACTGTATTCATATGGAGGAGACCTAACAGAGCTTTAGCAATTATTCATTTCACACTTTTTAACTTACCAAATAGGTAATTTTTTTAAAAAACATAGCTCTATAAATACAGTGAGGCAATACATCTTCTTTCTTTATGCCAAAAAGAGTTTTATTGTTCCTTTTCAACTAGTATTAAACTAAAGTGTTATATGCTCGGCATTTTTCATCTTCACGAAATGAAGATACTCTCACACTTAACATTAAAATTGATAACATTGGCACATTTTATAATTAACTTTAGTAATTTATTAAGAGTAACAACATATTAACTTGCGCTTAGCAACTTGTTAACATATCTGGTGGAAAAGCTTTGGACGCTAAATTTTCCTTCTATAGCTAACACAATACACAAGAAGCATTTCAATATTCTCATCTTTATCAATTTTAAATTTTAAGTAACCGTTATTCCCCATCAAAACACATTTTTATATTTCCCATTATCGTTAATTGACTGTCATGCATTATTTCATTTAAACATTTGAAATGCACATGTCATAATGCATATTTATTTACTGTGTAGGAGGCCTGCACTTGAGCATTATAGATATTTACCCATTTCCTTTTCTAATGCTATTTAAGAGCCTTTTATAAATTTTCAAAAATTGGTAGTTCTTCATTTAGTTATTTCAAATATTTTTTAGGTTAAATATCTCAAAGACAGTCAGATTTAGATATACCCGTAAGTAGTTTCACATGTAAAAGTTTGTTCATGTGACATATAGCAGAGCAAATTGAAATACAAGGCTCGTTCAATAATTGGAAGAAATGCGAGTACATTAATGACCAGAAAATTATAGGAACATTTAAAAGTAGTGTCAAAACATTTTTAAACATTCATATAATTATTCTGATTTTAGTTCTATTTTGAAATTTTGATTGGAAACTTTTTAAAATTAGAAAGAAAACTTTTTTTTTTTTTGCACGTGTTACTGTCATTTTTAGCCTACAACATTACTTAAAAAAAGGGGGGGGGGGCAATAAAACTGACAGCGAATGGATGGGTAACAAATTTGGTATACAATCCCACATCAATAAAAAAAATAGCAACCCAATTTCTGATGTTACTCCGAGTATTGGATATCATCAGTAATTAGGTTGCCATTCATTTCCTATTGCAGTGGACTGTGCGATGTTGCTATTGCTAACCCTTCTCGTCTGGGGCATCAGCTGTCTGGAGTTTTGTTATCTGTGCCTTCTAATTTATCATCCATGCCAAAAATCATCGACGCTAAAATTGGTTGCAAAAATGTGACGCTGACTATAACAGATAATGAACTCGACAAATACGAAAGTTTTTATATTATTATTTTTATGATCTATTCATTGTTTGTTTGCTATGTATAGTAATAAATTTTTGTTTTTCAGGAAATTGATTCTACTCCAATTCCTCCCCACCATAAAATTATACTACACTTTATTACTTATATTGGCTGTTCTCTCTCTTGTATAGGATACTGCTTGATTTTAATGACCTTTGTATGCTTTAGGTAAATAACTTTGCAATACTAATTTCTATTTTTCTTGTATTTTTGAATTTCGTTTATTATGCAATGTATTTTTGTTAGTTAGTTTTTTTTTAGATTTTATTATCTAAATAGTTTAAAAAATTACAATAGAGTTGCAAAAACCTGTCAATCTAAAATACACCAACATCTGAAAACCACGCAATTTTTTAAAGTGTAAACAGCAAACGCCTTAAGTTTAACACTAGAAAGACTGTGAGGAATCATTACCCCTACCATATGAATATATTACGGTTCGAACAAGAAATTTCTTTATAAAATAATTTTAAAAGATACAAAGAAGAAAAAAGTTAAATAAATAGATTAAACAGTTCTAAATAAAAATTCTGATGTAAAATATTTTTATAAAACTTGAGTAAAATTTCCGGCCTTTTCAGTGTTAATGGTTTGTATTCGTCTCTTATTGTTCAGAAACTGAATTTTATAATAAATATTAATAAATGCACATAATAAATAAATTACAACAAAACTCTCTTTTTGAAGTAGTTTGTTGCTTTGGGAGTGTTGAATTTGTGAATTCGATAAAACGTATTAAAATGCATTTATGTATGTTTGTGCTATTTGCAGCAAAAAAGGCCATATTAAAAATAAACAAAAATTATGAAATTGCAAAACTTTTCTTTTAGAAAGTGAGAGAAGTAATAATATATTTCATGCAACCCCAATAAAGGCTATCCCAAAAGTTTCTCTTTAAAATGAATAGGGGAGAGTAGCCTAATTTGGACCACTTCGCTTATTTTCAGGTGTAACTCACTTAATTTTTGGAATATCTGAAAAATATCACTACACGGGATAAATCAGTTCATCTACTAACTAAATAAAACTTTAGATCATTTTCTTTTTGAAAATCTTAAATTTTATTTTAATTTGAAAAAATTGTCAAAAGTGGTCCAAATTCAGCAACTGGTCGCCTAAGTTGGACCACCAGTCTCCTAAATTGGACCAAATAAAATCAGGTTGTTTTAATGACTAGGGAATATAACTAATTTTATTAAAAGCAAAGTTTGCGGTTACTGAAACAATCAAACAAAATAACAGCAATGAAATACAACGAAATCAGATATCTGAAAATAAGTGTAATTGTTTTAAATCAAAATGTATTCAAAATATAAATCAAAGTTATCAGTAATTAAGAATAGAAATTATGAAACTAATTGCCAGTTACTTGAATATCATTTAATGAGTGATGCTAAGCTTACACATGAATTTCGTTTATTTATTTTTTCCAGCGCACACAACATGGAACCGTATTTGGCAATATGAACACGGAATCATTTCTGCTGTTTTATTTTCTTACAAATCAGGCAAAACCAATCATCACTATTTAGATTTTTATTTTAGATTCTGAATTTTATACTTTTTTTGCAACAGAAGTTTTCTTTATATTATGATTGTAGTTCTCCCCTTTCATCATTTCCTTGATAATTGCATTACGCCTATTTTTTTAAAACTTGATGTTCCATTTGCTTTTATGCTGTGATAGCTTTCTTTTAGTCGATTTTTTGTGTTTTTTCATTTCAGGGTTTACTTTATATGGCGAAGATGTTAACACAACTGTTTTTCTGGCTCCCTTTGTACTTTTTTTAAACTAAATTTAGTAAGGGATGTAACATTTCTAACGATTGTTTGGCTTTTGGGGAGGATTTGTAGCTACAGCCTTATTGCAGGTCAATTTCTTCACAACTTACTCTCTCCTTTTTATTTCCTATATCTATAACAGCTTTTGCTGTCACCTGCTTTTTTTTCCAGACAGCTTGTCCGTGTCTTTTTCAACATTTTTAACATTATATTATAAAAGTGTTTAAAAAAATATGCTCTATTGAAAAATACGCTACGATTAATTATACGCAAACATTATTTATTCAACACTGTTGAATTCATCCCCCTCCTCCAGGAAGGTTTGAGGTTTTATGCGTTTTAATGGCAAAAAAGTGTAATTCCACCCTCCAGAACTGTAAAAAGTCTGCCCTTCCTCGGGGAATCGCAAATTTCCTCCAGGAAGAAAATGTTTGAATTCAACTCTGTAAACCAAATACGCCGTAGGAATAAAGTATTCAAAGAAAATAAATACAAATACATACAAGATGAAAGAAATTGCAAACAAAATTTATTGCATAAACATGTAAAAATATTTTTTTGTTTATATAGGCCTAAACTGTATAAAAAAATTAATCCAGATATAACCCCCCCCCCCCCCCCCCCAAAGAAAAAAAAACTTGCATGGAGATAGTAATCTATTATATAATATTTAAAAAAAAACTAAAAAAATAGTGCACAAAGTGTACCGTCCTCGAAATTCATTACTTAATTTTCAAAATTTATGATCGCATATCTGGTCCAATTTAAGCAACTTAAATTGGACCAATTATGGCAACTGCGCCATTTTTTAAAACAGATAATTTCAAGACTAAGAACAAAAACGAAATCAAACAAAGCCGCGTGAGAAATATGCGCAATTAACAGATGAATTTATATATGTATATGAAAACATAACAACTTACCTTATTTTTAAAGTATTCACTTACGTTTAGTAGGAAAAAAGTAGATCAAAACAGCTAACTTTAGGTTTTTTTAAATTGTCTGAAAACAACACGCGGTAGGCGGTTGCTTCTTCTAATCGTGAGTGACGTCATCCTGGTGAGTTGGATTTCAGCGGTAGATGGCGTCTCTTCCTGTAATTAACGACAGAATGGCAACGGTCCAATTAAAGCGGCGGTCCAAATATGGCTACTCTCCCCTAAGTAAATCAACATATAGTCGAAAAGAATAGCATTGTAAACTTTTTAATCTCAGTAAATTTTGTATATATCTATTTTCTTTGTTTTGTTTGTTTGTTTGTTTTATTGAACATATACATCAGACTTGTGTGCTTGACACCAAGGGACCGCTTATAAGTCATCGTCGATATACAGGGACGAGATAGCACAATGAAATTTACAACACAGAAAATTACATCCGGGAGCTCCACAAAGGGTGTGCAACGGAGTCAGCGGGAGTCGAACCCGACAAGCCTCCTACGCTCTCAAGCGATTAGCAGCGTGGTGTCTTAACCACTCGGCCCCCCTCTATTTCCTTTCTATTCATTATTCTTATTTGTAAATACAGCTGTGAAAGGCTGGTGCTATGTGCTTTGTTATGTTAGTAAGGCTGGTGTTATGTACTTGTTTTTTACAACCAATATCTATTTGATCGCTTATCCATTTAATCTTATATTTTATACCCCTGTATGCAGTAACCATTCGGGAATCGATTAGCATTTTCTATTAAAATATTAATAATTTGAATTTATATGAATTTTAAAAATTTAAGAAAAGATAAATTTCCGACGGTCAAATGAAGTTTCGAGAGGGATATATAAGGTTACTTTTTATCGGCAAAAATAGTATTTTTATGGCGATGGTGTGATCTTCATAAGTAAGAGAAAAAGTGATTACATCATGTAACCATACGGCCATTTTCAGGTTAATTTGCTTTTATTTTTTTTGGAAAGACATTTTTAATTGTTTATTTTTAAAAATTTATATTGTCGATTTCGCAATGTGAGACATATATAAAATAATTTCGGGAATACGGTAAGATTATTTTAGGCAGGCTGGATCTTCTAGTCTTTAATAATCAAAATAAGCATTTTTTTAAACCTATATATATATGTATATATTATTTTTCATATCTTTTTATTTTTTCTCCTCAGGGAATGGAGGAAATCATTAAAAAACAAAGCCCTTTTCAACTTTTCAATATCGCAGTTTCTATTCTTGTTTATATTCATGGCTGCTATCGATCAAACAAGTTGTAAAGCTTTTTGTAAAGTGGCTGCCATTCTGTTACATTATTTTCTACTATCTTCATTTGCATGGATGATTGTACTAGCATATACCGTGTACTTAAGTCTAGTTAAGGTTCTGGATACTTACATTCCATGTCTCATACAGAAGTTTATAGCTTTTGCGTGGGGTAAGTAAGATTGGTATTACTTTTATATTTCACATTTATTCCAATAAAAGATTCATAATGAACAATCCCGAATTGCAGACACTTCTATTTAGTGTCTTACCTTTTCAATCCCTAACACATATATATTTGTACGTTTTTACATTCGAATGGTGGACAAATTCGGTGCTCCCGATGCGTCTGTTATTCAGACTATATTTTATATAAGTAGCTGAGGAAGAATTTCACTTGATAGAATATAAAATTGTATCCCATTTTAACCAGAACAATGCAGTTATGAATATAAAATAGTGGATTAAAACTGATTTTGATGCAAGTCCAATCAAATAAACGTGACAAGCCAACGCCACCTAGAGACAATGCCTACGAGCTCGATTTCGACATCACGGCAAATCGGACATCAGCGGATCATTCATTCGACCCTATTCTTGTGACTTTTACGTCACAAGAAACATGCTCCAATGAATGATCCGCTGATGGCCGATCTCCTATGACGCCGAAATAGAACTCGTCGGCGTTGTCTCTAGCTGGCGTCAGAGCCCGATTAGCACAGGAGCACCTGGGGCACGCGCCCCAGGCCCACAATTTAAGGGGCCCCCAAAACGTATTTTGCGCACTCTCTGAAAATAAAAAAAATTCTTTTGTAGTTAGTTCACAGAAGAAAAAAAAATTCCCATTCGTGTAAACTATCTTAGTACTTTTCACTAACGACAACGAACTGCAATGTAATCTTCGAAAATCCAAGAAGTACGGATATTACACCTAACATATTTTATTCAGTTTTATAGGTTCAGCGTTTTATTCGCTCTAAAAACCATATAGTGCAGATGATTTTATCTTCCTATATTTTTTAATGCATTTTTACACGTATGTATAATATATTGTTTTTTCGTAAAGTTACGGTATAAGTTGTAAGCTGCACATAACACTGTTTGTCCAAATTATAATGCAAGAATTTTTTTTTTTTTTAGAAAAGGGGCCCGACATGGCTGTGTGCCCCGGGTCCAACATAGATTTAATCAGGCTCTGGCTGGCGTTGGAGAAGCAGCTTTTCGACGTCGGCGCAAAATAACAAATCATAAAAGGCACGTAGCAGCACCAGCAGTGGACGGCGTATAAAGGGTGTCAGGGGCAACTAATCGTTGGAGTAATGCAGAAACGGAGCGATTTATCTTACTATAGTGCCGACGAGATATAGTGTGGTAATCGATCAACCAAAAGGTGTTAAAACATTGAATCCCATAAATGCTGAACGATAAATGGGGATCGCAGTAACATCTGGTAGTTTAAACGCAAACGTTGTATAAGAATTCAATTAAGAAAGAGTTTCGGCCGGTAAAGAGCTAGCAGATGGCGCTGCGATCGACATTTGTCGTACAACATCGGTCAACATTTATGGGACTCAATTTTTAGCACTTTTTAAAGCATTACTGGAATAGCCATTTGCCATACTATATCTTCTAGACGCTATAATCTGATGTCCAAAAGAGCATAATCATTGGCTCCCAGACAAATGGTGGAAGCATTTCCAAAACGGCCAATTTTCTGAACTCTTGGCGTGCCGCCGTGTACCGTGCATGGCAAAATGCCAAAGATAGGGCGATAAAGTGAGTTGCTTTCTAAAAATAGCTTTATTATAAGGGTTTTTCCACAACTTTTCAATCAACTCACTATATCTTTCTGAGTTTTCACAATATTTGACTGGACTTTTTACAGAAGTTACTCAAAATAGCTGGCTACCAAATTATGAAATGAAAATTTTGAAATCTTAGACGCATGTGCAGTTAAAAATTATTTCCTACAAGTGCCCATATCTCATCAAATATTCAATATATTCATGTTTTAATTGCAGTATACTGTTGCTACTGTTCTTTGTCAGGTTTTTGGAAAGTTGTGTTAAATTTGGTTGGAAACTCTGTATGCTATAAACAAAAAAATTTTGTATTTTTCACAAAAACGTTAACATCTTCACAAATATGAGTTCTATGCTTACACAAACGTTGAACAGGACACAAATAGTCATTTACCACAGTGACAAACCATTTCCAGCCTTTTCTGTTACATAGGTGATCGCAAATATTATTTTATTATTAAATTTATTATTAGCCCCCTCATTGTACCCCTCGATAAATCTTCACCGACAAATATAAAATCAAACATGTTCTTTACATCCTAGAAGTTAAAGAACAATTCGCCAATAATGTTGGTAGATATTCGACAAACCGTGTAAAATCGAAAGCATCCAGTCCCTGTACCTTAACTTTTGGAGGCCAGTGTATATATGTCTTATACAAATGTATAATAACGTGGCAGTTACTGAAGTTCTTATAAGAGCATTTTTTATCATTTTATTGTAAACTATTTGAATTCTTATAAAATTGACAGATAATTTGATTTTCAAAGTAATATACAGTGTGTCCGTAAAGTCATGGTGCACTTTTGACCGGTCAAATCAACAAAACAAGATGGAAATGTGAATCTTTCACGAAATAAAAAAAAAATCTTCAAGTTTCATACCTGTTCAATGGAGTTCGATGTGGCCTTCATTTGTTGCCCCACACACATTTAAACGATATTTAAGTTCTTCCCACACACAGTTAAGGACGTCTGATGTGACAGAGTGAATAACGTCTGTGATTCTCTTTTTCAAATGGAGGCCACATCGAACTGCACTGAACAGGTATGAAACTTGGAGAATTTTTCTTTTATTTGGTGAAGATTTCACATTTCCATCTTGTTTCATTGATTTCCAGTGACCGGTCAAAATGCACCATGACTTTACGGACACACTCTATACGAAATAAATATCTCATCATAGGTGTGCCTGCTGTCATTTTAATTGCTGTGCTGAGCTGCAATCATGAATATTATTCACCCGAAGACATGTAAGTTAACAAATTTTGTTAGATTTATTTTAAACATTTTTATGAATTTTAATTCTAAAGTTTATAAATTTTATTTTCTAAATAAAGAAATAAAATAATGTAATTGTTATTATTAAAAATTTATCAGTGCTTGAAATCATATATCAAATTCTATATATTAGAAACTGCAGAATCCTAGGTGCCTCAACTTTTCTATTTACAGATTATTTTCTTCTTTTAAGCATGATTACCAATAATGAAAGTATTTTTACAGAAAAATAACACGATTCTAAATTGTCTTTACCCTTTTATGATTTTATTAATTTTAATTTGTTAGCAATTCATTATTTTGCCAAATAAAGCAAAAAGTCTATTATTTTACAAAAAATAAATTAATAGTATCTGAAATACTTTTGTTGTGGACTGATTTTTTTTCAGGATTTTATTATTATTATTGTTTATTTATTTTTTTGCTTGCTTGCTTATTCTGTATTATATTGTTTTATTATAAATGTAAATGTTTTAATTTAAATTTGGCAAAGTCCAATGACTTTACAATTCATTGAAATATACAGGGTGTTGCAGGTTGCACATTTATCTTTACGACTTTGAACTTCCATGAAACAGTAGGTGGAGACTTGGACTTCATAGGAAATTTAATAGAACACGTTCCATATCCTCTTGGCCTACTTGGACGGCCAGTGACCATTCTATGCAGCACACATGGGTGCCCATAAACTTCTTGTGCCACTGGCGGTGTGTTGAGGGTGTAGTTGGCGTCACGTCCTTATTTTGTTCCGACTTCTATTCTACGAACCGCAGGCTACATACTGTGCCTTTTTTCTGTGGAGTACCGTTACCAGTTCTAGGTCTTAGTGAATCGTACCTGAAAGTTACAAATAACGTTTTTAGTAAGGTACCTGTAACCAAATAAAGTCACGTTAAGGTTTCATATCACAATATACTGTGATATGTCATAATTAGCATTTTAAGTGTTGTTGAATGTTGGTGTAATATTTCTACATATTTTGCAATATTAAATCATGCATACATACTCTTGTAGCTGTTTAATTGTGACCTGGAGAGTTCAAAATAAAGGACACTTTAAAGTAGCTTTATTAGGAGTATGTGTTTTAAATAAGGCCATAATTTTCTAAATACTGCCATAATTTTCCAAATACATGATTTGACTTTAATTAACAGAAATTTTATATATACCAAAATAGAGCAAAATAAAGAGTTCTCTTTGCAATACAATATTCTGCGGCTGCTCTATTTACGGGCATGCCGCTTGGAAAAGCCAAAAGTATTGATTCCATTTGCACTTCACTCTATTGTACTCTCTTTATTACCGTTTTGATAGATTAAATAATTTTCTATGAAATTCACAGAGAAAATATTTAATTACAGTGCGTGTAAAAACTTTCAGGAAAGCAAAAAATTGTAAAATTTTTGATAAATTGAAAATGAACAATTGAAATGATAATTTAATGTGATCATAAAGTGGAAATACTAATATAAAAGTCTACAGAATGTATCTGTGTCCTTTTTATAGCGAAAAAATCATAATTATGCAAAAAAACGCTACTTTTGACTGCATAAAAACTTTAAGGACACCAGTATTTTTTTATCGAAATGTTATACATAATTATTATTAAGGACAGACCGAAATAGGTTTTTAAGGCTGAAACCGAAACCGAAACTGATTTCGCGATCTTCCTATTTTCGGCCGAAAACGAAAACGAAAATGTCCAAAAACTGTTTTTAAAGTAATTAAATTTGTGTATTAAAATAATTAATACATACATAAATATATTATTAATTAATTATACGACAATTAATAACAATTAATTAATAGTCTCATTTGAGCCGGCTGATAAAGATCAAATCGATGAGAAATGTTGAAAATTTCCGAAGGAAGAAACGAGATTTTTGGAATACTGATAGTTTCGGTCCAAAATCTGAGTTTCGCCGAAAATTCGTTTTCGGCGAAACTCAAATTTTGGACCGTAAAAGAAAACGAACTATCAGTATTCCAAAAATCTAGTTTCTTCCTTCGGAAATTTTCAACAATTCTCATCGATTTGAGCTTTATCGGCCGGCTCAAATGAGACCATTTATTGCTACGAAATTCGTTGTTTGTAATTATCAGTCATGACTGACTCATGATGTGAAGGAAAATTATAAAGCAAGCAATGCATATATAACTAAACTTTTTCACGTGTTCATTAAAAGCTGCAGACATAATAGTAATAGAAAATTTTCAGTTGGAAACCGCAGAAGAAAAGTTTCGAATACTCTTTGAGAAAGTTCTAGTATAACAGATGATCATTTACAGAGATCATTATAAAAGATAAATCGAGGTGTGTATACATAAAACTAAAATACTTTTTAATTAAACGAAATTTGTATAATTAGAAAATCTTTCTGCGTCGTTGATGAATTAATTACGTTTTATGTTATATGAAAAGAAAAAAAAAAAAGGTTTTGGATCTAAGGCACAGAGAAACAATTTGAAGCACATGTATAATTAATTAATAATTATATATATTAAATAAATATGTATAATTAATTAATTATTATACATATTTAATAAATACGTATAATTAATTGATAATATATTTATGTATGTATTAATTACTTTAATCCTTACAATTTAATTACTTTAAAAAAAGTTTTTGGACATTTTCGTTTTCGGCCGAAAATAGGAAGATCGCCGAAATTCGGTTTCGGTTTCAGCCTTAAAAACCTGTTTCGGTCTATCCTTAATAATATTTATGTATAACATTTCTATAAAAAAATACTAGTGTCCTTAAAGTTTTTACACAGTCAAAAATAGCCTTTTTTTGCATAATTATGATTTTTTCGCAATAAGAAGGACACAGAGACATTCTGTTGACTTTAGTATTTCCACTTTATGATCAATATTAAATTACTATTTCACTTGTTGTATCTTCAGTTTATCAAAATTTTTACAATTTTTTGCTGTCCTTAAAGTTTTTACACGCACTGTCGATTTGGTAATAATAATATACGATGAAAGTGAAGTGTCCTTAAATAAGACCAGTCCTTCTCTTGTGTATATTTCTTAATTTTATAGAAAAGAAAATATGAAAATTCATTGTAGTAATAGTAATCAACTAATTTTGTAGTTGCGTAAATTTTGTCATAACAATTTTCAACTGTACTTTACTGTACTTGGTTGCTATTGCTAAGACTTACAAGAAATTCCCCATCCCTGCTCATGTTTGTCTATAGCGGCTTGATACCTTGAGTTTCAGGTTGGTTTCAGATAGTAAGAAATAGAACAGGGATCCGATAAATTACGTTTTATATTTTTTTTTTACTTTCCTATTTTCAGTTGTAATATATGTATAGTAAATAACAATTTTCTTCCTGGTTAACTGCAAACTTTATAAAGAGACTGGAAGATTCAACATTTTTTTTTTTTTCGATCTTTAATTCTAGTCACTTTGCTGTTACAAATTTTGTAAAATAAAAATCTTTAAAATATATTTTAGAAACGGAATAATATAGCCGAAATAAGTTGTTTTATATTATTTTAAAAAAAAAAGTTTAATAAAGAATGAATATGTTCAGTTCAATTTATGTCAAAGGACAGTAATAAATGAATGAATATGTTCAATTTATGTCATAGGAGAGGAGAAATAGAGTTTAAATTTCATCCCTTTGAAAGTTTTCTTTTAATGTTAAAAATCTATCAGAAGTCAAAAATATATCTAAAAGAAATTAAGTGCATTGAAATTCAGTTAAATATGCAACTATTATCATCGTTCTTTAAATATTATAGTTATTTTTATTTTGCTGAAAAGAATATAATAATTGCATTTGTGTTATTGTGCTTTTGTATTATTATCATATCAAAACTTCCTAAGAGTAATGTTTTACTATGTTACAGTTTAAGGGGAAAAAGTGAATTTTCCCCCTAATCAAAATTCTAAGGGAGATTTTCAAAATTTAAGTGAGGAGTGTATATATTTTTTTTTCAATTCCCTTCTTACTCCCTCACCCCATCCCTTCCGTAAACATTTTAACTATCCAAATCGAGTAGCAACAAAAGATAAAGAGTAATTCAAAAGCAGACTTCACTTTTTTAATTGAATTTTTTTATGAATGAATTTACTTCGTTCTTAGAATTTAATAATTTTCTAAATCTATTTTTAAATTTCTTTAGTGTTCTGAAAGAAAACTTCACAAATGTAGAAGTAATTGAAGTTATTAGCAATCATTTTATAAGCTTCAAAAATGTTAAAAGTAGTCTCATAAAAACTAAAGAAGATGCAGTATTTTTAACATTTAAAATTCTGTAGAGTTTGTTTAATATCACTGACCATTGCTCTAAAAATGGGGACGGTTAAAAACTGACACTGAACTGTTATTTGATGCTGAATGGCTGTCTCAGAAAGGTACAGTAAAAGTGTGCTGTGTATATTTTAGGTGGGAATAAGATATATTTTATTATTTCAGAGGGCTCAAAAATATTGAGACAATTGCATATTCTGATGCTCATCCAAACTCTTCTCCATTTAGTTGAGCCGATGAGCAATGAGCTTTCTTTTTGAGAAATAAATGGGGAATTTATTGTTTGGTATCAATTAGTGGGGAAAATCAAATTAAATTACACTTGAGATAAGAGTAATTGCAGTGAAAATGGTATCTTTAAAATAATACTTTGAATTTGTTTCGAATATACTTTTAACTGAGATTTTCATAAAGCATTCTTTTCTCATCAGATGCTGGTTATCAAAAGATGTCATCATTTACGGAATAATAATTCCACTGGCTGTGATGTTAGTTGTAAATTTCATCATTTTTGGAACCATTTTTCATGTTAATATATGTAAAAGACCTTACTTAAGAATCAATCAAAACCGAAGGAAGTTGGTTATTGCTCGAGCTAAAGCATTATTTTGCACATCCATTCTTTTAGGTAAGGATGCTAGTCAATTCAAAGTTTGTTAATATATATATATTTTTTAATTTTAGATTAGATTTTAGTGAACACCCATTATCATTATTTAATGCTCCAAATTTTAATATTTTTATTTTACTTTTTATTATCTTCTTATTTGACAGTAGAAATTCCAATCTTCGTATGACTGTAGATGTTTTTTTTTTTTTTTTTTTTTTTCGTTGTTGACAAAAGTTATAATGGCAGTACGAAGATTAATGAATCAAGAAAATAGATTTTTCACAGCTCAAGAGAAAAAATATACAAATACAATTTTTAGTTTTAAAGAGCTTGGTTGAAAAAAACTTATTTATACATATAAGGAAGGCATTAGAAATATTAAACCCCCATTTTCAATTTCAACACTTTTAAACTTTTAATGTCTGATTCTGCCTCTTGTTTCCCTGACTTAATAAATATTACTTTCATGAATTAAATTCTATCCAACTTTAAGATTAAAAATACTAGCATTAGCGAAATCTACAGCGAGCAATTTGTGGTTAATTGCACCCAAACCTTGTTCACGTCACAGACCCGAGGCCGAGAATTGTTTAGTACTGTCTTGACCACACATCAATCAGAAGCTAACTTAGGGTTCCCAGCAAAACATGACTGGCAAATTCCCTGACCAAATCTCAAAAACTTCCCTGACTTTCCCTGACCAAATCTCAAAAAATTTCGTGATTTTTTCCCCCCGATTGTTTGATGAATTTCGTGATTTTTTTTCCGAGACTATTTGGTAAATTTTGCGTCATTTTTCATTTTTTCTCCAAGATTTTTCCATGAATTTTTAGAAAATATTTGTAAATTCCCTGACTTTTCCTATATATTTTGAAATTTCCATGACTTTCCCTGACTACTTTGAAATTCCCCGACTTTCCATGACGCTGGGAACCAACCCTGTAACTATCCAATTAAAGGTTAGTCGTTAGCATCCTTCCACCTTTGACCTCTGCTGGGAAATATTGCAAGTTCTTAACAAAACCCCAGTTCCAGTACTTCCGTGAAAAATTCAGTGAGACTGCTCTTCAGACCCTATGAAGATGTAGTAATTAAATTAGTACAGTTCTCGAGGTCTGTGTGATAGCGATCGAGCTCACTCTGTATGTATCATCTTATCGGATTAATAAATAAGTTTGACCTGCAACGAGGTCCCGAGTCAAGTTAATTTAATACAGCTAACCTTCTATACCAAGCCAATTTATTACATGGAGCATTCTTCACATAAATAAATACAGTTTTTTAAAAAATTTCCATGCTTAATTTTTTTTTATTTTTTTACTTTTGTTTCAGGAGAGGAGGGAGGAGGGGGTATTCTGGGCCCCCATGGACTGTCTCATTGACCACATTTTAGATACATTTGTAAAACTTGCTATTTTGATTTGAAGAGATTTGAGACTACTCTTAAGGCACTATGAAGATGTAGTAATTAAATCAGTACGGTTCTCGAGGCCCGTGTGACAGCGATTGATCCCACTCTCTGTATGTATCATCTTATCGGATTAATAAATAAGTTTGACCTGCAACGAGGTCCCGGGTCAAGTTAATTTAATGCAGCGGGGGGGGGGGGGGGTTCTGGGCCCCATGGGCTCTCTCATTGACCATATTATTGATATATTTGTAAAACCTGCTACTTTGATTTCAAGGAATTTGAGACTGCTCTTCAGACCTTATGAAGATTTAGTAATTAAATTAGTATGGAGCCTCTGTGACAGCGATTGAA
The DNA here is from genome assembly GCA_963932465.1 of Maratus speciosus. Lineage (NCBI taxonomy): Eukaryota > Metazoa > Arthropoda > Arachnida > Araneae > Salticidae > Maratus > Maratus speciosus. The sequence continues at coordinate 246,326,444 of OZ010791.1, read as the reverse complement.
CACCCACACTCTGGGTGTATCAACTTATCGGTTCAATAAGTTTGATCTGTAATGAGGCCCTGAGTCAAGTTATTTTAATACAGCTAACCTCCTATAGTAAGCCAACTTATTACATGGAGCCTAGTTCTTCACATTACATAAATAGATTTTTTTTTCACATTATGCCTTTTTTAAACTTTTGTTTCAGGTGCGGGAGGAGTTCAGGCCCCATGGACCTTATTACTACTACACTATTGACATATTTTTAAAACCTGCTAAGATGAAATCACAAGGGCCTGGCAAAAAAATCTGTTTTAGACAAGTAGCCCTCGGGGGCATATATATTTTTGGGAACACAAGCATAGGAATATGGATATCTCCAAAAAAATGAGACTGGGATCATCATTTTAAATAAGCAGTTATGTAAAGAAATCGCAAAATCAATCTAAAATGCGTGCAAGTTTAAAATGTCTGAATTTTTTAGAGATAAGATCTTAGATTTTTCAGTAGGGTGAAGTCAAAGTCATGCTTATTTTTCTTCATTTTATTTTTTAGGTTTATCATGGATATTTGGATTTTTAGCTGTGGGAGAAGCTAAATTAATATTTGAGTATTTATTTTCCATAACAACACCTTTGCAGGGCTTCCTTCTTGCAGTATTTTTTGTGAGTATTTTAAAATCTGAAAATTTTGTGTTTGTTACATTTTTTTTAACATAGAAATTTTAAGTTTTTGCTTCTAAATATCATTTGAAAAAATTGTTTAAAGTTAAGTACATGCTATTTACTACTTTACTATACGCATTAAAATCTCGAAAACTTCAGAATTTTTTATGAATTTCTTCAAGCTTTTATATTTTTCAGTTTGCCATAAGCTCTACCTTTTTTTTTAATAACGTTGTAAAAGATATGAGAACAAACTAATAAATTTAGGAGACAATTAAGAATAGGTAATTAAGGAAAAAGGTAGTTAAAGCTTCGAATAAATATACATTGCACTTCATTCATTTGCAGATGTAAATATAAAGATAAACGTTAGTTGTTTTACAATTAAATTCAGTACGGAATTAAAAAAGTGATATATTTTTTCTTGAAAAATCCCCAAAGTTCTAAATGCAGTAGAACCTCTTTTATCCGAAACTCTTTTAACCAAAATCCATTTTGAAAGCTTTTTTTTTTTTTTTTTTTTTTTTACTATCACATTCCTTGTGTTCAAAATCCATCATGAAAGCTTTTTATTTTATTTTTTAAACTATCATATACCTTGTGTGCAAGTGATCCTTTCCGAACGAAGGGTACATATAAGTAATTTCGATCCCCTTTCTTAGAATTTCTTTTAATTTAACTTGAGTTCCCGTAATTTGCGGAGTGGAACGAAGAAAACGAACAAATTAACAATTCTGAAGCTTTTGAATTTTTCGCAAAAGATTTGGCATGGCTGGAGCAGCAGAAAAACTGTGATACTGGTGAACTAATAATATTTAAAAACTTCATAATAGAGCTTCAAAGCAAAGACAATCGAAACTGCGACAAACAAAACATTGTTTCAAAACCCTTGTGAAAGGTACTTAATTTCAAAATTATAATTCAGGTAATTTATTCTAGTTTCGATTTTGCTATTGCTTTATTTTTATTAAGCACTTATTACCATAATAAGAAATAGTGCATGTATTTCTCCTTAACCTTAAAATTGAAGCATTCTCGATTATCCGAAATTTTCGATTTTCCGAAAGAAGGTCGGTCCCAATTACTTCGGATAATCGAGGTTCTACTGTACAGGTCTTAATTTATAACACCCTTCCTCCTCAAACTTTCAAGCGCTGGCTAGATCTAGAATCGGGCCGGATGTCTTAATCTATTAAACGAGCAATTCTTATATTTTTTTATATATTTTGGGTTATCGAAATCAGCTGTAATGATTTTTATGTAAACGATTGGTTAGGGGTTTCTTTGAGTCTAGAAATCAATCTGTCAGGGTGTTATTTCTGGGAAAAAATCATTTTCATGCCATATCCGCTCTTCACAAACGTGTAAAACATTGCAGAAAGCATACAAAGTGTATAAGAACTGCCAAAAATTTAAATGAAACATAAAAATATTATAAACTATATGTGATATGTGATAGCCGTTCTTTGCACAGATAAACTGACTAATTTTCCGTAATTGGATCTGTAGCCAAGATTGGTGTCAAACAACAGTGATGCTTGCATCAATATATGGTTTTAACTGTTAGAGAGTTACAAAAGTAGTTGTAAAAATTAAATACATTTTTCACCAAGCCTATGCCACGCCAATTGGCTTCGAATTCGATTGTGGAACTTTCTCCAAGCAAAGAGTGTATAAAGTGTACAAGAAATATAAAATGCTAAAATCTGAAACTATTACACAAGCAATTCTTGTATACAATAAAGTCTCGTTGCACCGAATTTCTAGAAACCATATTCATTATATTGAAAAATTCGTTAATGTGAAATTTCAATATGACTTTTTTTTTTTTAAAGGAATTTTCATGCACATTGAATAAAAGTACATATTATTATTTATTACACTAATATTAAATTTTAGTTAATATGTCAACATGTCAATAAATAATAACTATACAATATATTATTGTGAACTTACTACTAGTTAGAAATATGATAATTATAAAATATGATAAATTCATTAAATTTCGAGATTTCAATTATAACTATCATAAAACAAATTACAATTTATCTTAAATACCTGACAGCTTAAAAAATTATCACTGGCATGGGCCATTAATGTAATTTTATTTCTATTTTTTACCGTTTTTATAATTTCCCTCTTTCATTGCCATAGTGGAATTCGTAAAAGCTGATTTGAAAACACTTTTATCAGAAATAAGAATATTCTCTGGTGAATATTTTTCTAGCATTTCCATGTATTTTTTTTTCTTTCAGTTATGTGCAGCTGACACATGGCACATTTTTCGTCTTCTTTGCTTCCATGCTATATCATACCTTTCATGGAAATGAAATAGCTAACCAGAAATTGCTTTAAACTTCTCTATTTTCAGGGCCTCTGAATTTCTCTTTGGCTTTACCTTGTAACTTAGGTCCTGAAACAGGCAGATTGTTTGATCTAACATCTTTAAATGAAATGTATACAGCTTCATCGATTATTCACTATGCTCCAATTCGTAATCATTTCCTAACTGGGCACATATTATTAGACCCCCTCAGCCCTCAGAGGGTTTCAAAATTTTGTCCTTTTCTTTTAAAGTTGTAGCTAATGTAAAAGTAGTTATATTAAATTATTCCACTACATCTACCTGCTTTCTTCCAGCACTTACTGCTTCCAGAATATTAACTCTTTCTTTCAATGAAAATTATTTTTATTTTCTCTGCTATTTTAATTTTAAAAAATGTAACTCTAAATGTGAATTATTGCTGACTATTAGGGACAGAGAATTATGCAGTATTTGAAGCTAAAAAATAATTGCAATAATACATATTTTGACTGATTACATTTTGTAAAAATAGATATTTAACATAAACTGAAAAGAGTTGGAGGAGGGGATTCTGGATATAAATAGGATGTAAGGACGAGCTGATTATTTTTGAAGATGCACATGTGGAAGGAATTTTACGCCCTCTCTCAAAAAAGAGGATTGCTGAAATTTCAAAGTTCACAGGAAGATTTTTTTTTCTTCGATAGATTGCTCTTGCTTGCTAACTCAGTATTTATAAAACTGAAATAACTATTCTTTTTAAGCCCTCAATAATTTTTTTAATTTGAAAAAACCTTTAATATGAAATTTGTTAACGGAAATATTTTTATGTTGAGAAAGCACAGAACTTTTTTAACAATCCAAAAAATATTTGTTAAATGGAAAGTTTCTTAAAGTGACATTCGTAGTAACGTAATTCGACTGCATATATTTAGTACCTGGAAAAAAAAAAGCCTCACTTCGTAATTTTTCGCACATTCATATTGCATTTAAGTAAAGACACAAGTCATTAAATGAATATATATATAACCATTAATTAAACATCACTGACCACCATCAATAATTGTGATAGTATGAATGAATTTACAACAATACAGTGTCCCCTAACACACTGAATGGATACCAAAACATAATAAACAAGCTGAAATGTATAAAATAAAGTCCCTTGTACTATATAACAAGAATTAATAATGAAGAAAAAAAGAAGAATATGGATTTCGATAAAAATAATTGAAAAGATTATATATTGAATTACGTTATCAAGAGTACAGAATTCAATTATATAAGCAAAATTAGTCGTTTTCTGTGAGAAAAAAATGCTAAAAGCTGACATTTTTTTTCTCCTGTACTCTAACGACCAATATAACCAAGAGAATAGTTTCAAGATGAAAACAGAATAATATTAATTGCCATGAAATGGAAAAAGCAATACAACCTTTTAAATATTTAATTTATATCAAGGAAAAATAGTAATATTACACAAAATACCTAATAAAATCACAGTTATTTGATCCAAATACACGTCAGCACATGGTATCCAAAAGCTCGATAAGTTTAAGGTTATTTTTACAGTTAAGTTATCACAGATTTTAAAACCTAATGTATACAGTTAATCTATTTTGAAATACCGTGATAAAGGCATTTAAAATAATATAAATATAAAATAATTACTTAATAAGTAAAATACCTCTTAACACTTTTAAATTTTTTTAAATTTCCTAACTAAAGTAAAAAATACCAAAACTATAAGTTTACAAAATCGCAAATAGCCAACATTAAGCTCCACCATGTGTTAAAAATTGATATTATTACTCTATTCGAAGCATCAGACAGAATACAATTTAAATTTTGGTGCTGCCATCTATGATATTAACTTGAAACTAATATGAACAAAATGTCATAAGATTATGCTATTATAAGTTAATTCTTTCATAATATACCAACTGCTATATCCCAAAAAATCCAAATATAAAAATACCATATTATATTTCATTATACATATAAATATTAAATAAATACAAATGTTAATAGAATGATTACAATATATTCTACTACCATACCCAATTAACCTGTACGGAAAATTTAAATAATTTCAAAACAATAATATAATATAGCAATATGCTATAACACTAAATAAATTATGTATAAAAAATTATATATAATAAAAATATAAACTATAAGAAATACTTTTAAATATAAAAAATTAATTAATAAAATGAACAGGAAGAAAAAAAAATGGATGTTGATATAATGATGTCAGAATCTATTTCCCAATTGCCTAATGATAACAAATTGTGTGGTTTATTTTCATATTAACCATAAAAAACTAAAGAATATGAATATGGGATTAACATTAACATAAAACCGTTAATTAATCATTTAATACTAAGTTCAAAAATAAAACAATATTAAAAAGTATAGAGGAATAATAAAAAACTAATAACCCAATTTTAATATAAACTGTAATATCATTAGTTATATCATATAAACTTATTATGCATATTATTCTCCATAAAGATGGTATACTATTAGAAATTAATATGATATTGTCCCGAGAAGACTAAAAATTAAAAACAAGTTAATTGTTAAATTGATTAAATATTAATTAAGCTAAATAAATTCAATATGAATTGAAATAAAAATTTAACGTCACCATATATATATAAAATATCAAATCAACCTCCATATAAAAGGTCTATTAGCAATGTAGTTACAATTCAAATGCCCCATCGATTTTTTTAAAATAAATTAACCAGTGCGTCTTATCCAGACAACACCACTCTCCTCCATACTCTAACATCTACCCACCCAACCATCCTATAATAATTTTTTATTATTTTACAATTTTTTATTTTTTTTATAAATATTTTCTTATTTTATTATATTTCTTAGTTTTTTTGTAATTTTGTTTACGCATGTGTTAATTTGGTTTTTTTTTAAAGATCATGTAAGTACTAATTGTATATTAAAGAATATATGAATTTCTTTGGAAAACCTTGATTTAATGCATCATAAATTAGTTTTTTAATATTATTATTAATTAGATGAGAAGAACATAAACATTTTATTCTACAGGGTGCAATATGTTATCTATCACCGACCTTTAATTTCTCAACCGTTGGTCGTAGACATATAGTTCCAATTACAAAAACGTTTCAAATGAGGTAAATATTCATGATGTGGCATTATTTAAAGTAAAAAATAAATTTTATAAAAATTACGAAATCTAACTTTTTATACGGTCCCCTAGTCCCTATAGTTATATTTAGTAAAAGTTTACACATATCATAACAGATATAGCACAAAAAGTTTGACATCTGTACTACAAAAATTGACAGAGTTATTAAATTTCAAAGTTTGAGATTTTTTCGCATGATTTTGTCTTTTAATGAGGGATCAGTTAAAAGATTAATTAAAGTAATTCGAGATCAAAATCAGGGTGCAATGTCCTTTTTACCGCGGAACCACCTTTAGCCGGTATCTTCAAATTGGGGTATCACCAAAGAGGGTTACTTCATTCAAAAATTTTAGCTGACTTTTAGGGGTCGTATACAAAGCGAAGATTGAAATATTGAAATTAAACAGAAAAATAAACATCAATTTATTATAATATCAGAAAACGGTCTACTATAAAAAATGAATACATCAAACGCCGGAATCTACTAGAGATACTGCTCATAGTGTTCTCCATTGGTGGCAATGCACAATTGAATGCGTGACAGTACTGGACACGTTAAAGCTCAGCAGGTGTGTAAACTGTGCGACAATCAAGGATGAAGCGCTGCTTCAGATAAACCAGAGAAGTGGTCTCTGTCACATAGACCTATGCCTTGATGTAACCCCTGAAGTAGAAGTCTATGGGAGTCAAGTCCGGCGAACGCGGTGACCACTCTACCGGACCACCACATCTAAGGATCTGTTGACCGAATTCGGTGGCCAGATACGCCCGGACATTTGATGTTTTATGTGTAGAGGGCCCCATCATATTGAAACCACACTCGGCATGCATGTCGGAGAGGCAGTTCTTCATACCAATAATCACGTACCGTGTTTGTAGCAGATGCTGGTAACGACCGCCCGTTAAAATCCCATCGTAGAAGATGGTGCCAACAATCTGGGTTCCCCATATACCGCACCACACGTGTAGTACTGTGCGGGTGATATGGAGGTTTTCCAGAAACCAGTAGTCCACATTCTGCACGTACACAATGCCACCCCTTATAAACATTGACTAATCTGTCACACAGAATGTCACAAAGGAACGACGGATTTTACTCTAAGGTGTTGAGCATGAAATTACAATAAACAAATCGTTGTGCGTGGTCACCCAGCATCAATGCTTGCACCAGTGTCGGATGGTATGGATGCTCATCATGTGCATGTAACAAATGCCAGACATGCTGACCACATGTCTCGCTTATTTCCACCGTGATCAGTTGTGGAATTAAAAGGGCGAATCCCAGCACTTCCTCAGTTGTCACTCGAAACTTGTCCGTCTAATTGTTCTGGGTCGTGGTGAAACAGAGCCAGTTTCTCTGATATGGTACAATGCATTTGTTATAGTTTCATGCGTTGGATGTAGATCCTTATGGAAACGTTCTGAATAAACACATGCAGCCTCTCTGGCATTCCTTTGACATTCACCTTAAATAAGTATAATTTCGGCATATTGCATGCATGCGTAGCTTGACATCACGATCTCAGCGCTAACTAGCATGTCCACTGCTACTCATAGGCTTGTGTTTTATCCCGAACGTGTGGCTCTGTGGTACTATTGTAATTTTCATAATCCCAATTTTCATGCTCGCTATAGCTCAGCTGGTCGTTTGCATTCCGCTGCCATTTATCTAGTACTTAGAGAGTATGTTTTATTTTCCGGTTGTCGATTGTACCTACTTTGACGTTTGAATGTTGTTCGACCCATAAAAGTATTAAAGAACACTTTGAGCAGTATCTCTAGTAGATTCCGTCATTTGACATATTCATTTTTTATAGTCGACCGTTTTCTGATATTATAATAAATTGATATTTATTTTTCCGTTTAATTTCAATATTTCATTCTTCGCTTTGTATACGACCCCTAAAAGTCAGCTAAAATTTTTAAATGAAATAACCCTCTTTGGTGATACCCCAATTTGGCGATACTGGCTAAAGATGGTTCCACCATAAAAAGGAAATTGCACCCTGATTTTGATCTCGAATTACTTTAATTAATCTTTTAACTGATCCCTCATTGAAAGACAAAATCATGCGAAAAAATCTCAAACTTTTAAATTTAATAACTCTGTCAATTTTTGTAGTACAGATGTCAAACTTTTTGTGTTATATATGTTATGATATGTGTAAACTTTTACTAAATATAACTATAGGGACTAGGGGACCGTATAAAAAGTTAGATTTCGTAATTTTTATAAAATTGATTTTTTACTTTAAATAATGCCACATCATGAATATTTACCTCATTTGAAACGTTTTTGCAATTGGAACTATATGTCTACGACCAACGGTTGAGAAATTAAAGGTCGGTGATAGATAACATATTGCACCCCACAGTCTGAACTGTCAACCAGACAAAAGCTAATTATTATTTATTGCTTATCAGTTTTCTACTTTCACACTAATTAAACTAACATATTTACTTTGATTTATTGCTCTGAAATTACTCCTTTGTTGTTTATAATTCCATTCTTAAATTATCTAGCATAGCCTGAAAAACTGTTTATGCTATAAATATAATGATGTTTCCAAGATAATTTAATGTGTTTTATGATGACTGTCTTATGTCAACAAAGGGTGATTTCTTTTCCAAATCTGTTTCATAAATATCAATCAGTGTCAAAGATTTTTATAATGAAGAAAATATTTTTATTTGTTTGCTTTAAGAGTCTATGAAAAATAAATTGGGTTTCCTGATTTAAAAATTTAAATTTTGAATTTAAAAAGATTTTATCTTTTAAAAAGGGGTTTATTTTTAGTTACTTATTTTTATCCTTTCATGTATATATATATTTATATATACATTTATAATTACCGGGTTTCTCAAAAACGGCCTTTCAATTTTGATGAAAAAGACTGAGTAGAGATTTTTTGGATCTAGAAATTAATTTGTCAGTGCACCATCTCTGGGTGCACTTTAATGAGTGCACATAAAATACTTTTCATGCAATACACACTCCTTGCACAGGTGGCAAACATTGCAGGAAGAATAAAAAGTGTCCAAGGACTGCCAAAAATTGTAATGAAGCATAATAATATTGCAATTAGTATGTGATACATGAAGTGAAACAATTTATTTTGTACTAATGTTATTTTGTTGTAGACAAGATTGTGTCAAACAAGATCATTGCTTGAGTTAGTATACATTTTTAAATGTGTAGATTTTCAACGTTTGTAAAAATAAAATTAATTTTTACACCAAACCTGCACCAATTGGCATTGAACAGATTGCGAAACTTTCTCCCAGCAAAGAATTGAAGACTATTGAGTCTAGAAATCTATCTGCTGGAGAATCATTTTTATACAATAACTGCTCTTCACACGTGGAATACATTGCTAAAGGCCTAAAAAGTATACAAGAAGTGCCAAAAATTAAGATGAAATAGAAAAATATTATAAATAGTATGTGGTATACAAAATAAAACAATTTGTTATGTTATACCAACTCTTCATTCAGGGAAAGTCTAATATTCCATAATCGGATACACAGGCAAGGGTGTTGAACAGGAATGATACGAGCAACAACATTTTTTTTAAAATTGTGTAACACTTATAATAATGATATTAAATGCAACAATTGGCTTTGGATCTGAATACAGAAGTTTCTATAGGAAAACAATTACAGGAATTCATTTCCATTTGTTCCCAGCGAAGCTTGGTCCACAAGGTACTGTTTTAATAGGTACAGATGTGGAATAAGATCCATTTTGAAGAATTTATTATTTTTGTTATTGAGTTATGTTTAACATAAATATGGAAACAGGAGTTGTGAACTGACTCATATGATGCATCTAGCATTCTGCAAATATCCATTGATGCCTGGTAAAAATTAGTAAACTTGCTGCTTTTAAGCTTACCTTTTTCTCTAATTGTTGATCATTCCCAAAAATTGCTTCTTTCTTATTCTGCCAGTAAACATGCTCTAATTGTGTATAGCCAGTAGTAGAACACATATTTTATGAAACTTTAAAAAGTCTAAAATATTTTCATCTTAAAACATTTGAGGGTTTTTTTTTTTTTAAGTTGCTTTAGGTGAGTGAAAATCATTGTGCAATATTTTGAAATAAATTAGAAACTCTAGCTTACTGATTAAACGTCATTTCTTTTTCAATCTTCAGTTTTGGTGAATTCTGTAAAAATTATCTATGTTCTTATATAAAAAAAATTGTATTTCAGGTTATTCGTCCGAAATCGACACGTGGACTGTGGCTGAGATTGTTTTGTTCGTCGTCCTCATACAAATCAAGTCCATCACATACCATTAGTTCTATGATCATTTCACAAAGAGTAGATGTTGGTAGGAGATCTAAATATGAAAATATGATCAACAGTGTTGTTTACAAAGTTCATTCACCGTATACACCTTATGCTTAAAATCATGAAAAACTTACTATTATCACGTGAAAACAGGCTGTATTGACTTACATAAAATGCATTAATTAGTCATCTCATAAGGTTATCATAAATTTCAATCACAATTCAGAAAAAATAAGTAATAAACTTAGTAATTTCAAATTATTTTTCAACTTAGAATCAATAATTATAGACAAAAATTAATAATATATTAAAATTAAGTACAGTCAAGTTGCTCTATAACGAACTTCCATATAACTAATTTCTCTATATAACAAATTTTTAGTAAGAACAGTCACTTATTACTTAAAAAATAATCTCCATATAGCAAAATATCAATTTCCATATAACGAATTTTTACAGAAGATTTCTTTCATTTGTTCAGAAAAAGCTTCAGTGGATAGTGAATGAAAATCTCATTGTTGCGCAGTATCCTTCTGATAGTGAAATTTTAAACAGCGTTCTGAGCAGTGTTGCCAGGTGTCCCACGTAAACGAGGGCTCCAAATATTCTGGACATCACTAATTTCTTACAGTTTATTTCGCCATCTTTAATCGAGATAGTTCTGCCATTTGATAAGGCAAAGAAAATTACTTCAAAATACTGGCGTCCAGAGCATTTGGAAACACTGCTTTACGCAGCACACCTGGCAACACTAGTTATAAGCGGCAATGAGTGTGATTATGAGCGGCAATGAGTGTGAAAGTGAAAACTAACAACAAAGCGAAAAAAAATCACAAAGTGAAATGATGAGTACCTTCATGTTATAAGGAGAGGGCTTCATATTAAGGAAAATGTTCCTGATTCAATTCTGCATTCCTTGTTAAAGTATAAAATTTCCAAAAGTTAGAGTTCTTCAACTAAAACAAATGTTTTTCTTATGCATTTTTTCACTATGCTTTCAAATAAATATTTATTTTCCGTATTGAAACCGATTAAATATTTAAAAAATACAATATCAAGTTAATATTTAGATTTAAATATTTCAAAATCTTAATTAAACATCTCAATAACATGGTTTTTTTTTTTTTTTTTTTTTTTTTTTTTGTTACACATTAAATAGGAATTTTTACATCATTTTCGGTATAACGAATTTTTCTACATAATGATTTTTTTGACTGGAACAATGAATTTCGTTATATAAAGACTCGACTGTACTTATTGCCTGTCACGATGTTGAAGCTATAAAAACTAATTTATTGAGTATTGTGCCACTTTATTATGTAATCTAGATCTAATATTTTCATGAGGAATTTAAAGATTGAAGATTCATAAAATGATGCTCACATTTTAACGGTGGCAGAAAAAACTATGAATATTGCCGAAAGAGACAAATTTATTACTTGTTGCTAATCTGTAACGTCTTTGTGAGGAGCAGTAATTTTTAAGTGAAATTTGAATTGCCTATAGTCATTGTTAATTCTAATAGGCTTTTTCTTATTGAAGAAGACCAGCTCTAGGCTACAGCATGCTAGCATATTCTAGAGGGGTCTTTGCAATTGTGTTCACATTTTCAAAATGTAAAGTCTGTTGTATAAAATGAACACTTGAACAAAAATCTTCTAGAATCTGTGCTTACACATTCAAGACAAAAAACTTGCCAGAATATTTGTGTTGACTGCAATTTTAACTAATGAATTATTTTGGTGAGAACTTTCATGCCCTTCATGATGTGTTATTTGTTTAAAATTAATTGAAGATTTGGCATTTGGCTTTGATAAGAACTAAGATACTATTCAAAACTAGTCAACCATGAAAATGTCCACTCTTTTTGTAATTTGTGTAATGCATTTACTTATGTAAAGTCCATTTTAACTTAAATATTGTATTTGTTTTCTTAATTTATGATTTTAAACATTTAGTGTTTTTTTTTATAGTACTATGTCTTGTAAAATATTTTTAATAGAATAAAAATATGTCTTTTTAATGAGAAACTGACTGTTCGTTGTGAAATAATGTATGCTGTAATTTTTAAGTTTTAAAGTAAATAGGATGAGTGCATCAGTAATTGAAATACAAAATTATATAAAACAAAAAATAAATGCACAAATATGTTAACTTTGGTTAGTATAATTTTTGCTTTATACAGCTTTGTGTTTTACATATCAATTAGTGGCTCCTGGTCATTTACTGTTGCACTCATCTTATTCCGCCTATTCCACAACAAGAAATGGTGATCTTGTAAATAACTAAAAAGAATCAAAATCTTATACAGTGAAACCCCAATTTAACGTAATTCAAGAAACCATAAAGAAATAACACTAAATGAGGGAAAATGTTAAATCAGGGTAAGGCGAAAATAAAACACTGACCATAAAATAAAGACTAATTTACATAACATACACTTCATTTCTTGATTTACAATAATTTAGACATCAGGTTTCTAAATTATGTTTTATAGAAATATTTTATTTTACTTAGCGTCCTGTTTTTAGCAGCTACATCACAAACCCCTTTCACAATCAGTGGTGTAGTCGTAAAAAAAAAAAACAGAGGGAGGGTATACGCTCTAAGCAGAGGGTATACCCTAGACTGTATATACTATAGCTTTCTTGGGAAACAGAGGGTATACGGAGTTCCTTAAAAAAATCCAAAAGGTATACGGCGTATACCCCCGTATACCCCCGTATACCCTCCACTACATCCCTGGACACATCACATGGTAAAAGCTGCACGTGGGGTCATAAAGTGTGGTATTTAAAAAGATAGTCAATCCAGAAAGGCAATATGCTGCTGGGATATTCTGTACAGTAATAAGTATCCTATGAGTCAGAAAAGAAAATACAAGCAGGAAAAGTAAAACTGGATGAGATATGGATCACTAACTGTCAAGAAATAAAAGAAATGCATGGAACAAGACGAGCACATTGTTTTATCTCATACTGGTCTGATGTAGTATTTTAGTCTTACTTCTGACTGTGAAATTTAACTTCAGATCTGATGAATGTGTTGAAAAGACTTTGGCAGGAGCAAAATAGAAAATCTAAAACTGCAATGTCGACAGCAGGTCATTCTAAAGCACAATAATACTATGAGATTGATTAAATATTGTTTTTAGATGGATGCTATAATCTAATAATTATAACTGTTAATTGAAAAAAGTCGGCTTTTGGTTAAATGTTTTAAATTGGATCCGGTAGCATCAACATCTACTCCATGAAAAGGTGAGTTCCCAGTTCCCACAATTATTTTTTTCCAACTACAGCACTGAATGGAAACATATTTAGTTACATATTAGAAGTTTTGATTTTTATGCAGAGGAAACGGAATAATTTTTTTCCAAAGTGTTTCTATAAATTACCTTCTTTCCAACTTTGATTTGATCTTGTTTGGATCCGATTCTTAACCTGAGTAATCTAATAATTATTTTGAAATCAGAAATAATGCCACAACCACTTATTTTCCACAAAACTTATCAGTTGAATATTGCTTTAATTCCAGAATACATATGATCCTAACCATTCCAGACAGTGGCGTGGCGTGAAAATTTTCGGTGGTCATCGCAATTATTTAAGTTTGTGGTGAAAAATTATTAACTCTAAAATTCAATGGTTGAATGTTCAAAAAAGAAACTTTGAATCTTGCCTTCACTTATACATGAACTCCAAATGTTCTGATAATACTGGATCGTAGAGTTTTAAAAGCTTATTAAGAGTTTTAAAATATTGCTTGGTCATCGCCGCATCCAGCGATGACCGGACGCCACGCCACTGATTCCAGATAAATGGTTCTATACTGTATGTAATTTTTTTTAGAACAAACCACTTCAACGTCAGCCCCGATATAAAACAAGTATAGCAACACTTATTTCCCTGTCTCTGCTGCCGGTGAAGTGGTTAATTTGCAAATGGCCCTGAGCAATGTTCAGTCTTCTTATATTATTAGTTAATAAAGTTACAGATTTATATTTCATAAATTCTTAAACTAACCTTAAAAAATAAAGTTCCATCTTAGATATAGCTTTTATTACTTCAAACATTAACATACTTTTACAGCGTCATGAACATTACACCTCATAATAAATTTTGGCAGGAAAATTATCGTCCAACCTTGCCAAGAGGAGTATCAGTTTTAGGATTAGCGGTAATAGTTTGAACAGCAACAATGATCTCATTTATTTTAGTTTGAAGGTCACGCAGATCATGAATGAAGCACAATCTCAAAGCTTTAGCTGCTTTGTCAAGAAACTGATCATTGGTTTCAAATTCCAAAGGCAATTCCATAACTGGTGAGGGTTTGCTATCTTTTTTGTTGTTGTTTTGCTTATTTTCCAAAGCTTCCTTAGAGAAAGAACTCTGAATCATAGTGCATACTGCACTTAAAGTCTCTAGATGATTAGGGTGTGGAGATATACCAAGAAGTTGAGCGAGTGATTTCACATGACCTTTGCATTCAGCACTTTCAAAGTCCAAGTTATCCAAAGGATTTTTTGGCTTTATCTAATTACAGGATAAGATACAAATTTAGAATACACTAAAATATTAATCTTATAAGAACTTAAATTTGTAATAAATCTGTTATATTTTTCACTCTTAATGTTAAAACCCCCTTTCTCCCAGTTTGACTTGGCGAAAATTAGTCATCGCCAAGAATTATTGCAACCCTATTTTTTACTTTACTATTTTTCAGTTTGTTTCTTAATGTAGATGTAATTAAATTCTGAAGCGAGTGATCGCCGCTATAAGAACCAGGCTTTCCTGGTAAAAATAAATATCTTAATATTCAATTCTTCAAACTTTTAATTATTAGAGTGCTGATTTACTATGAATGGATAAAATTGTTCTGCATATAATTTTTATTTGAATTGATGTGATTAAGAACTGATTCGAAGAATATATGTTTTTATCGACTGTTCATTGAAAATCCTCATGCTGTTGTCCGCGACAGGATGTCTGCAATGATGATTGAATTTTATTATTTCTGATTCTGAAGGCTTGGGGTAAGCTATTTTTTATTGTTGATTCATTGAAAAATAAATATGTCGTTTACACCTAACATTGAAACATTAAAAAAGAAAAGAGCTGGCTTACGCACACAAACGACAAAGTTGTGCACAAAAATATGCACAACTCTTGAAAATGATTCTATGCCATTAGAAAATAAATTTGATTTATTAAATATTTGTAAGGATCAATTGAATGTCAAATATGAATCATTAAAATAATTAAACTCTGATATCCAGGATGTTATTGCTGATGACGATTTTGAGAAAGAAATCGAAAGTTCTGAAACCTCTAGTAAGAAAATAATTGAATCTCGTTATAAGATAACAAAATTCTTAAATGAACATAACTGCCAAAAACAGAATAATGCTTTTCAAAATTTTATGAAAAATGAATTCGGTTCTCAAAACGGAAATTTAGAGAGATCTATGAAATTTCCCAAGCTCACTATAAACAAATTTTTTGGTGACAGCAGTTCTTGATTAGAATTTTGGGACAATAATTCCAATTCAATCGAAAAGAATTCTAATTTAACTCCTGTTGACAAATTTTTCTACTTGAAATCTCTTCTTGGAGGTAGTGCATATAATGCTGTTGCAGGTTTTTCGCTTTCGGAGGAAAATTTTAAAGCTGCAGTTGATTTGTTAAAAGCTTGCTACGGTCGTGACGACCTAGTCATCAATGCACATATAGGTAATTATTAAATTTAAAGCAGGTAAAGAATGCTTCCAATGTTAGAGAACTTCGGGAATTGTATGATAGCTGTGAAATACAAATTAGAAATTTAAATTCTCTCGGAGTTACAGCAGGAAGTTATGGTCATCTCCTATGCCCTATTTTATTATAGTTGATACCTTCTGAAATGGCGTTGGATTTTAATCGTAAAAGAACCGATGGTAAAAAAGTGGAGGTCGAAGAGCTAATTTCTTTCATTAAAAACGAAGTTCAATCGCGAGAATCTACGATGGCACTCCAGAGCTCTGAAAATAGTTTTAGTGCTAAAAAAGAAAGGAATAAATATAGGGGAAGTTGGCCTAAAATGATCCCCTTAAGGGAAAAACTTGTGTAAAATAACATAACTGTTTTAAAAAAACGTTTGACCTTTGTTAGTATGTTTTACACTATATTTTGCATTAGAAACATACTTTAATAATCTTTTAAACCCAAATTGAGTAGTGAAAAAAATAGATTTTAGAAAAAGTGTCCAAAGGATCATTTTACCCGCACCCAAGGGCAAAATTATCCTTCATTTAAAAATAATTGTAAATCGTTTTTTATAGGCAAAATAAAGGATGTAAAATTAATTATGACAATACATAAATAAATAAAATAAGTTTTACAATCAAGTAGCATACATAATTTATTTTATGCAAATTTTAAAATATTTTTATTATTAATATATTGAATTTTCTTAGCTGCAGCCTGTTTTGTAATCTCTTTCTGTTCTCTGTTTTTCGTTTCCAAGCTCAGTTTATTCTTATAAGGACTGCTTGTTAAGATGGCACTTCCTATCGATTTTCTTTTTCTCGAAGTGCTTTATTCCGTTTTCCTTGGAAAGGGTATGATATCACGTGGACTTAAAGAGAAAGATTTGGAAAAGTCACACATTTTGAGAGCGGTTGAAGGGCTCCTATGATGGCTAGGGCCCGGTACTGTATTTTCTTCAGACGATGTAGTAGCAGCTAGCTGCAGTTCTTGAGAAATGCCTCCCTGTTCAACATTTCTCTCTTGTTCTTGACAGTAACCTGGTGTGACTGGATGTGGCTTATTTGTAACTTCTGCAGCAACAAAATCGAGTTCAGAGAATACATCCGGGTTAAAAGGTACAATTCCGGTTTCCTTAAAACCATTGATGGCGTTTAATGGTACACAAGTATGCAAGTAAGCTTCACCAAAACTTTTTGCGATTTCATTTATTCCAACTCCCCCTTTTTTGTTACTGTTGGTCAGAATTTATTTTATGCAAATTTTAAAATAAAAAAGTGTCAAATAATTTTGAAAAACGAATAAAATGGAATATTTCAAAATTATGATCCAAAAATAATTGTCAACAATAAACGCAGAAATAAGTTAAATAATACCTATTTCCTCCCCATTCGAAAACTCCGTATATTTGAACACATATCGCAAAGATACACATCATCGTCATTTTCATCTATCCCTGCGCATGCATCATGCGCCCACTTACGGCACTTGTGACACTGGATCCAACCTTCACCTGCTGCAGAGGAGGAAAATAGTTCATCGCAATAAATACACTTGTATCCATCTTCTGAATATGTTTCACTATATTCCATATATTGGATTTTAGGCACCCTTTTCTTCTTTATGGAAATACGTCTTTGCTTTGACTTCATGCTTTTTTCTTTGCTTGTTCTGGCTATTTTGTTTTCAGCTTTAGCATTTTTTAATTGAATTTTCTTAGCTGCAGCCTGTTTTATAATCTCTTTCTGTTCTCTGTTTTTCGTTTCCAAGCTCAGTTTATTCTTATAAGGACTGCTTGTTAAGATGGCACTTCCTATCGATTTTCTTTTTCTCGAAGTGCTTTATTCCGTTTTCCTTGGAAAGGGTATGATATCACGTGGACTTAAAGAGAAAGATTTGGGAAAGTCACACATTTTGAGAGCGGTTGAAGGGCTCCTATGATGGCTAGGGCCCGGTACCGTATTTTCTTCAGACGATGTAGTAGCAGCTAGCTGCAGTTCTTGAGAAATGCCTCCCTGTTCAACATTTCTCTCTTGTTCTTGACAGTAACCTGGTGTGACTGGATGTGGCTTATTTGTAACTTCTGCAGCAACAAAATCGAGTTCAGAGAATACATCCGGGTTAAAAGGTACAATTCCGGTTTCCTTAAAACCATTGATGGCGTTTAATGGTACACAAGCATGCAAGTAAGCTTCACCAAAAAATTTTGCGATTTCATTTATTCCAACTCCCCCTTTTTTGTTACTGTTGGTCAGCCATTTTTTTAGCGATTTATCGTGCCAGGTGTTTTGTGCAAACGTAACTCCCACAACCAAGGGTTGGAGTTTGTGAGTACAGTGGGGAGGTAAACATAATATAGTGACAAAGTTCACTCTAGCTTTTTCAATTACTGCAATGTTTTTAGTATGTGATAGGTGTCCATCCAGAATCAGCAATACTGAATCATCCTTAGTTGGCTTGGCATGAAGTAAAAAGTGTTCAAACCATTTTTCAAAGGCTTCCAACTTCATCCAACCTGAATCATTGCAAAAATAGGTACAACCCAGTGGTGCTCCAGTCATTAGCTCCGGTTTCATTCTTTTGCGTGCAAAAATTAACATAGGCGGTACAAAATAATCGGATGCTGATGCACAGATAACAGTTGTTGTTGATTTTCCTCGTTCTGCGGATACGACTTGACCAACTTGTCGCTTTTCTTTTTTAGCGAGAATCTTACAGTTTCGACCAGGAACTGTGCTGATGGAAGTTTCATCCACTTTAAATACTCTATGAGGAGGGAAGAAAGTCTTGTTCATTATTTCCTGCAGTAGGAAAAAGAATTTATCTACCACTAGTTTATTAAATGCTGAGACTCGGGGCAAGGGACGTTGACTCAGGAGTGCGTAAACTAAGTTCAGGATGCCTTTTGCGAAATCCAATCAACCAATCATTTCCTGCTGCTTCTTTTTCGTGCGAAAAAGGATGAAGAATACAAAATATTTGCAATTTGGAAAACACTACTTACTAAAGGATTTATGAAATCATTTAAACATTTAATAAGGGCAAAATGATCCTCTGCGGGTAAAACGATCCACATAATGGATCATTTTGCCCGGAAACATGGCCGCCCATTTTAGGTCATATTACTGGATGACGCCGAGAAACATAACAAATTTATAAAGTGTAATTCACAGCTAACAACATACTCCATTAAGTAAACCAAGTCATATTTCTGTACATGAAAGATTATATATATAAATAAATATGAAAGTTAGTGCTTACCTTATAACAGATGTTAGAAAAACCACTTTTTCAAAGATTTTTCGAAGATTTCTGATTTTTCTTCAGGAGCGTGATAATGCGATCTCTTGAATATCGCCATTGCTTCTCCTTGAGTTAGCAGATCTAGTTTATGTGTTACTCGGTAGATAGCGCAACCTGTCTGGCTGAAAACATATGTGGATCGTTTTGCCTGCTAGGATCATTTTAGGCTAACTTCCCCTAGTAACAATTACAGTCGAACTCACTTATAGCGAGCGTGAAGGGAACGAAATACTTTCTCGTTATAACAGGGTGCTCGTAAAAAACGAGTTCGTAAAAAAATTATAAAAATTCATCCATCAGCCTAATCGCTCAGAGTTTTCAGTGTTTTTCTTCGAACCTTGGATTTCCTTGAATAAATACTGGTTAGGTTCCTTTAAAAAGACCCCCATAGAGGGCATGTCCCCACGGGCCCATATCCCTCATGTAGATAATTGGCCGTCATAAACAACACCAACACCTCGGACAGAGGTTTTAATTATTTTCCATACCAGGTCGGTTCTCGGGCCGAACTTTTAGCTTTTATACCGGGAAGGGTCAATATTTTTTTTTTTTTTTTTTTTGTATGGGCATGGCCCAACTTTTAAACCAGCCATTATATTTTTTTGTACGGACCGAATTGGGGATAAATTGTTTTGCTATGGGTTGGGCCGGGCCCGGGAATTTTGGCTCATGCAGACATCTAATCCGGCATCACCAAGTGTATGTTAATAAATGCATAAATTGGAAATAAAGAGAAGTTGTTAACTAATTATGATAAAACTGCTGACATATCAACAAAATGCAAAGTTGAATGCGTTAGTTGTGCCACTTTGGCTCTACGTTGTTTATCAAAATTAGGCATGTCTTCTTCCTTATATAAACAACCTAACAGCTGTATTTCTTACTGCATATGTCAATTTTTTATTGCGTTCAAAAGTAATGTAAAATACATAATTTGCTAACGTGGTTTCATGCTTGTATAATATGTGCATCTGGAAATTAAAACTGAAAGAATAAAGATTTATTTTTTTCTAAATGTTGGGACTGTGATGGAAGCAGGTTTTCTTCAAATAAACTGCATAGGATTTTTTAAAAAAATTTCATCACATCAGTTTTCCTTGCAAAACATGTCTTTAGTTTAAAGCGTAAAATTTCTCTTTTTAACCCGACACCTGGTTTCCTATTCTCAAGTAGGAAACCATATCCAATAATGATTCCATATATTAATTTAATATTTCATTCAGTGACACTCAAGAGATATGAATTACAAAGCACAACATTACAAATAGAAAATGTGAAGAAAATGAGGAACGAACAAAAACAGTTGCACACAGGTATAAGCTTCTACTACGATTCACAAAACTACTAAAATACAAAGTGCGAAAAGCAAGGGGGGAAGTAATTTCGAACCCAGTTATAATAAAATTGATTTTTTTTTCATCGCAACTGTACTTTTCTAATGTAAACTCCCCTTGTTTTTCAATGATATTCCATGTGATACATTTTGCATTCAGCACCATAAAAAACTTGTAATTAACCAAAAATATCCCATGCAGTTGATTTTTTTTTTTTTTTTTTTTTTTTTTTTTTTTGCAGACCTATGTTATAAAACTAAACCAAAACATTTTATAAATATTTTCCCAAACATTTAGTTCAGACTTGAGACAGACAGTGTTAGCAGTGCAGAATCAGCTGAATTCAGATTCTGACTCAGAATGAAGATTTAAATGAAATCAACTATAAATTTTGTAATAAGTTTGAGAAATTGGAAACTGTTTTTTTTTCTCTTTACTATGAAAGTAATAAAAAAGCAATAAAAATTTTAAGTGAAAGCTATAAAAACAGGTGTATTTTTTAATAAGTATAAAAATTGCCTTCAACAAATTTTTTCTCAAGAAATTGTTTACATTTTCTTTGAAAAGTTTCATTTAATATACATGTGTTGTGTATATGAAAAATATAGCGAGAATTAAATGCACCTGACAATTTATATTTAAGTAAAAGTGCTTGAACAGAGTAATTTCAAATGCATGTTATTATTTAAAAAAACAATTTTCCCTAATTAAATACTTTTATCAATTTCCATATGATTACATAATTAATTGCAGCTATAGCATTAAAAATGAATGCATGTTTCAACTTTTATGTTAATTTTTCAACTTTACCATTAATTGGTTTATTATTGAAATAATTTTGCACATGAACTCAATTTTAACAAGAGAAGTTGCATTTAATTATCTTATTAGACATCTTTCTACATGTCCTCCCCCCCCCCCCATACACACACACATAATCCTGTTTTTGTGAAATCGTGAACTTTTTTATATACTTGTACAAAATGTAATCCGAATTGGGTGAATTAGAAATTATCGTTGTATTTAGTTTCCTATTTAGACATTTTTAATAAGTTCCTCCATACTTGCCAAATTGAACGATGCCAAGTGTCTCCGCTGTTCTGGGATTCAGCCGATAAGATTCATTTGTTAGCGCCATGTCTGACATGAATTTTTCTTTTTCTTCAATCATTGCATTTGTGAAAGATTCAATTCGGAGATTAAAAAATTTTCTAAAATGTCTATTTTTAAGAGAAATTTTGTGAAGAGTCTTGTGTTGGTAAGAAAAAAATGTGAACGATCTTTTACAGGAATCAAGTTTTCTTAAACAGATTTCTGCTTACAGATCAGATATCCCACATTAATGTTTTTAAGTGATATCAAAATGTAACTATTACAAAATGTTGAAAATATTATTTTATAAATGAAATTTCAATTTTTCCAATTTGGGAAAATTGAACAATAACTCTTCAGAAAAAAAACGTTTTTTTCCCCCATAATTTCTGGTTTCTTTCTGAGCATTCCCATCTCTAGGCATGACAAGACTGACAGAGTTATAGCGAGGGTGGTAAGAAGCAGAAAAGCTCTTGCTCATATTTCTCCTTTGAGTCGTTTGTTTTTTCTTTGGGCAAGAAGCGTTGGGTGGGGGGATTGGGTTCGTCTATCATAAAAGGAAATTGTGAATATTTTTTCCGGTATAAAACAAAGCATTTGAACAAATAGATACTTAGATGTATTATACTTGATAAGAAAAAAAATTATATTAAAAACATAATTGTAGGCAACTTTTCTATAATTGCATTTTACTTATGACGGCTGATTTTCTGCACGAGGGATATAGGTCCGAGGGGGAGTACTCTCCATGTGGGGTCTTTTAAGGGAACATAATCCGTATTTATGTAAGGTTATCAAGGTTCGAAGAAAACCACGGAAAACTGAACGATTAGGCGATGGGTGTGATTGGCTTCGAACTCCCATCTTCCAACTTTGAGAGCAGAACCTCTTGGCCACTGGTGGGGCATATCTACAATTACATTTAAATATGTTAATTTTCTCTCATTTTGAATCAAGTTCAGTTGAATCAGTGTAAAGTATAGTGAGTTGCAGGTTGACAAAAATGCTTTTTACGGGTCCAGGTCTATTACTGCATCGCTGAATTTTTTTCTTTTCTTTATCGGGTCAGAGTAGAAATCAAATGAAAATTTCTTATTCAGGATTTTAATTCAATTGTTAAAAGGTTAAAACTTTACTTATAGAGTTGCACAACAAAGATAATTAAAAGATTATAGTTTGTTCGGCATGTTTGCATAATTCTTCGAAATTATATACTAGGCTAATCATACGAAAGGTGCGATAGCCGCAAAGTATGCAAGACTCGCATTTATAGAGACCCCAAGAAGACTAAAATATCATTAAATAGAAAAGGACTCCTGAAAAATGTTTGCATCTGGATTGGTAACTAGAGACTTCCGCTTATAACCCCCCCCCCCCCCCTTCTTTCCAACGAGAGTTAAGGCTTTTCTTCTATAGCCAGGGAATGGACAATGCAATTGTCCAGTTCGTAACTTCCCATAGAATATCTTATTTCCTCTCTGTTCTTGGCGAATACTTACCGACCACCCAGGGCTACCACCCACTAAATAGAAGGCGAAAAAGTAATACATAATTTATCTGGAAGCTATGATGAATTGAAAGGGAAGAAATAGGATGCTTTTCAAGAAGTGTTTCAAAATTCATAGAACGGGGAAAATTCTAAGTGATCGGTGAAAACGACTCTGGGCATATTTGAGTATTTTTGAAACCTGAAGGCCGCAGTTAGCCGATAAAAAAAAATGGCAGGGCGAGTTTTACCGATTTTTAAAAAGGCAGTGTGCCCCTTCAAAAATGACCTAGCAGGAACACTACCTATATCATATCCTAAATTTGAAGCAAATCAAATATTTCTATTAACAGTTATCGTGTTACGTACATACAGAACCTGCGGGCACATTAGCTCTCAGGCTTTGACAGCCTGTGTATGTAGGGGGTAGTGCTCCAACATAATTAGGGGCTCACTTAGAAAGAATTGCTTAAAATACACATGTGGGAGTTACCGACTCGTTTACCGACATTAATTCTTCTGCGAGTTAAACCGATTAATTAAATAATAATTAATATTTCAGCTTGTAATTAAGATAGGACTTAGAAATAGGTATCAATGAAATCAGCGAGAAATTTGACATCGGGATGCCAAAAAATTTAATATTTAAAAAGTTAAAATTTCGTATTAAAATATGCTATTATGAAAAACCGCAGCGTCGTCATGTCTACCTGCTTTCCCGCCGAATTGAAATCTTTTTTCCTTGTCTTTCCAATTAAAGAAATTAAATTTTTATCGATCGATTTTTAGTGGATATTTTAACTTATACATATCGCAGATATGTGAACTTTATACCAAATGAAAGTAGATTTTTTTCCGCGTCTGTCTATTCCATTTACAAATTTCTCGGACCATTATTTTCTGATATGCGATTTCGCTTTAAAATGTCCACTTCATTTTTGCGGCTTAATTCCCTCCGTGGTAACCATGCATCGGCTGATTTTACTGGCAACCCTTAGGAGAAACACGGATGATTTGGAGAATGTCGGTTTGAACTAGAGGTCTGCACGGGCCGGAATTTCCAGGCCTGGGCCCGGCCCGGCCCGAACGAAAGCTATCTTGGCCCGGCCCGGCCCGGTGTAAAAATTGAAAGTTCGGCCCGAGCCCGGCCCGGCCCGTACAAAAATCAGTGAAAACAGGCCCGGCCCGACACAATTTCTACAAAAAAAAAAAAAAAAAAAAAAAAAATCCGTTTTTTCTCAACATACAATTAAGATTCTTTTAATGAATACTACATACATATTTATCGGAATATTTACAGTATATTTTACATTACTATGATGTTCGCAAAACAGAAAACACACAATAGTTAACATTAACGATTACTTACAGTGTTTTAGTCATCGTGTCTACAGACATTTCAAAATGGAAATAAGGATTCATTAAAAGATTAATGTAGTTCAGAATAAAGGATTAAAAACATGATAACTTTTGAAGCTGTACAATAAAAAGTAGATTTGTGAAAATATTTCTTTCATTTTTAAGGATTTTCTCAAATCCAAAGGAGTTACATTTCGACACATTTATGAATTCTTTTCTTTTCGGAAACGCGTAAGATTGGCAGGTATTCTTATTCAGAAGCTGTGTAAATGCCGGGTTTTTTTTTTTCATAGTTAAACGCAATATATCCTTCTGAAAATACTGTCAAAGTTAGCGTTTAGAATCGAATTTCCGGAAGCGATAGCACATGAAAGGAGAAAAACGTACAGTCACGTGACAGGAATCTGTGTTATCTCTGTAAGTAATTTATCAAATATCGGAAAAGCTATTCGTTTTCAAATGCCTTCAATAGGCAGGCATGTCAATTTTATGCCTTTATAGTTAAAAATTTTGTCAGAAAATGTGTCTGAAAGCTTCGCATTGTTGAGCAGTGAATATGAGAACCACCTTAAGGTATATTTCCAAAGATACTGTTAAGAGAAGTTCATTATCACTATTAATACTACAAAACACAATGGCTGTTCTACACATCCTGAGATCGATTAAGACTAGTTCCGTCCCGGAACGAGTCTGCTGAAAAAAAATTAAACTCGGAATCTGACATCTTGTAACTTTCGATGCCGATCTCTACGATGGACATCTTACATTTCTGTATTGATGTTGTTAAACTTGCATCGGCTCGTGCCGCACATTTATACTTCTCGAGAAAATCATATTCATTGAAAATGGCTCGTATTCTATCTGCTTAGCTTAAATTCTTATATCGGGCCGACAGGCCCGATTAATTTTTTTGCCGGCCCGGCCCGTTTATTCTGTCTGTCGGCCCGTTGAAAAAATTGTCCTAATCCGGCCCGTTTGAAAATTCGCTTCCATTCCGCCGGGCCGGGTACGGGCCTCGGGCCAAGCCCGGGCCCGTGCAGACCTCTAGTTTGAACCTGCGTTAAAAAGGTGGATTGGTTAATTTTAGAATTTAATTAGCCCGTAGTTCAGTTAATCACCAACTTTTTCAAAATTTTATGATCTGTTGTTTGATGTGAGGTGTTCAGCTATAAATACCCAAAATTTCAAGTCTCTAGCATGTATAGTTTCTGAGAACGGGCTCTGTGACGGACAGACAGACTAAGGAGTGAGACGAATAGGGTTTCGTCTGATGAATAAAATCCTAAAAACAGTTGAAAATTTAAAAAATATTAAAAATTGCGAAAGTAAGCTTTGACTTTAATAAATTTAGGATCTAAATATGGAAAATTAAATAATAAATTTCAGTTAAGAAATACAGAAATATTACTTACATTATGGAGACAAATTTCTTAAAGGAAATTATGAGTAAGGCATTAAAAAAACAGAATACAAAATATACAGTCGGACCTCTATTTAACGAACCTCTATTTTGCGAACTTTTCCTTGGAACCAAGAACATTTTGCGAATTTCTTCGTAAAATAACCTCCAAATAGCGAAGTGCATTCTCTATTTAACGAACTTTTTCTTGTGATCTAATTTTTTTTCTCCCCATTTCTTAAAATATTTCTGGACATTTCAAACTTATTCTTTGTTTAAACACATTTTATGATGTTCAATGGCCTAGAATTGGTTTTACCAAGCGCCTTCTTTTTCAGCAGTGAGAATTCGGTAAGTACGGATGACGAAGACGATAATCCCTTAGAGTAATTTAAAAAAAATAAAAAAATGTGGATACAGATGAGAAAAAAAGAAGAAATTAACCATGATGTGCTGATTGATGACTGTATTTCACTTAATTCTGAAATTGAGATCTTGGAAACACTATTCGAATTGGATATTTTCGACAGTGTGAAAAATAAAAACAATACAGCAATGAATTATGATGAAGACGAATATGATGATGGTGGAAATGAACATGATGCAGGAATTAACAAAACTTCGTATGATGAAATGCTAAAATCATTTGAAAGAATCCGACGCGGATTATAGTTAGAAGAAAATACGCATGAAGGATTTTTGGTGCATAGCAAAGATGCGAGACGTATTATGAGAGAAAGCACTTTTTAAAAGAAAAAACTCAGGCAAAATTAACAGAGTTTTTCAGAAATTAAATTTAAGGACGCATATGTTAATGTATGTTTAAAATTATATGTTATAATAATAATAAATACGATAATGTCATTAAAATTCGTTAATTTTAATGTAAAACCATTTACTTTATACAGAAAATACAGTGTATTCCCGGACAATGTTTTGTTTTCCTTGCAGATTTCAAAGATTTAAACACAGAAAAAATGAATTGATGATGGATATTGGTGGACAAAATAAATAAAACAAATTGATATAATTTATAAAAAAAATGTGATTAATTACTTTTAGTAAAAATATTTATAGTGTTTATGAATTTAAAATCTGTTTTATGTAGTTTAAAGTGTTTTAAAAGGTGAGTCTCTATTTAACGAATTTTCCATATAACGAACTTTTTTCCGGGATTTAGCGACTTCATTAAATAGAGGTTCGACTGTATAATGTAAACATTAAAAAAGTCCACAATCTTACTTAAAATTCAACTAAAGTAATAAAAAACATGTTACAAGTTTAAAATATACATTTTATTTAAAACTTCTTTTTAAAAAATGTATATTTTAAACTTGTAACATCTTTTTCATTACTTTAGTCGCCTTTTAAGTAAGATTGAGGACTTTTTAATGTTCACATTATATATTTTATGTTGAATCAAAGTGAAAAATTGCATTTTGTCTTATAATTTCATTTAAAAACAGAATAATTTTGATTTTAAAGAATCAAATGCAAAAATACCTATAGTGAAAAAAAAAAGAACAAGTTTGTGCAAAAAGAGGCTGAAAAATTTTATAACTCTCCTAAAACAATACAGCAAGCCATGATTGCCACAAATAACAGTTCATCGCCAAAATTTTTTCTTTTTTTCACAGGTTAATTTTCACTTTTTTCTGTGGAACACAAATACATCTGTTCCAGATAATGCAGAATAATGATGCATTATATTAAAAAATTTCATAACACTAATCTAATTTTAAATTGTATACAATTTTAAATGGTATTGTTAGGCTGATTAAGTTCGAAATGAATTTGATATGTGTGAGTACAAAAGGGTAAAATATAAATTTTTAAACTTCTGTATTGAAATACATTTTAAAAAATAAGTAGGTACAATTACGAGCGATTGATTTCCTATTTTAGTTTAAATCAACCTTTCATCCCTTTGGAATCGATAAAATGAGTAACCAGCTTGCTTGGGAACTTAACACTGAGGGTCTTGCGGTTTTTTATTCTTTGATAATTCTAATTTTATAAATCTAAATTGCGGAAATTTTTACCTGTCGTGAGGATCAAAACAGATAAAATGCCTTTGCATATGATTGGATTATAACCCAGAAAATAACATAGGCTTAAGTTTTATTTACATTATTCAAATATTTTTCGGTTAGCTGGGCTCCAGTGATATATTGTACTATGTATACACATATATAGGTACTACTTAGTTATCCTGTCGACCAAAAATCTATCGCCAAACTATAAGATTAAATGCTAATAATGGTTGATCGTAAATGTCACATTCACTTGACTTTAAGCAAGTTACACGTATTAAAATCATCAAGTGATTTTTATTTGTGTTTTATTAATGTTATACTAATTTGTTTTTCCGCTATCCCAAATAAAATATTATGTTAATTTGTATAATTCAGCAATTTATATAATTTGGCGAAATTGGTCGACGGGGTAACTAAGAAGTACCTATATATATAGTGCACGGCTAACTGAAAAGTACTTAATTCTAAATTTCGCAATTTTCATTGAAAATCAATGGAAATTTTTTCTATAAAATTTAACATTTTTCTTTATCATTACAAAAAATTCAAATTTATAATAATAATGATAATTTGCTATAGCAATTAATTTTCAGTTGAAAGATTTACCACATGAAAAATGAAGTGATATAGCTTTTTTTAAGAATGAAAAAGAAGATGAATATGGCATCATAATAGAAATAAAAATGACATTTTCAAACATTTGTTAGTAATAGATAATGTGCATGCGACGTCACGAAGACATAAAAAAATACAACTCAACTTACGGTTGGCAAAACATTTGCGTGCATTAGTATTGTTTTCTATGTATTTTGCATCTGTTTAATATTATTTTTCGGCTTTATTATTTATAGATTTTTTTTGGCGTATCCTACTATTTTACAAAATGATGATGGGTTGTAGTGCATATGGTTGTACTTATAGATATGAAATAGGAGGCAATAAGGCGTTTAAATTGCTTCGAAATCATGAACTGCGTGAAGGTGGTGGATAAGCTTCTAAACGAAAATACTTGATATCAATTCATGCCTCAAGAATGTGTAATAAATGTTTTCAAATTGGTAAGAATTCTTCATTTTCCTATAATATAACAGATCGCATATATATATATTTTTTTTTCCCCTTAGAATATTAAATGCTTTTCTCCTTGTAAGATTTTTATTTTAAACATGACATCTACTACAAATATTTTACTTAACTCGATCGTCTTGTTTCTATACACATTATTAGAATATTAAAAGAATTTAAAATACTCAAGGAGTGTTTATTTAGTTTTTTTCCTTGTCATACACCATGTTAGACTGTGTACATAAATTTTTAATGGTTTTTATGTTAAACCATTAATCTCTACTCTAGAGTTGGGTGATTCATTATTTTACTCGCCTCTAGAGAATGTTTTTTCTGACGAGACAAGTTGAATTTTTAGGCAATCTGAAAAACTATAGAAGATATTCAAAATCTTTATTTTTTTTTCCCAGTTTGCTATTTTTGCAACTTTCCAAATTACTGAAATGTAAACATTGTACTACTAAGTTCTATCCTATAACCAAATTTTCCTCTTTGTATATACTATACTCTTAATTTTAGAGAAAAAAAATATGAATATACATTTCAGACATAATTGCATGTTTTTTTATAACAATTTTCAAAATGTATGTTGCAAAAACTTTCAATGTATGTTGCAGAAAAAATTAGGCTAGTAAGATTTTCTTGAAAATTTCCAATCAAACTCCTGCCTCTCATATTGTAAAGAAGTAATGAACAATATGAAATATAATGAATACATTACATATGTAACCGTAATGAATTATACAGGCTGGTAATCTAGTACAGATGTCATATACGCTCCGGGGTGCCTAACTGTCGTCAAAATTGCCTGATATGGTAACCCGGCTATTGTTGTTTATTTACTTTTATTTTCTTTCCTTAAATTATATAAATTGTTTTGTTCTATAGTTATTAAATAAACTTTTTTTTATTTATTGGTATTTCCTTTTAAAAATAATTCAGATATATATATGTGTGTAACTGGTATTCAGAAACGAAGGTTTTGCCAAATTCTCGTCAGAAAAAAATCGTAATTCGTACTAAACCCAATGTGTATATGAAATCTGTACTGGTAATCATTGGAACTACAGACAATAGAATGGTGGCAAAATGCCAGTGAACATCTCTGCTCCAATACAGCGGTAGAATTGATAAAAAAAAAAGTCACTGGTCCCAAGGACCAGTAAACATCAAAGTTTACTGGTCCGCAGACATCGTCACTGGCCCGCTACATAAAATTCTATTGAGTACCCTTTGAATGACAGCCGCTCCCCCTCCTCCTAGAATATAAACCAAACTTCCTTCCAGTTACCCAAAATTTTCAGCATAATAAAATGTAAAATTATAATTTGCTAAAAATAAAATAAACAGTACATAAACAAAAACTATAAAATTATTAATTATGAATTTTATTTCCGATTATTTATTTCAACAGACTGTAAGTTTTAATGCAATTTTTTACTTATTTATTTATTTTTTTTAAATAAAATAAAATTCTGTGGTTTGTGTTTGGTTGCGGTTTTCTCAGAGACGGGAAAATTTACGTTTACCTGTCAGAGAGGGAAAAAAGTTACTGGTCCTGCGGACCAATATCTAATTTTTTAAGTTAGTGGTCCGATAGAATTTTTAGTGGTCTCGGACCAGCAGACCACCAAGGATTTCGAACGCTGCAATATATTATTAATGGAGACATCCAATGACCGTTATGTTTTGGAAATATTGAAATAACTTGAGTAAATTTGACGAACATCTTTCAACTGTGCCTTGTCAAAAAAAAAAAAATCTTTCAATGAGATGCCAAGAGTCAGATTTATTAAAGAATGTTTGAATAAATCATCAAACCCTAAGTCAGGTGAAAGAAAAATATCATGGCAATTTAGCAGACAAAGCAATTTTCAGTATTGCCAATGAACAAAAATGAAAGAAAACATTAAAGTTTTAAATTCAAAAATGTCTTTTGATATTAAAACCAAGTTTTGATGCTGTTGTGCTAAACTTTCTTTTCTTTTTCAAGGTTCCAGAAGTTTATTTTTTCTTTTGTGGATTATGGCTACTGGCGATACCACGTAAAAAAAAAGACGCACCTGTGTGCCCTACCTCAAACATTTAAGACCAAGCTTTAATAAACATCATTGAATAGTTTTCTGGTCTTAATGTAAGGTGGTGTGGAAAAGGGTACTTAGAAGATTTTCTTTACTCATTTTAGTAGGCATATTATTTCTTGTTTTGATTTTCTTTTATAAATTTGCACTTAGCTTTTGTTTTGTTTTTTCTTTTGTGGGTTATGGCTACTAGCGATACCACGTAAAAAAAAAAACGCACCTGTGTGCCCTTAGAATGGTCAGTGTCGTATCTACACCAGATAATTGATTGAGCAATACACAATATCCATATGATCAGATTTATAGAATGTATGTGC
The DNA here is from genome assembly GCA_963932465.1 of Maratus speciosus. NCBI lineage: Eukaryota > Metazoa > Arthropoda > Arachnida > Araneae > Salticidae > Maratus > Maratus speciosus. Next base: position 246,294,806 of record OZ010791.1, on the reverse strand, counting down.
TAGTGTGGCATTGTTTTCAATTTAAAATGAACACATTGCATGCAGGTATATTTTGCCATAGGCTTATATGTGTAGCGGGTGTGTTTTCATTTTTGCTGTTTTAACTTGATTTATGTGATATAATAAATTAAGCTATTTAACATAATAAAATTATTAGTGATCGACTGAAAATTCATTTTAGTTTTTGGCCCAAAATCTGAGTTTTGCTGAAAATTTGTTTTTGGCGAAAACGCTGCTGAAAATTCGGCTGGACCGTAACTAACTGTATTCCAAAAATCTTATTTCTTCCTTCAGAAATTTTCAACATTACTCATCGATTTGAGCTGTATCAGCTCAAATGAGACTATTTATTGCTATGAACTTCATTGTTTATAATTTATCAGTTATGACTGACTCAAGAGTGAGTATTATTAAGCAAATTATAAAGCAAGCAATGCATATATGATTAAACTTTTTCACGTAAAAGCTGCAGATTTGAGATTATGAATTTATCCTTTTTTAAGAGTCTGCGAGATCTGATATAGCATCAAAATTGTAAAATTTCACTCTTTAAGATCATAATTATCAAATTAAAAGATATTTCCATAAAATGCCCTTACCGCCCCCCCCCCCCCCCCAATCACACATACGTAAATTCGTGGTACCAAAAAGTACCTTCAAATAGCCATATTTTGGCTTTTGTTTTTCTTAAAATTTCTCTCGGATTTTTCAAGTTTCAGAACACATGCTAATTGGAAAGTTGTAAATTTTCAAGCTCATAAGACCCGAAAGGGTCTAGCCGGTTAAGCATAGCGAAATGGCCCCCACGGCCGATGTTGAAATAACATGTGTGGTAATAAGGCTCACCATGAGAATACAATATAGAGTGTTTTTAGCCTCTGACCTTGAACTGTCCTTGAGATAATCGGGGAAGTATGCGCCGGCGCTACTATTTTTCAAATACATTTTTTTCAAAAAGTACAAAAGTTAAAAAAATTAAATCAACGCCAATTATTGAAGAATATATTAGTTCAGATTATATGTTTTTTTTTTTCACATTTTTACACAAATTTTAACACAGAAAAATAAACAAAAATATTTTTAAAAAAATATTAATGTAGTAATTTTATATTTACACCAACCAAAAAATTACAGAATAAAGCTCAAAGTATGTACTTTTAAGAAAAGAAATTTCGTTAAAATAGTAGATGCGCTTTCTGAGTTATAAAAAAAACAATGCTAGCAACTTGCTAAAATATTCACAACTTTCCCTGTTTGCATTTGCAGAAATATGCTACTATCAATGCATTGGTCGATTCGTGACACTTCCACTCAGGCAGGATGCGCAATGTGCCAAAATAAAAGAATATTTCCATACATACCACTTCTCTATAGGTTTGTTTCGTGTTTGTAAACATTCTGTTATTTTGGCGTACTGCGCATCCTTCTCTCATAATAATATCAATTCGATGGTGTAGTCTATTGTTCAGGTGAAGCTATAGGGGTTGTAAATATAGGCTATCAACTTTTTGGTAATTCCGGAACCCCTCCCAAACTTTCGATATCATACGTTATCATTCCTCGAATCCCCCTCCCCATAATAATATTGTTATCAGTGTTTAAAAATTCTTTTTATTTATACAACTGTTTTCCTTTTTTTTTCTTTTTATACGTTTGCAATGATATACAATTATGGTTGTACATTTTTTATTTGCATACTTTACTTATTTAAATAAGGAGAAAAGATTCATAAGATATCACTGTTATATAAGAAATAATTTTATACCAACTAACATTTTGAAGAAATATTATTTACAAGATTTTAATAATAACTCTTTGTTACATAATGCATTGAACAGTAATATTGTATTCTTGCACTTCGCCCTTGCACGGGGCTAAACAGAACTTCTTGTAAACAAAACAGGCGGACAACATTCTTCCTCATCTTTTACTATCAAAAATAACAAGTATAATTTCGAATCTGATTTCTCAAACAACGAATTATATACGCATATGGCAGGAGAATATTAATGCCGAACGTTTGGTTATTCCCTATTTTGGAATGAAATGTTTTTGATCATCCAATGGATTTAATTATTACTTTGTATTTTCATAAAAAGAAGAAAACAAACTTTAAAAAAAATAAGATAACGCATGTAAAGAAAAAGATACCAAAAAAGTAAATTTTGTTTTGATCAAAAATGAAAACGATATACAGGGTGTCCGGTCTCAACGGTGTCCAATGGCTAATTCGTAAACCGTTAGTCTTAGACATATAGTTCCAATTACAAAAATGTTTTAAATGAGGTAAAGAAGTATTTTTAAAGCGATTTGGGTCAAGAAAAACATTTATTTAAAAATTACGAAATTTAAATTTTTATACGGTCCCCCGGTCCTATAAGTGATATTTAGTAAACTTTTGCTATTCCTCTAACAAGTACGGCAAAAAAAGTCCCATTCATCTGACACTAAAATTGACCGAGTTATGGCATTTTCAATTTTATGACTTAAACCACTTTTCTGTAACTGAAAACAGATGAATTGGACCAAGCTTTCAGGGGTCGTACGCGAAGTGCTTAAAATGTTATAAAGGGCGTCCACTCCAAACGATGTTCAATGGCTAATTCCTAAACCGTTAGTCAAAGACATATAGTTCCAATTACAAAAAGGTTTTAAATAATATAAAGAAGCATTTTTAAAGCGATTTAACAGAAGGTGCTTCCCCCGTATAAATATCACAGTAGTGTTAATTTTTAGAATTAACTTTCAGATTTGTTAAAATAATTGAAGAAGTGAGCTTCAAAACTCGCCTTATCGAGAAAATCAAATTTTGGGAAATCGCGTAAAACCTTTAAATGCGCCCATTGGTATTCATTGAAAATTTGGAGATTGTAGTGTTTGATTGGTACAGTTATACCAATAGAATAGATTGATAGAGAAACACGATTTTTTAAATTGCGGATAAGGTCAGTTTCGAAACTGACGTCCTCAATAATTTAATATATGTTTTGATTTAACAATATTTTTTCCCTAATTTTTAATTAAAAAATAATTAAAAAAATAACTGATCTAATAAATATTTGCTGAGGGGAGAGACAGTGGAATTTTCAGAAGGGGCAGGGGTGTAAAAATAATAATTATTATTATTATCGTTACAATAAAATGACAAATGGAACAAAATCTTAAAAAAAGAAAAGTTAATTAAAAGAGAGAATGTGGGCTATATGGGGAGAGAATGTATATGATGTCCGACCTTTAATGGATAAATCTGTGCTCTATTAGAACAAAATATTAAAATATTGTAAAGACTTTGTTATGTTTATTTAAATCATTGAAGTAATCGCACAGGTTGAATCATATAATTCAAATAATTGATGTTTATTGTAAAAGAAAATAAAAGTGATACGAGGATCATTTTCAAAAATGGATATATTAATTTCCTTAACATATTCAGAGCAACCATTCAAAAGTTATGTATAAAAATATAGGCATACAAAAAAAAAACAAAAAAAAAACATTAAGATGGTACAAACAAATTACTTACAAATTGAGCTTTCTTGTGTCTATGCTTGGGACAGGAAGGATGGGGGGGGGATGTAACAAAATTTGGAGCGGAGATTTCAGGGAGAATTGATACGGCTGTTTAGTGTTCATTAGTACAACATATATTGCTGCATAAAAAAATGTAGATTTCAAGATTATAAACTTTGTGTGTATGAGAGCCAGTGAGGGAAAAGTTTAAATTGCAATTTCAGGTGGAATTTAGATTATAGATTACTTATTAATTGTTGCAGCAATAAAGACAACCTTTTCCACCAAGTTTTACAGCGTGATAATTCTTTGCACATCAGTAGATTTTCGCTTTTTTTTTATGACTTCATCTAAATTAATCGGCCCCTTAAATATCTACTTCCCCACTTTTTGCTTCACCTGCACGCAAAGTTAAAAATCTATAGAGGTTTATATATTTTTTTTACTATTCTACTCTATTTGTCTAATTAAATAATGCATCTTCTAAAACTCCACGCCCGTTAAAAATTTTATTTCCTATTGTCTTAATTACAACACTTAATTATTAGAGCATAAAGAGGTAATAATTAAAAAAATTATTAAATTTAAAATCGTTAAAAAAAGATTCAAATTTATAATTTATATAAGCAATTATAGATTTCAATTATAATTTTATTTAAGTATAAATTACTGATAAAATTAAAAATATATAGACATACTCTTAAATTAAAAAATATAAAAAAGTATATTAAATTTAAAATTATTAAAATTAATAACTTTATTAGAGTGTTAGGAAAATTTTCTACTTTGTCTTTGTAGTTAGCCGTTACTTAATAGTTATAGTAAGTTACTAATCATCTCAATCCTCCCTAAAATTTATACTCCCCCCCCCCCCCCCCCCCCCAACAACTTTTGCTCGGCCAATACATACTGTCTAAAATTATGTACGTATTTTCCCCTATACTTTATTTTATTATGCAAGAAATAACTAACCAATCTACCACATCAAACCCCCTAAAAATTCTACTCTCTCTTCTCCCAACTCACGCGAAAACACCCGTTCGCTATTGTTAATCCCATGGAAGTATTTCTTTAAGATAGCTCGTCGCAGAATATTGCACCCCCCCCCCCCTTCCGTTGTAGATGATACAGATTACCCCTTTTTTTTGTTCGAGCGCGGAGGCGATATTTACACATTAAAAGTTCAAATAACGCAAGTTAATATTTAGAATTAATTAATTGGATTAAAAAAAAATCCAAATAGAAAACTAATTTAATATAAATCTATTAATTCTAAGATAGTTTACTTTTTCTAATTCTCCTGGTCTTCATACGAATCACTTTTCTTTATCGAAACTCTATCCTCGGATGGCTTTCGTCAAGCACGATTCCCGCCAAGAATCGTCACTTTGATGCTGAAACTCTGACCAATCAAATTACGAGATACAGCATAAATGGCAAAATGTGGTTGGAAAAAAAAAAAATTGTTTTAATATGTGAGAATAATCAAAAATATCAAAATATATTTGTAATGTTAATTTACTATCAATGTTTAATGTTAAATTTTATATCTGACGATTATTTTTACTTCTAGTAAATTTGTGACTGACCCCTATTTTGCAGCAAAAAAGGTACTCCAACTTTAAACATCTATTACTCGGTCAGTTTTAATCGCAGAGGAATGGGACTTTTTTTGTCTTACTTGTCAGTGAAATAGGATATTTTTACTAAATATCACTTATAGGACCTGGGGACCGTATAAAAATTTAAATTTCGTAATTTTTTTAAAAATGTTTTTCTTGACCCAAATCGCTTTAAAAATACTTCTTTACCTCATTTGAAACATTTTTGCAATTGGAACTATATGTCTATGACTAACGGTTTAGGAATTAGCCATTGGACACCGTTGAGACCGGACACCCTGTATAACGATATCAAATGATAACTCCCCTTCCCCTACAGATATCCTACGATGTCAAATGCCAGACATCCCCCCCCCCCCAACACACACACTCCCTCCTGATACGTTACATATGTACACTGTTCAGCACCATAACTTTCTTCTATGTGAAAATCATCGTAGGCAAATGTTAACCTTTTGTTTGTCAATACTTGATATTATTATGCCAGAAGGATGCGTAGTACGTCAAAATAACAGAATGTTTCAAAACACGAAACAAACCTATAGAGAAGTGGTATGTATGGAAATATTCTCTTATTTTGGCGCACGGCGCATCCTGCCCGAGTGGAAGTGTCACGAATCGACCAATGCCTTGATAGTAGCGTATTTCTGCAAATGCAAACAGGGAAAGTTAGGAATATTTTAGAGAGTTGCTAACATTATTTTTTTTATAACTCAAAAAGCGCATCTTCGATTTTAACGAAATTTTTTTTCTTAAAAGTACACACTTTGAGGCTTATTCTGTAATTTTTTGGTTGGTGTAAATATAAAATTACTACATTAATAATTTTTTTAAATAGTATTTTTGTTTATTTTTCTATGTTAAATTTTTTGTAAAAATGTGAAAAAAATATATAATGTGAACTAATATGTTCTTCAATAATTGGCGTTGGTTTCATTTTTTTAACGTTTGTACTTTTTGAGAAAAACTTATTTGAAAAATAGTAGCGCCGGCGCATACTTCCCAGATTATCTCAAGGTCAGACAGTTCAAGGTCAGAGGCTAAAAACACTCTATATTGTATTCTCATGGTGAGCCTTATTTCCACACATGTTATTTCAAATATCGGCCGTGGGGGCCATTTCGCCATGCTTCTCCGGTTAGACCCTTTATGACAAAAATAGAAAAATTCATTTTTTTCTTTTCTTTTCTTGTTTTTCATTAAACTGTGGAACCAGAAGTAACACAAAATGGTACATTTACTTATTTGTTTTACTATGTTTGCACAAGTATCCATTTTTTGTATCTTAAAAATTTTATCCTTTCATTATCAAAACAGGTGGAAAAATTAAGCAAGATGCTTGGAGCAATTCCATTTTGTCGACTTGGATTCTTGATGAAGTTATACCGAGCTTGCAAATCCTGCATATAATTTTGATGCATTCAAGATTCTAATTTAATGAGTAATATGAATATGTTTTAAACCAAAGGGCAGACAGTGTTCAGCAACCTCACAAAACTTTGTATGAAAAATGTGATTATGTTATTAAATATTAGTCTTATATAATTTGTACTTTCAATAAATGGAGCGGCAAACTGCAAACCAACTGAATTGTGTTGCTTTCTTATTGTGTATATGACCATTTTTATTTCAGCTAATACTGGGCTGCCATTGACAGTTTTTTTCCCCTTCTACCACTATTTAGAAATAATTGTATAATATTATTGTTTAGCAATAACAATTAAAAGAAACTAAGCAAAATTTAGAAAAAAATAATTGACTGTGGCAGCCCTGTTATTTTTAAATAAGCCTAATAGAGTAAGTATTTTAATTTATTGAATATTTATCATCCTTAAAAATTGGATTAGTTACAAATATAGTACTTATAAATATAAAAGTTTTATTTTTGTATTAAAATATGTCAAAGGTATCATTATTTTTACTGTGACTGATGCGATTAAAAATTTCATCCTTATTAAACAAAATGGATGAAACCTGCTGCCAAAGATGTGTATTTACAAAGTGTTTAGCATGTAAAAAATAACTCATTATTAAATATAGAGATGTCAAGCAATTACTAACCATAAAATAAATATATGGGTAATAATTTGTAAAAAAAATTGTTTAAAACATCAGTAGTTTGTGCTTCAGAATTACTTGTGAAAGTTTAATTCACAAATTTAAGATTTTTTCGATGAAATATACAAAATCCTGATAACTGAAATTTTCTTTTATTAGTATAGGAAAGTCCAAATGAGTTAATCTAGCTGCAATTGTTAAATTGCTTAAATTGTTGTCACTATTGATATGATCAGGGGTGGGGGAATGCATAATTTTACTCGCCACTGGCGAGTGAATTTTCTGATAGGGCGAGTGAATTTTTAGGTAATCTTTGAAAACTGCAAACTATAGAGATAGGCAAAAACTTTTTTTTTTTTTTAGTTGTTAGCTATATTTTTCAACTTTCCTAATTACTGCGATGTAAACATGGTACTAAATTCTATTTTATAATAAACTTTCATCTCTTGTTTATATTTCTTAATTTTACAGAGAAAAAAATATGAAAATGCATTATAATAATAGTAACCAACTATTTTTGAGTTTCGTAAATTTTGTCATAAAAAGTTTCTACTGTATGTTGCATTTTACTGGCTGGTGAAATAAATCCTTGGCTGGTAAGATTTTCTAGAAATTCCCCACCCCTGGATATGATCAGTAATACTGACAGACATGTGCTTTATGATATAGATAGTAACATAATGTGTTTATTTGCAAATAGAAAAAATATATATGTATAATTTATTACACAGATTTGAACGAACTTAAAGAAACTTGCACCAAGTAAAATTTTTATTTCATGCTAATTTCTAAATAGCATTAGCAAGTTTTTAGAATTGGGGTTTTAGACAGGAAATATGAATTTTACTCTTCAAAAGTCTAAAAGAGAAATACACAAGAATATTTCAAGTGTGTTCACTTGTGTTTCTGTCTGTCAAAGCTCTTTGTCTCATCAACTATGTAACATGGAAAGTTCAAATTTGGCAGAAGTAATAAAGGCTATTGGCCTTCATAGTTATAGATTGAAAATGTAATGCAAAAATATGTGCCCTTCCCTATTTCCGAATCTACTGAAACTAAAATTATGAAAAAATTCGTGGTAGTAGAAATTTAGTTATACTAGCTGGAGAACTGTAGCAATTATCTTAGCTCACATAATTTTTGAGAAAATTTCATTTTTACATTACACACAAATTTCACTTCGCTCAGCAAGGGAGTTGAGGGGCACTTGAGGTACCTACCTATCATCATGGAAGTATAAAATGATTGCTGATAATGAGTTTTAAAAAGAATTGTTAGTAATTAGCCCAGATATTAAGCTTTAAGGGTAATGTCAGACGAACATCTATTTGCACGCTTTTTGTCTCAACATGTAACAGAAACACCTGTTAGTGAAGGCGTTTCTGTTACATGTTGAGACAAAAAGTATGCAAATAGACGTTCGTCTGACATTAGCCTAAAGACAAAAAAGGTTTGGGGTTTGGGCATGCATAAAGACACAGATGGCGTACTCAATGCAACATCACTTTTTAAAACTAGATAAAAAATTTTAAGTGATATATTTGTGTAATGAAATGCCCAGTAGCAGTATAAGAGCAATAAACGTCAAATTGTTAAAAACAAACTAATGTAGGTACAGAGCTACAAAGTCTCCAGCTTTTTGCACACCAGTATTATCTCAGAGAAAATGTTGTTCTTTTAAATAGCCAAATATTCTAATTAAATAAAAGAACGTTCTCTCTATTAAAATTCTGGTGTCCAAAAAGCCGGAGACTTCTCAGCACTGTGGGTACTTTTTGGTTAGCCGAGCGTCAGTGTTATCTATCGTAAGATATATACATATACAAATATATGTATGTACTAGCTGCCCTTGGCGACCAGTTTGGTCTCCCTTAAAATTTATGTTTGGGAAAGCATGCTAAGCATTGTATCATGTTACTTTTATTCATAATTTAATTTACTCGGACTCCCTTAAATATAATTAATATAATCCCTTAAGCTAATATTAGCTTTTGTTGCATTAAAATATCTCAATTTGTTGATTTTCTGTGAACAAGTAATCCCTATTGGTTTACAATGGAAGTCTATGGGAATTTGGCGAAATATTAGAGATATCGCCAAGTTGGCGACAAATTTGGCAGCATTTGGTGACAGAACAGGGTTCCTCCCTATGGTAACCCCCCTTATAGGTATGGGGATGCATTAAATGCTGTTCAATAACCAATGAGATGCGTTTCATTTGGGCGTTGCCATTAAATAATTAACAAACAATCGCGATTTTTGAACCACATACGATAGCGTAATATATATATATTAGATGTTTTTTATTAGTTGAATTTTATTTTTTATCAAGGTAATTTCTTTTATAGTTCTTATATGAATATTTTTCTTTCTTCCCTTTTTATTTTTTAAGGGAAAATGACAAACTTTTTCTTTCTAACACACACACACACATTTATATATATCCTTGATAATGGTCAGAAAATATAACAAAAATTGTAAATCAGCTCAATTGATTAGCTAATAATTACATGCAAAATATTTTAGCTTAAACATTTTAAATATAAAATTATTATTATTTTTTAAATATTGTTGAGCATTAAATTTTATTTAATTATAAAGCTTTCAAATAATAATAATAGTAATAATAATAAAAATTATATAACTTCTCCTTCCAAAAGCATATTCCATTATTGAAATGAATTATCGCCAAAAATAATACAGAAATAATTTTGCCGGGCGTTGGGCTCGAACCTGCGTCTTCTGCAAAAAGTCAGATCTTTAAAGTGATGCCTTAGACCTCCGTGGCAGCAGTAACTCGTTCAACTTCTCTTTAAATTGAAGTGGTTCCAAAAAGAGCTGACGTAAGCGCAAATGTGTCGATTTCGATCTACTTAAATTTTTACCTTTGCGTTTTAATAGATATGATATACATGTTTTATATGAAAATATGCTGAACAAACATCATTTCAAGTAGAAGAAATTATCATTTAGCTGTTATATGTTAGCATATGTTTTTCATTAAACCTAACATGGCGTTTAGTTACGTTCGATTCGCAGACCAGAATGGTTAGCACCGGAATGGTTACCTATACTTTTCTCCACTCGGATTTTGTTATAAGTAAATGTGCGTGTATACAGGGTATCCGGTCTCAACGGTGTCCAATGGCTAATTCCTAAACCGTTAGTCATAGCCATATAGTTCCAATTACAAAAATGTTTTAAATCAGGTAAATAAATATTTTAAAAGCGATTTGAGTCAATAAAAACATTTCTTAAAAAATTACGAAATTTAAATTTTTATATGGTCCCTCGGTCCTATAAGTTATATTTAGTAATATTTTCCTTTTACACTGACAAGTAATACACAAAAAGTCCCGTTATTCTACGATTAAAATTGACCGAGTAATAGCTGTTTAAAGTTGGAGTATATTTTTTGCTACAAATTGGGGGTCCTTCACAAATTTAGTCGAAATATAATTTCGTCAGATATATTAAAAAATGGCTGAGAGTAAAATTAACATTGTAATACAAATTTGAAATCTTTAATCATTCTGACATATTAATGCAAAATATACAATTTGTAATTAACATTTAAGAAGAAAGTAAAAACAGAATTTTTGTTAAATAAAATTATGCTAAATTAACAGCCTCAATTCTTTACAAAATAATACGTATTTTAAAATATTATCAGATTGCACTAGCCTGCAAAAGTTGGGTTATGTAAAGTTTTTTAGCTTTTGATAATTGAATCTTATGTATTCTGTACCGCTGTATCCGAAATTGACCTTCATTTTTAACCATCACATCAGGATTTTTCGCAAATTGCAAATTTCAAAGTTAAAAAGTTCAAAGTTAAAATTAAATCTCCTCCCCAATCTCATCGGACCACTCAGCTGTTTAGCTGTAAGAATCCCAGGATAAGAAAATATCGAATAAATTATTGAATAAAATAACATAAAATAAAATAAAGTTTTATATATGTTTTATAGTATGAGATTTTCGCTATATTTTAACTTACACATTTACGATTTGCAAAAAAAAATTCTAACGTGATGGTTAAAAATGAAGGTAATTTTCAGATTCAGTACTTAAAAAGTACGTAAAAATCAAATATCAAAAGTTAAAAAACACAACCATCTCCTCTTCGGTCCCCATACGAGTTCTTTTCCTTATAAAAACTAATATGTCCGATTTTTTTTACATTTTCTTGTTGCGTTCCATATTTTGCTTTTTGCGTTCAAAGCAAACGAATAAATGGCAGCATCTAAACTGATTCCCACATAAAATAAAAGTTATTTTCATCTGAGTTTGCAAAATGCCTAAAAATGCCCAAAAGACACTATGACCAAAAAAGTAAGAAAATTTCATAAGTATTTAACTTAAATCTGTTTCAATAAAAAATTTTGAGGATTTGTAGATTATTTACATGTGTAAAGCTTTTAAATTTGCGATGGCGTTAATTTAGGTTAATGGTTATTAAATTGATCTTTTAAGGGGGTTTGTAGTTTTAATTCCATATTTTTGAACCTAAATTATTAAGCGCCTAAAGGATCAATTTCAGAAAAGATATTTTTTCTGTCATTTACGATGTCATTTTGTTTGGAAAAAACCAATGAATAACTATTTGTATTATTATTTTAGCTTCGGAACTAAAGAGGTTATAGTATCCGATTTTTGTTATTCTTTAAATTTGACAATTTTTGATTTGCGAAATATCCTGACACGATGGTTAAAAATTAAGGTAATTTTCGGATTCAGTGCTAAAAAATACATAAAAGTTAAAAAACCCAACAATTGCAGTCTTGTATTATCTAATCTAAAACTGTTTCTTAAACTTCTTGGCGGTAATCTATCCGAAATTTTTTGTGTTATCCTGTAAAATAAGTATAAATGGTAACCACCGAAAATCATAAATGTTAGATTGTTATCGGATTTGCGCCAGTGTGTAAAATGTAATCTCGATCGGATATTTGAAAGTGGGTTAAATTTCGAGTACAAATTTTGTACTGGAAAAACATAAATACGATCGTTGAAGTAACATAAAAACTTATAAAAATATCATAATTTTTGTTAAAAGAAATCCTAAAAGAAAGTCCCAAATCCTGACAAAATAAAGCATATGTTATTTTAGCCAATCTGAAACTTAATAAATGTTAACTTAATCGTAATACTTGTACGATTTTTTTCAAAGCGCAGATACACATGAAATAAGATCTTCGAATACTTTAAGCACTTGGTATGTGACCCCCTCAAAGCCAAGCCGAACTCATTTGTTTAGAACAGAAAAGTGGCATATGTCATGCATTTTTAAATTTTCACAACTCGCACAATTTAGTGTTATATGAATGGGACTTTTTTTGTCTTACTTATCAGTGTAATAGGAAAATTTTACTAAATATAACTTATAGGACCGGGGGACCGTATAAAATTTTAAATTCCGTAATTTTTTAAGAAATGTTTTTATTGACCCAAATCGCTTTTAAAATATTTATTTACCTGATTTAAAACATTTTTGTAATTGGAACTATGCGTCTATGACTAACTGTTTAGGAATTAGCCATTGGACACCATTGAGACCGGCCACCCTGTATAACACTGGCACCCGGCTAACCGAAAAGTACCTTAATTTAATTAGAATTAATTACATAATTACTTTGGGATTCGTGACCAGTTTGCATTGGGTGGCACTCTCAATATGCCACCTGGATCTTTAAAGGTTAATTAAACACCTATCTGAAAAAAACGGCATCACAGACCAAGGCGACAGTGCAACTTTCTTTCAAACGCACTTTCATTGCCAAGTTTAAACTTTGAACAAGGTCAATTAACCCTTAACTGGAAACGTACCGTCTGTGAGACGGTTGCGTCTACATATCTGGCCTTAATATTTTCTCTCTCAGACATTCAAAACTTATTTTTATGCTGTTATATTAAAGAATTGGTCCTGTTAATGCATTACTATTAAAGATTAAATGTTTAAGTTTATTATTTGGTAAATTATTAAGTGTTCTTTTTGTGCACGGGATTTTCACGTTTCCGGTTAAGGGTTAATATATTTACAGAACCCTCCGTGCACAAGTAATACTCACACTTGACAGATTATTAAAAAAGTTTTACTTACATAGGCAATACTTTCTTAGAAGTACAATCTAATGCACGGCTGAAGTGGCACTGTGCACAAGACTGTCCCACTGAGTTATTGCCTTTATTGATGCTTAACACTATTTCTACCAGTGTCAAGTGACACCTTTTTAAAGTTTGGATTCACGATTATTTTGCTTGTAGTTTTTTACTGTAATAAGCATAAAAAAGTCTTCAATGTATTAAAAATGATTTGTAAGTGTTTCAATCTAAAAATTACAAATGGAAAACTGTAAATCGAAAACTTTTATAAGGTGTCATTTGACACTGGTAGAAATAGTGTTATAACACACTGTCTTTGCTCTTTGCTGTCTTTCATCTTCAGTTATTATGTCCTGAAATAGATTTTTCTGTCACGCCTTTCTCCTGTTGTAATGAAAGCTTCTTGTCTGGGAGGTACACATTCTTCACTTTTTGAGCTGAATATTCCAAGTTTTTCTTTTTTTAGATACAATTACAGAAGAGCAAGAAATAAAAATTATCAAAGTGCAAATTTATAGAACAAAATAAAAACAAGAAAAAATATGTATTTAAGTGCCTATAACTGAAATTAATAAAGAAAATCTAAGTGCCCTTTTCCACACCACCTTACATTAAGACCAGAAAACTATTCAATGATGTTTATTAAGGCTTGGTCTTAAATATTTGAGGTAGGGCCCATAGGCGCGTTTTTTTAATGTAGTATCGCCAGTAGCCATAATCCACCAAAAAAAAAAAAAAAAAAAAAAAAACCTGGAACCTAGAAAAAAAAGTGTTAATCCAATAACATACGATATTATGGTGCACAATCTTTCATGAATGATACACGATAGATTTTCTATTACCTTCTCAGTAGTAAATACACACACACACACACACATATTCATATTATAAATTTGTGATGTATCAAATTTTCAAAAAAGAAAACTATAATATTCATTTTAATAAAATCATAATCAATATGCTTGTATTTTACTTGTTGCGTACAATTCTATATCATGTAACCTCAAGTACATCTAAACAATAATATTTTTAATTGTAGATTATCTTAAATAAAACTTCTTTAGAACTTGTTCTTGCTCAGTATATTAATAAAGATGAAATATTTATTAATAGAGAGAAAGTACAATTTAAAAAATAAATATTTATTTTGTTTGCGATTTTTTTTCTCTTTTTGTGTTCATCCGGAACCAATTCTAAACGGTGCTTATTTTTTGTACAGTAAATAATATTCATTTAACCAAACGAGAGGTAAGCTGCTTAATACAGTTACCCTACTCATGGGTTGCAGCTTAAGAGGAATTTAGAGATGGGGAAATTTCTATTGTCCCTGTGACCCGTGCCCTGTGATACTATGCGAGATATTTCAATGCAACAAAAACTAATATTAGCTTAAGAATAGAGATTAATTGAACTATTTACATTATTTTTAAGCACAAACACTAACTATTTACAATATTCGTATAATGGGATCGCGAAGCAATTACGTCTGAGGTTGGCTAGAAAATAGGGATAGCTTCGCGATACCGAATGGAATCGCCAAGCAATTACACGGGGGGTTGGTGAGCGTAGCGAGCAGGGGGTCGAAGCCCTCCTAGTATATAAAAAACAGTAACGATTTGGAAATGGACCAATGAAAATCTGCGTAGATACCTCGAAACGCATCTGATTGAACGAGGCTTTTTGACGCTATAAGGGGGTTACCATGCGGCGGCTCTGTCGCCAACCGTCGCCATGTTTGTCGCCAACTTGGCGCTGTTTCGAGTATTTCTCCAAATTTCCATAGACTCCCATTGAAATCCCAATAGGGTTTAACTGCTTGCAGAAAATCAACAAATTTAGATATTTCAATACAACAAAAACTAATATTAGCTTATGAATAGAGCTTAATTGAACTATTTACATTATTTTAAAGTACAAACACTAAATATTTACAATATTCGTAACACTATATATGTAATTTTATATTTAATAATTCTTATAATTATTAAACTCTGTAAGCTCTAATGATTATGTGCTTGGAGATAAGAAAATAAAATTGTCAGAAGTTGGGGAGGAGCGCGTTTTTACGAAGTGGAATCTAAAAATTGAATGCATAGAAAATAAGGGATCGCGAAGCGATCCAGAATGGAAACAGGAAACAATTACGTCTGGGGTTGGATAGAAAATAGGGATTGCTTCGCGATACCGAATGGATTCCCGAAGGAATTACGCGGGAGGTTGGTGAGCGTAGCAGCAGGGGGGCGGAGCCCCACTAGTTAATTAAATAATTATAAATTTTCACATGTAAATCATAAAAAAAATTATGACGTAACATTATTTTTTTTTAATTCGTCAAACTATTTATTTTATTTTTATTTTTTCACGTGTAAATCTTGCAGTAGAAAAGTTATGGTGCAATATTCCCTTTTTTATATTCGTCAAACCACTTATTTCATTTTTTCGCGTGGAAATCTTCCAATAGAAAAGTAATTGTTGTGGAAAGAATTTTATTGTGAATTTTTAATTGTTGGCAACTGCTACAACGAAAAATGTTTAAATATGATTGGAAATTGCTGTTAAATTTGTGGTTTTTTATTAATTAAATGTTAACTGTAAGTTATTCCGATTCCGGAGATGACTTTAGTTGCCTCGGCAGTGTTTTAATACACATGTACGTAACATTTCTAATTCTGGCTTCCAGTTTGTAGATGTGTATAGAATTACAGATAGACAAATTTTCCTTTTTAGAAAAGTCTAAAATATTTTTCCAGATGAAAAAAAGGTACTACTTAGTTATCCAGTCGACCAATTTCGCCAAATTATATAAATCGTCAAACTACTCGCCAAATTAAACAAATTTACATAATTTTTATTTTAAAAAACGAAAGAACAAATAAATTAGTATAACATTAATAAAAATACAAATAAAACGTCGAAATAAAAATCACTTGATGACGTAAACACGTGTAACTTGTTTAAAGTCAAGTGAATGTGACATCTACGATCAACCGTTATTGTTATTTAATCTTACAGTTTGGCGATAGATTTTTGGTCGACGGGATAACTAAGTAGTACCGAAGAAAATTATACATTTGAGCATTAATGAAAATATATGAGGAATACTCACATAATTTTGACTTTTAAATCCCTGAATAATAATTTTAATTTTAGTACATATTCTTGGGGGGTTTTTTATTTCTTATGTTAGAAAACATCCCATTGCATGACTGTATAACAATATTAACGAGATAAATATGTTTTGGACGATGTTGGGTTTCCAAATATATCACAAAATTCCTTACCGTCCCGTGTCCCTGATGCTGATTTTAAAGTTTGGAGCTGTCTGTATAAAATATTTTCAATAAAAGTAATTCGATGTAATTGTTTTCTGAAGCTGGGACTATTGTTTTATATAAATATGTATCAAAAAATTAAAACCTGCACACATTTTTACGATTGTTATTATTTTTTTAACTCTGTCCCTGGATTTTAGCTTCCTTACCGTACCTCTTGGTAAAATTATACAGAAAATCACATCAGATGTAGCCACAGTTTTTTTTTTTTTTTCAAATTTTTCCTCATGCAGAGGTATGCTAGAGAAAGAACGGCTAAAATTATTTGACAGGAAATTTACTACAGAATTTAAATCAGCATTTAAATATCAATTTCAAGCATCGTGGCTTTATTGGTAGCCTTACCGTCCCCAAGGTTTATTCCCTCACTTTTCGAGGTAAATTAAATTATTTTTTAAAATTTAATCCAATGTAAATAACTGTTGCTAAAAAACAATGAACATTGTGGCTATCACTTAGTCTTAACATGATTTGCGTAAAAATTGGTGGTAATTTTCCTTACCGTCCCCATTTTCTCCCTTACCGTCACTTCCTTAACATCCCTTTAAAACAATGTTATACTAAAATTTTGTACTAAAAATACTACATTTTTATTATTTCTTACTTGAATTTTCTGTGGGTATTATGCAAATTCATTATAAGTAAAAATTTAGAAGAAAATAAAAAGTTATATTGGTAAAATGGTAAGGAAAATTAAACTCGCAAGTTTAACTTAAATCTCAGTTAAATTAAAAAAAAAAAATCGTCGCTGCTTACCATTTTTTCTTTATTAATCATTAAAGCAATCGTCTATAAGTTTTAAAAAATCCGTGCCAGCTCGGCCTACAGGCGCAGGTAGATTTCGAAGTTAAAAGTTAAATTTTTATTTTAAATAACGAAAGAACAAATAAATTAGTATAACATTAATAAAAATACAAATAAAACGTCGAAATAAAAATCACTTGAAGACGTAAACACGTGTAATTTACTTAAAGTCAAGTGAATGTGCCATTTACGATCAACCATTATCGGCATTTAATCTTATAGTTTAGCGATAGATTTTAGGTCGACGGGATAACCAAGTAATAACAATATTAGTTTTTGTTGCATTAAAATTTCTCAATTTGTTGATTTTCTGTAAGCAAACCTTATTGGTTTACAATGGAAGTCTATGGGAAGTTGGCGAAATATTAGAAATATCGACAAATTGGCGTCACTTTTGGAGACTAATTTGGGTAGCCAAATTTGGCGATATACCGCCAAGTTGGCGTCGGAACAGGGTCTCCCATACGGTAACTCCCTTTATATGTATGGAGATACGATAGCGCAATATATATATATATATATAGAGAGAGAGAGACAGAGAGATTTTTATTTTCACATGGAAATCTTGCAATGGAAAAGTAATTACAATTTTAATTAATTTTTCAGAATTAAATTTCAGAATTCAGAAAAGTAATTGTTGTGGTAAGAATTTTATAGTGTTTTTTTTATTGTTGGCAACAATATAAACGAAAAATGTTTAAATTTCCTTTCATTTTTCTTTAAGAGCTGATTTTATCAGAATCATGTTAAGGCGGTATTCAAAATTTTTAACCCTCCCCCATTTCTATTGCTTTGAGCCGATTTTTCTCATTTGCAATCCCCACCGAGATATTAACCATCTCAATGTGTTTGGCGAGTTTGAAGATGATCCGTGCATAATTGTGACTTTTATAGTGCGGACAAAATTTAGTACATACATATATATATATATATATATAAACTTTTTAGGTGGGAGTGGTTTTGGGTTCCTGGGCTCATATAATGAAAAGTTATGAAGGAATTTTTCAAAAGTCGCACCACGGTAACGACTGCAATAGGAAGTGTTTCTTACGAAATCTACCTAATAAAATGTTACATTATTAAGTTTAATTTCACCAGATTTTTATTCTGAAAGTTAAAATTTTGTAAGAATGTCTCATATAAGGACGCGAGTTTCAAAACTCGTCTTAACCAAAATTTTAAAAAAATGCGTTTTCTCTATCAATCTCTTCTATCGGTAAACCTGCACCGAAATAAAACACTACAATCTGCTTAAAAAAAAAAAAAAAAAAAAAAACTAGGTTTTTCCTGTATTTCTGCTATTGTAAAACATTGATTTACAATGAAAATCTATGGACGCAGGTTTTTCGCGATTTCCCAAAATGTGATTTCCTGGATAAGGCGAGGTTTGAAACTCATGTCCTCATATGTGTTCATTTTTTAATGTAAAAGATAAAAATGATATTAGAGATATAATTGTCGGCTATTATTTCATAGTCTAGGGCATTAATTTTCTTCCATCTCGGGTAAACGATTTTTTACTTTCTTCTATCTTCAATAGAAGAAAGTATTGTAATCGATATTTTTTCGACTTCCGGTTTTCGACGGATTTACGCGTTTTAGGGTTCAGAGATCACAAAAAACATGTTTTTACAAAATGTCTGTCTGTCTGTCCATGTGTCAATAAATACGTGTGTCGCCATTGTACCATCAAAAATTGTATGAAGTTATGCATAGAATTTTGCATAGATAGTTATGCATAGAGCAATAGAAGTTATGCATAGAATTGAACCGACAATCACTGTAATAACGATTTTTGTGCACTTTGAATATTGTACCACCGAAAAGTGTATGAAGTTATGCATAGAATTGAACCAAATTTTTTGTGTATTTTTTTTACCATGGCAAGAAAGTCCTCCCTGAATTTGGAAAAATTCCGCCGGAAGGGGGCGCTGTAATAGCGATTTTTGTGCAATTTTCAATATTGTACCATCGAAAAGTGTATGAAGTTATGCTTAATTCTAATAAGACTAATTATAATGAAATATTGACATGAGATAGAAGAAAGTTGTAGAAAGAAGTAGATTGGCACATCCAACTAGTTTTTCCTTCTTTTTTGTCGAGTTCTAGTTTGGCTTACTTTAAATAGAATTTTAAATTTCTGTTTTTACGGCGTTTTTAAGCTGCAAGAATTCAAACATTTAGCATTTTAGATGTAAATTTCCAACTGGGCGAAAAATGTCCAGACCAGGATTCGAACCCGGGACCTCCTGGCTGAAGCCGCCAGTGCTCTGCCATCTGAGCTATCCCGGACGATTCTGGTCGAACTTTTTTACCCAGCTAACCTTGATGATTAGAGCATCTGGTCTGAAACCTGGTTCAGCTCAACAGGATAAATCTCAGGTAATGGAACTCCAGAAATCGCTGGATACGAAATTACACTAGATTAATTTTATCACAATTATTCTAATTGGTAAACAAATCATATTAGATGTAAATTTCCAACTGGGCGAAAAATGTCCGGACCAGGATTCGAACCCGGGACCTCCTGGCTGAAGCCGCCAGTGCTCTGCCATCTGAGCTATCCCGGACGATTCTGGTCGAACTTTTTCACCCAGCTAACCTTGAGGATTATATTCGAAGATAACATTCGAATCCTGGTCCGGACATTTTTCGCCCAGTTGGAAATTTACATCTAATATGATTTGTTTACCAATTAGAATAATTGTGATAAAATTAATCTAATTTAGCATTTTAACTGAAAAAAAGTAGAATCAAACGAGATTTTTTTTTTCTATGTCGTCTTTCTCTTTGACAAGCGAAAAAAACTTGGATAAATGTCAAAATTTTAGAAAAAAAAAAAAAAAAAACTAGTCGTTGGGGGCCACCGTAATACTCATTAATACACATCGTAATACCACCATCATGGATATGCATAATATAAAATATGAAAATAAAGCATGTGTAAACTATTTATAAAATACATTGCAATTCTAAAAAAAAAAGCAATTTAACAAATTACAACGACCATTTGGAAAATGATTTTTTCGAAGGCTAAAATTTAAGACATAAAAAATCGCACGGAGTTGATCATACATTACGTACGCCATGGATTGAACATTAACATTCCTGGACCCATCATGAACAAATTTTAAAAGAAATTTCAGTTTTACAATTTTCGGTACTGTAAATTTTTAAACTTCTACGGAGCTGGTCATGCATTACGTACGACATGGATTAAACATTAATATTCCTGGACCAATTTTAAATGAAATTTCATTTTTAAACTTCTAAACATCCCACAATATTACTTTTTACACCATCGTATAGAGAAAAAAATGTACTTTTAAATGCAATTTGTTTGAAAGCTGTATCTCAATTTGTTTCTGAGTTATTAATTTTTTTAATTACTTTTTTGTCATAGTGGCAACAGAAGTATCCATCTCTGTTGAAGGTAAAGGGACAATACAGATTACTGTATGGACCGATCAGAAAACGAATAAAATGCGGATTCAACCAATAAAACGCTTCAGATATGTTTTTTATTCCCTACACTGACAGAGAACAATAACCATTTTTCCAAATGGTTAATAAAATTTAAACGTATATTTAAATATTTTTAATACACAGTAATGCTCTATTACTATGTAATTGCGGGTACTACTTGATTATCCCGTCGACCCATTTCGACAAATTATATAAATCGCCAAACTACTCGCAAAAATGTACAAATTGATATAATTTTTAATTTAAATAACGAAAGAACAAATAAATTAGTGAAACATTAATAAAAATACAATTAAAACGTGAATTTAAAAATCACTCGGTGACAGAACGTACACGTGTAACGTGTTTAATGTCAAGTGAATGTGACATTTACGATAAGCCATTATTGGCGTTTAATGTTACACTTGGCGATAGTTTTTTGGTCAACGGAATAATCGAGTAATACCAAATTGCGTAAAAGAAACATCCTTATAACTCCAAAAATGATAATCATGTTAACTAACAGTCTACTGCATTGGATGAAGCCTCGTATTTCCAATTTAAATACATCTTTGAATTGAAATTTGAATGAAATACAGGTCATGAAAAATCGGAGAGAGTGAAAAATATTATTACAAATATCTGGGCAACTAATTATCCGATCGACTTCATTCTTTATGCAAAATTTATGTTTTTTTGGTACAGATGTCATATTCGCCCCATATTGGCGCGATTTTTTTCGGTTGCCAATTTGGCGAAAACATCAACAGCATAAACAACATAATCCGGGTTACCACATCTAGCAAAATAACAACACTTTGGTGCAAGTTAAGTACCTGTTGCCTATATGATATTGGCGACAGAAAAAAATCGCGCCAATATGGGGCGAATATGAAATCTGTTCCGTTTTTTTATTGTCTGTTTTACATCCACTCCTTAAAATAAACAATTTCGAAAAATTTTATGTACCTTTTACCAAAATGATTATTTCGAGAGTCCGGTAAAAATAGTTCCGGATAATCGATATGACATCTGTGCCGCTATCTATACTACATCGCAGTAAACATTCGGGTACTTTTTTTTAATAGGGGCTTAGCAGTTTGACGCAATTCGTAATAAAGAAAATGAGATTAGTTGCCAAATGTTATAAACAGCTAATAAAACAGACATGATGACATTTTACATGCAAGGAAAATTCCCTTCTATCGCCAAGGCCATGTTATCTGTCTCGTCATAGCCTCCTATGCTGGAAAAGGTTACCAATTTCGCCATATTATACAAATCGCCAAAGTATTCGCCAAATTATACAAATTGACATAATTTTTATTTTAATTAACAGAAGAACAAATAAATTAATAAAACATTAATAAAAATACAAATAAAACGTCGAATTAAAAATCACTTGATGACGTAACAAACACATGTATTGTGTTTAATGCCAAGAGATTGTGACATTTACGATCAACTATTATTATCATTTAACCTTATAGCTTGGCGATAGTTTTTTGGTCGACGGGTTAATCAAGTAGTACCCAAATAAATTAGTAAAACATTAAAAAAATATGGCAGGTATGTCATATACGGGTACAGATGTCATATTCGCCCCATATTGGCGCGATTTTTTTCTGTCGCCAATATCATATAGGCAACAGGTACTTAACTTGCACCAAAGTGTCGTTATTTTGCTTGATGTGGTAACCCGGATTATGTTGTTTATGCTGTTGATGTTTTCGCCAAATTGACAACCGAAAAAAATCGCGCCAATATGGGGCGAATATGACATCTGTACCCATATACGCTCCATATTAGCGCGATTTATTTCTGACGCCAATTTGGCGAAAACATCAACAGCATAAACAACGACATCCGGGTAACCATATCGAGCAAAAGAACGACACTTTGGCGCCAGTTAAGTACCTGTTGCGTATATAACACTGACGTCAGAAAAAGGCGCGAATATGGGGCATAGATGATATCTGTGCCAAAAATACAAATAAAATGTCGAATTAAAAAGACTTGATGACGTAACAAACACGTGATTAATGTCAAGTGAATGTGACATTTACGATCATCCATTATTGGCATTTAATCTTAAAGTTTGGCGACAGTTTTTTGGTCGACGGGATAACCAAGTAGTACCCTGGAAAAGAACCAAAATTTGTCATGAGAGTGAAAAAGAAATACATTTTAATGATTGCAATAATTTTTTTTTATTTTAAAATCTTTCGTAAACCAAAAATTACATAATTTTATATTACAATCTTTTTTTAATAGGAAGATTTTCAGCAAGCTTGAATTTAATGCCCGTTATTCCACGTATAAAATCAGAAAACGTTCAAATATAATTTGGAGACTAAATTTCTTCGTTGCATTAATTTTAGATGGCAATTTTAGATGGCTTCTTCTTACAAATTTTGTATCTTTTCACGCCTCCTCTAACAGTTTTTTTAAGTTCTCTATTACGCACATCTCTATACAAGTAATAGTTGAATTGTTTCGTGCTCATCAGAATATTATTTTGTGCCATATGCATTTTTATGTCCTCGACCGTTGCACCTTCAGCGTTATTCAAACTTTTGAAGGTTTCGATCAAGACTTCTTTATCATATATGATAAGGGAGTCTTGGTTTCGATAAAGGTGTGAAAATTTACAACAGTTGAATTCTGGCCAACTCCCGTGCCTGGTAGAGGAATTATTTCAATATTTTCAGGATTATCTTCAACTACTTGACCCGTTTCTATAAATTGATGTGGAATATCTGCTCCAACAACTTCATTAATGCTCAGTCCGGGAGCGGCTTCTGAATTTTCCGTTGAACTATAGTGCTATCATGGTTCAAATGGATAACGTCATATTCAGCAGCTTGATCTGTTGCCGTAGTATCTAGTTCGCTGGGAGAATCTTCATGTACGCTTGATCCTACTACCATCTCTACGCTGATTTTGTCTATTTGAACGTTTTAAAAATATAATACAGTTTATTTTATAAAATATGGCTAAACAAAGAAAAGTCAAATTGCCGTAATCACTTTTCACTAGTTCTTTGCATTCAAAATCAAACAGTCATTAAAACCTATTACAAAATTAAACAGGGATTATTCTGAAGAAAATGATGATTTAATGTAAATTTCAGTTCTCGTTGATAGAAATGCATTCTCGTGGAAGTTAAGTAAAATAATTTTTTTCGTACAAGGAGGGTATTTTTAATATAAAAAACATTATACTTATACAACAAAACGTTAAGCATCAGGATCATAATCTCACAAATATAAAATGATTTCGCCAGTGAAAATGTCGTCAATTTAAAAGAACCGTACATTTTTATTCTTAAAATTGACATAATGCATTGACATTTGTTTCGCTAGTGGAGAGAGTAAAGTGTTTTGATTTTAACATTTTCAATATACCGGGTTTCATAAAACGGTATGATTGATTTTAAAATTCAATAGCTTGCAAATAGTGACAACTGTTAATTTTTTTTAACCATTTGGAAAAATGGTTATTGTCCTCGTCAGGGTAAGAAATCAAAAGCATATCTGAAGCTTTTTATTGGTTGAATCCGCATTTCATTCGTTTTCTGGTTGGTCTATGCAGTAATCTGTATTTCCCTTTACTTTCAACAGAGATGGATACTTCTGTTGCCACTATGACAAAAAAGTAATAAACTAGAAAACAGGAATTCTACTTTTTCAGAATTTAGTGTCGCCCCCGATGAAGAAAACATATATGTATATATATATATATATATATATAGATAGATAGATAGATAGATAAATAGTACAAAACATATTTCAGTTTTAAGACTTAAAACACACGCTTTTACTTTATATAAAGTGACTTCATCCGCATCCGCTGAAGAATTCCTCATTTGCGATTCAGTATTAAACATCTACAGTAAAGTACGCATATGACGTCACTATCGCTGAATGTCAAGAAACCGGACAAAAATATCGGCTGTCTAATGATTCATATGCCTTCATTTGTTTGTAATAGACTTAATTAATATACTTAAAAT
This sequence comes from Maratus speciosus, assembly GCA_963932465.1. Classification (NCBI taxonomy): domain Eukaryota; kingdom Metazoa; phylum Arthropoda; class Arachnida; order Araneae; family Salticidae; genus Maratus; species Maratus speciosus. The sequence goes on along the minus strand of OZ010791.1, from coordinate 246,269,895 downwards.
TAAATTTAGTTTCTAATAGCTTCATGTTTTATCAGAAATCATTGATTTATATTTTTTCAAAATAGCACGCATTTTAAGTACATTTTTTCACTTTTTATGGGAAAATGGCAACAGAAAGCTATAATTGCAATTTTCCAACTATTTTTCGTTTATTTTTTGTAGAAATGGAGTACTTGAGTTGCCAAAATTAAACAAATGTCGCTAAAATCTACAAAAAAATTAATATCTCAAAAATAAATGGAGATCCAGTTTTCAAACAAATTGCATTTGAAAGTACTTTTTTTCCCAATACGATGGTATAAAAATTGAAAATGTGCAATGCTTAGAAGTAAAAAAAACTGCAGTAGAGTATTTAAGAGTACTGCTTTGTTTCATGCATAGCGTCTGTAAGGTAACGTCATTTTTTGGAGACGGCACAAAATAAGCTGGGAGAAAGAAATAGCATACCGGGGACAGGGGGCTAAAACTACAAACAAAAAATTAATAACTCAAAAACAAATCGAGATACAGCTTTCAAACAAATTGCATTTAAAAGTACATTTTTTCTCTATACGACGGTGTAAAAAGTAATATTGTGGGATGTTTAGAAGTTTAAGAATGAAATTTCATTTAAAATGGGTCGTCAGATTTCTTGGAAATCTGACGATGGAAAAGCCTTTTCCCGAACAGCCAATGAAATGCTTGGATAATACGTAAGTTTCAGGTGGATAATACGTGAGTTTCAGGAAATATGAGGAGTCGCAGGCGATTTTTGTCGCTTGCAATTTTTACGTGTAATAACACTATTAATGTTTAATTCATGGCGTACGTAATGTATGATCAACTCCGTGCGATTTTTTATGCCTTAAATTTTAGTCTTTGAAAAAATCATTTTCCAAATGGTCGTTGTAATTTGTTAAATTGCTTTTTTTTTTTTGTAAGAGGTCAGGATTTCTAAGATATCAAGATATTTTTTTTCCGGTTTTAGTTCCAAATAGCAGCGATCGATGGCTCTGAAAGCAATATACGCTAAATCGAGGCCCGATTTTTTGGCCTCGCTCTTCTCCCAGCACTGATGCGAAGGATGGAGATAAAAGATATGGAGTGGACTCCTATGAAAAAGATTTCCTCGACTACTGAGACTCACTCCACGAGTGCTTTGTCTTCAACCTATTTATAAAGTGTTCTGTAGTCAACAAGTGATTTTATTAATTGCAGGTCTTGTATTTGGGGCCAAAGTGGGAGTATTGAAGCACGCTTTTACATAGATATTGATTAGAAATAAGCAAACGTCTCTAATAGCTTTTTTTTCTTAATTTGTTATTGAGAGATGATACGATATATTTTGAGAGAATAAATAGCCCGCGCATTCCATCTGACATGATTAAAAGCACCAGGTGCTTTAAAAAATTGTCTTTTGGAGAAAGACGTCTATTAAAATTAAACAAAGTTGGATAAATTCTATATAATCATCCCTGGGTTGTTAATTTTTTAAAGGTTCTGTAAGAAAAATCGAAATTTCTTCTGAATTAACTATTTATATCTAGTATTTCATCTTCAATAGCATTTTTATACTTAATCTCATTTAATTTAGACCACCCAATCAGACATTTTTCTTAAATATCTGGCTGAGGGGCAGTGATTGTGCCCACTTTACAATCAAAAACAGATTTTAGGATAATATCTAAATAATGGTGGCGACATGGTGAATGAAGATTTTTCCTTTAACAATTGCTATAGACAAATGCAGGTTCCTCTGAGGAGACCTGCAGCTATAACAAGAAACATTGTTAAATCTTGAGATATTAGACATCCTGACCTCTTACAAAAAAAAAAAAAAAAAAAAAAAAAAAAAGACTGTCCCTGCTTCATTTGAAATAGGGAACGTGCTATGGTAGAGGTCACTAACATTAAAAAATTTCAGAACGATCCGAGCATATTTACGGGAGTTAGAGCTTGGACAGACGGCCATACGGCCAGACAAACCGAATGCATAAACACTTTTCAACTTTGTTGGAAAGAGTTAATTAGTGAAAATAGGAGGACTGTAACAGAGTTGGGCAAATTTTTAATTGCAATTGCCTGCAATGTAATTACAATTTCATTGCATGCCGTAAAAATGTCTTGCAGCATTGTTACCAGAACCGACCCCATCCCATTATTAACCGAAATTTCTGCGTTTGAATGTGTGTAACTATAATCAATTACATGCAATTAACTTGCAATTTCATTGCGGATAATTGAGGTTACAGATTTGGCCATACTCTGCAGCTGTTTGTATAAAATAAAAGTAGACCGAACCAATTTTTAATACTTTCCAACATAGTTGAAATGTGCTTATGAATTCGGTTTGTCTGTCAGTCTCTCTGTCCGTTTGTCTGTCTGCTCGTCTTTCTATCTGTCCGTGCTCTAACTGACGTAAATATAATCTGATTGCCATGAAATTGATATATGTTATTGGGGTTTACTATGGCATGATGGGTATTGAAAATGAAGTGTGTAGCATTTATGATCCATCTACAGGGACACTCAAACGTTTTCTGTTACATTATGGTCTATGTAATGGGGAGATTATTTGCGGAGTATTTTAATAGTGTTACACTATCTTAAACATAATGAAATTTACACACATCGTTGAAGTGCACTAGAAGATGGTTACTATCAAATGTGCTATGTTTAACACTTACAGCACGCATACAGGGAAACTCAGAAGTATTCCGTTATATTGCGGTCTATAGGGAAAAATCGTTTACGGTATATTTTAATGATATTACACTATTTTAAACACATTGAAATTGATATATATCACTGAGCTGTTCTACAAGATATTTATTATAGAATATGGTTGCATAGGGTTTATCGTTCATTTACAGTTTCACACAATAGAATTGGGCTACAGAAGAAAATGAACAATAATTGAACTACTGAAACCTACAAGCAATAATTGTTGGAAGTGTGCTTTCAGTTGTGGTATGCGTTTCTAAATTTAACTATTATTTATATGTTAGAGAAAAAGATCCAAATACCGGCTACTAGTAAATGCATTGAATAACATAACATTATTCTTAATGCTATGAATTACCGGTGGGATTAAAAGCGAGATAAGAGAGATAAATAGCAAAAGGTACATAAACATTTAGTGAAATTGAGATACTTAGTACATCTGAATTTCTTCATAGAATATAAAGTTATCCGAAAGGGATATTAAAGAGTAAGTTGAGAATATATATTTAAATATTACTGCAACTATAAAGAATCTGAAATTCTAACAGTTTTTTTTTAAATCTTAATTTGGTAAAATGATCTCCAGAAACACTTTTTCGTAGATAAAGAAACGGTTTCCATCAGATTTTTTTATCCGGATTAGTAAATGTAAAATATCTTTATGTTTTTCTTTTTCTATGTGCAATAAACATCAAAATAACAATAAACACTTCACACCTTTTTAACTCAATTTTACAACTCATATGATTTTTTTTAGAAATCACAACTACTGTGATTAAAATAATAAACTGTAATTACTTATCCACCGTTTATAGCAGTTTCTTTGCCTGCGCATATTTCGGTCGAGCTCTTTAACATAACAGACCAGGTATCTTTTCTATACGGTTTTCTCAGTGAATTGTGTCCGCCGAATTTGTCCAGGATGGTTTAGATTGTAGATTGTTGACGTTTAAACCAAGGTCCTGAGTTCAAGTCCCGGCCTGGATACATCTGTCGGAAAATTTGCAATTTGTATTATTTGTACACCAGTCACTACACTCTAAAACAATTATGTCACGTTACTCCACAAAATTGGTGGTAGCGTAGCCTTTATGTCTACATTTTTTGAGTAATTAAACCAACGTTTAATATTACAGCAGTTATATCAGTTTAAATTACACCATTATATAAGTTAAATTACTCCATAGAATTTGAGGAATTTCTATTTATTTTATGGAGTAACGTTATATAATTGTTTTACAGTGTATGGCTATGTTACAATAATAAATTTCAATTATGTAACAACCGTTCATTGGAGTTCCTCTTCCTACAGAGCTATCGAGCTGTTTAAGGTAACAGACCAGAGGTTTTAGCCAAAAGGTTGTCTGAAAGATTTGCGTCCTCTTAATTAATTCAGGATAGCTTATTTGGTAGGCAATGACAAATTAAGACAAGGTCTAAATTTTACAAAATGAAATTGGATTACAAAGGAAAAACGCATACAGGCTTAAATTGGATTACAAAGGAAAGACGCATACAGGCTTAAATTAAAACTTTAAATACCATTACTTTTTTCCGTAAAAATCGTCAACTTGTGAAACCACGAAGAAAGTTTGTAGAATGGATGCCAATAGCACCCAAGAGTTCTTGAGGCCTAGTTGACAAGACTCAACCATCAAATCAGTACAAGACGTTCCTTGACGTTTAAGATAAGATATGACGTCCATAGCACTGACGTTTTGAGTTTGGCGTTCTCAATATATGTTACAGCTTCTTTGATATCGTTTTCGAAGAAAACCTTCAGAGCACCTCGAGTTTCTTCATACATTGTGCCGCATATACGCTTGACATCGCCAAGCTTAGGAAAGCTTAACCTAGTTGAAAACTGACATTCAGCTGAAAATAAACGATGTTAAATTTCAATTATTTTGAATTGGACTTTGTGGATAAATGTATTTATCTAAAATATGCTTAATAACACTTAAACTAATGTGCAGTATTCAATGGCGGCAATGGATCCAAATTCTTTCCTGCATCCTTGTATATTAATTTTTTTATTATAAAAACAGTATGTATTATATTACATTTTCGTTCAGCTAAAAAGTAATGCAGCACAGTTAAAAATTTAATTTTTAGGAATTCCCTTTCATTGAAAAAAAATATTGTAATCTATTCTTTAATTTATTCTAAATTACCCCCAATGTATTTTTTGTATATTCCATCTTAAAATTTTTCTTTTTCCCTTTCCGAAAAATTTAAACGAGTTGCACAATATTGGGAGAAATTTTTTTTTGTGTGTGTGTGTATGGTGTGCTTCAACATTTTTCACAGCGCCAGTGGATAGTGCCACTATGCTGAGTTCATAAATTTAAATTATTTATTAATTTATTTAACTATATGTAAGATGTATTAGCTGTCGAATGCTTTCGTAATGCGATAAGTATTTAGGAAAGTGTCCCACGTCTTGAATTCAAAGAACTTTCGTATATCTAGGGCTACTCCTTGAGTTTCCTGGGATTTTCTACTAACTGTCAGTTATTGATTTTGACGGCAGTGGTATCTTTTCAAAGTTTTTTGCACGAGGATCAAGAATTGTATAAGAACTATACTCCCGAAGCCAATAGTTCATGAAATATTCGCATTGGAAAATCGCAAAAAGTGAAGAAAGTCAAAATATTTAAAATCTGTTTTACAAATTAGTGGACAATAAATAGAAACTGTGAATATATGATGATTAGTAATACGAACTAGCTCCTCGCCTGATCCGGTGTGATGGAAAGAGGGCATAGCTAAGGTCTTGGTGGAAAGTTCCAAGAGTGGATAAAGACAGCAGCATTACTGTCAAACAATAATGCTCTTCATCGTTGTGCTGGTGTTGCAAACTCCTGTTTTTTCAATGCTGTTACGTAGAAAAAAGTAATCATGATTTATTTGGACAAAATCCCTGCCATTGATAGCTTTTGAAAGAATCGCGAATTTTTCCCTCCGCGGGGCACTTTTCTAAATTTTGCGGACATCATTCATGCCCCCGGGGGGGGATTTTGGGGGAGGGGCTCGGGAGTGCATAGCATGAATAAGTAGCGACAACATTAATAAGTAAGTGCCACATGAATAAGCAGTGCTTTTCCAACATTATGTCACATCTGGGGGTCGGCAAAAGTTAGAAAAATGCCACCTTTTAGGTTTACTATCGCACCTCCTGGAATACATCCTGACCCATCTCAATGAAATACCATTTGCAGAAATGTGTTACTGTGCACGGTGACAATATAGAAAAGGACTAATACATCAATGTAGCAATTTCATAAATTTCACTCAATTCTCCGTTCTACGTGAGGGCAAAAACTTATTGATATACCCTCGTATAGTACATTCTCTTGCTTTTTCCGGAACAATTTTGAATACTTTTCTTTCATTAAAATATGTAAACATATATTAATTTTTTTTCTTATCTTCGTGTTTTCTTCTTAAGTGATAATCCCATTTTTCCTTCCGGATAGAATAGAAACGACTTCGTTTGCTTTTGCATACAGTCTTTTCTGATATTCTTCTCAAAATCTCGAGAGTGAAATTTGTTGACGGGTTACTGTAAAAAAATTATAAAAATATACTCTTTAAAGATCTGTCATCTTACAAGATCATTAAACTAAACCAAAGATAAAAGCGACATAGTACTGACATTCCGTATTATTCAAAAGTTTCTTTTTGTTTTGCAATGTGCACAATCATAACCGTATGTCGATTCGTTTTCGAGTTCAGGGAAACCAAATGATTTAAAATTTATATAAATAAAAGAGATAGTAATGGATTAATTTATGCGAGTATTTTGTCGAGTATTTTCTAAATATATATATGTTAGAAAACACACAGAGAAATAAAAGTAAATAATTGTAATTTTTCCTTTTCTCCATTCTTAAATCATTCAGAATGCAGTTACTCACACTGTTGATATCGAATACAAGCATTACATTGAACAGGAGATTTAGGTTATCGTGATGTAAATTAATTAATTAAATTGATTGCATATATTCAATTAGGAACTCGAAAATGTATCTTATCCGTAATTATGGAAACAATGGCTTTCAATGAGAAACCGAGGGTTGAATATTATGTGGAAATTAATGCAACATGTTAATTCCTATCTAACTAGAAAGTGTAATTTTTCATTAAAAAAGGAAGAAATTTGTTATTGAATTTTTATTATGTATTTCTGTAATTTTTGATACATTTTTATTATTATCTTAAATATAAGTTAAAAAGCCTAATTTAAATATAAAATACATATCATAAGTTCGAAAGAAATAAATATTAATAATTCATAATTTAAATGACTTGTTATTGTACAAGATAAACAGAAACAAATAAATAAAGAGATTTTTTTTTAATTGCATGAAAATAAAAAGAATGTGTTTTGGTGGTAGTTGCCAAAAGTTATGTAACTATATATTAGTAAATTTAAGATTAAGAGATTAATTTCTTTCACATTCTTTATGATTTTCTTCCGTACTAAGATTTACTACTACATGAAAATGTTATCATTTACTCCTGTCTGAGTTTTTTTGAAATGCATATTCTACTTTTATATTTTCTCCTAAGCGGGAACTTCTAATCTTTATTTCCATTTTTCCTTCAACCTAATTTTTTATCTTTATATTATGTCTGCGAAATGGGGATCTTAAACTAATTATTGCAATCACAACTACAACGTTTGCTTATTTAGTTAAAGCAGATATAAAACATGTGACTAGATACAGCGCACCGACAGTAACGACAATAGACATTATTAATAATTCGTATCTGATCTACTCTTTATGCGAACAGAAACGGATTTTAAATTTTTAATCGAATATCTTGCTACTTCATATGATCAAATTTACGTACTTCGATTGCCCCCTTCTGTTACTCTCGCTCTGTCTTTTAAACCTTTCCTTTAATTTTTTTCTTACAAACTTTCTATTTTCCCCTTTGTATTACTGCACTGTCATGAACATGTACAAATAATTATTGTATTAACAACTACGATATCTGCTTATTTAGACAAGAGCATATACAAACAGATAATCAGATATGGCCTGCATATCTTACACTGTTAAAAATCTGTAGCATTTTCTGCTAGTCACTCCAACGATTTTATAGAAAACGATTATTTGACTATAATATGTAGCATTCTCATTGGTCAGAATACAGATATTCTATAAAAGTGGTGGACTGACTATGCAGCTAAGGCTGCAGATTTTTAACGATGTACATTATCAGGTGGTTGTAATCACATAATGACTTTCGTTGTTCATTCTATTGACATGCCCGTAACCTGACAGTAGTTTTTAGGTTATACAATTAATGATATTACTTTATATGGGCATAAATTTTCGCATTTTTGTATTTTATTCCATAAGGGATACTGTCAGCTCTCCTAAAAATGAATCTATTGCAGCAAGTTTCTCCTCTTTTTCTGCTTTTGTACTTCATATTTCGGAAAGATAGAGCACGATACTTTATACCAGAGAGTTAAAAACCGTCCTTTACGCTTTTTACTTTCTTATTATCTGAAGAATAAAGTATTGTAATCAAAAAATTTTCGACTTTTGGTTTTTTTTCTATCCGTGTCTCTGTATGTACTCTTTGTACCATACAAAAATATATGAAGTTATGCATATGAAGGTATGGGATTCATTGCGCTCAGCGAACTTTCTTTTACGTCTTCCGAAAGCCTTCCACGAAGTAGTAATTTTAGCTAAGAGCAAAATTCACACGGGACAATATTTGGCAAGCATGGTATTTGGTCGATGGCATTCGTTTCGTTTTTGGACAAAACCTCTTGAACTCTTGAACAACGGTAGCTCTATCCGATGGTTCCGCAATTCGAAATCCTCAAATTTTCTAGCTTTTGTAGATGTTCGCACACGACGTTTAGTTTAAATTAAAAAACAATAGTGCAAACTCTTTGTTCAGCAAATTTTTCCATTGCCACTAATCATACTGACTTAGAAAACATCAGTTGTCAACACACTAATTCACTGACGGTGTTCAAACTCTGTGTTGTAACTCGGTACAGAGGTACCAACTTAGTGGAAAAAAAGTAGCGATCCAGGTAGCACAGCAATATCGGCCCGATACTGCCCAAAATCGGCCAATGTTGGTGTGCTTCGGCAAAGACCGGTCATGTTTACCAACATTGGCCAATAATGATCGATGTTGTCCGATGTTGGATTTGTAACATTAAAACTTCTGGAATCATGAATATTTTAATTTTTTTATTCACATATTGTACTTTTTGTGGGAAGGTAGAAAACAGGAAACAATTATAATAACATTTTAAGTTCTGTAAATCCATGTAGAAAAACTCACATTGGCCAATGTCGGGGGACATCGGTGGACATCGACACAAGCAATGATCACAAGGATGTGCCAGCCAACCAACCAATCAGATACAAGACAATTACCCAACATGGCCGCCGTATTTCTGGTATGCTGTTGCAGTTTTGTTCAGTCCCCATTTTATAGAAAAAAACGAGAATATTCGTATGTTGTCAAAGGATCGCGAAAAAACACACGAATTTCTTCTCGGAAAAGTGAGAACTTCATCAAAGGATCGTAAAAAAAAGACTAATTTCGTGAAAAGATCGCTGAAAAAACGCGAATTTCGAAAAAAGAACGTGAAAAAAAGCAAATTTCGTCAAAGAGTCTTAGAAAAAACGCAAATTCCACCAAAATAGCACAGGATTTTTGACGAAGCGATCTTTTGACGAAATTTGTCGTTTTTTCGCGATCTTTTGACGAAACTTTATGTTTTTTCGCGACCTTTTGACGAAACTTGTCGTGTTTTCGCGATCTGTCGAAGAAATTTGCCGTTTTTTTCGCGATCCTTTGACAGAATTTGCCGTTTTTTTCGCGATCCTTTGACAGAATTTGCCGTTTTTTTCGCGATCCTTTGACAGAATTTGCCGTTTTTCGCGATCTTTTGACGAAACTTGTCGTGTTTTCGGGATCTGTCGACGAAATTTGCCGTTTTTCCGCTATCTTCCGACGAAATTTGCCGTTTTTTCGCGATCTTATGACGCAACTACTCGTTTTTTTTTGCGATCCTTTGACAATTGCGGTATTTTATCAATCCTTTGACAAAATTTTTCGTTTTTTTCGCGATCCTCTGACAAAATTTCCGATATTCGTGATCTATTTTATGTCCGATTTTTCGGATTTATGACCGATTATTTTTTAACTTTCGAAAATGATTGCCTCAATTTTTCAGAAAATTCGGAACAGAATCACCCCTGGGAATAGAGTGACTGGCATTTTGTGCGAAGAGGTCTCAATATTAAGGATTGGGCTGTTTCTAAATGCATCTTGGCAAAATAATTGATAAGAATTCACCCTTTCTTACATGGATTTTTAGTTTTATTATTTTTTTAACTAAAATAATTATTCTTTAATTAATATCAATTAATTTTTAATTTAAACGGTAATTATTTTAAAACTACTGTTTTTAATTAAATTTGTCAAAATAATTATAACACGTTATTTTATTAACCGTTAAATTAATTTGCAGAAAGTTTTTGACCCAATATTTGTGTGCGCAGAAAGTTTTTGGTTTTATACAAGTCTGTTGGTATTATTACTTGATTAGTTATCCATATTCTTGTGTAGTGTGTATTTTCTGTTCATATCATATTTATACTTGTCTTGGAATGTATATTATGCTTAAAGATTTTCGTCACTAATGATTGTAAACAAATGCATATGAACTTTTGGTAGTGTTTGAGACAGTATATTATTTAACCGTTTAAGTAACACCAAAACACTTTTTCGTTGTTAATGTATTAATTAAATTGTCCGTTTACTTTATTCTTGAAGTAATTATTTATATTAAAACGTGATTTTCTTTTTTTATTGTATGTAACTGAAACGATTTACTTACTTAAATGGCACAAGTACAATTAAAGTTGTGAGCAATTTATATAACCTTGAGGTCCTTTTTATCAGAATTTGGAATAAACATTTCAGATATCCTAATTTAAAAAGTGCGAGAATTTTTTTTTCTTCTTCCCTTATAAGGGGGAGGGGAAGGGAGAGTATAGAATTTATTTTTGTCATGCTTGCTACTTTGAACATAATTTTCAAAATATAAAAATCGTTAAAAGACTCAAAATCAGTTATCAAACAATTACAATCTAAGGTTATTTTTTTTTTTTTATATTCCCTTTGTTATTTATTTATTTATTGGTTTATTTTTTACTCCATCCCAAAATAAAAATTTGATACATTGTTAAAGCTGATTCCTCTTATTTAAGTTTAATCATTTGTGATTTTTTAAAAGATTTCTACTGATAAATTATCTGGTGGGGAGGGGGGGGGGGGGGGGTAAGATTTCAAGATTCTGCATAATGCTTCTTCCTACCACCAATACAGTTAAAAATCTTTAAACTCCTTATTTTGTTTATCTTTAATTTGCATAATGTGTTCTTAATTAAGTCATATACGGAAATTTAATCTTTTGGGAAGAGTTCCCTATCTTGTGCCACTTGGCGCGACTGGCAAAAAAGTAAGCAATGTTGTCAAAAGTTGTCTGTTTTAGCTTCTTACCAAATTTTTATTTTAATTATATTTTATTAATATTATATTTATATTATTTGTAATATTTTATTTTTAAATTTACCAAATCATCTTACCAAGCGCCAAAAGATTGCAACAACATCCTAAGCATTTATCGCCCAAGTAAACTTTCCAAGTTTTCTGGCACATCGCACATGCTATGGAATTCTTGTCATGAATTTTATAATGGCTATGTTAAAGCACTATTATTTATCTGATGTCTATTAGGGATGCACCGGATATTGATTTTGCCGGATATCGGATACCGGTTATCCGAAGCCCCTTTGCCTACCGGATTCGGATATCCGGCACTAGATATGTTTTTAATTATATGGCGAATTATTTCTTTATATAATGCTATCTCAGAACAATAAATTACAAGCATGTTTCTCACATCATTAAAACATTTTAAATGTATTGAAATATAATTTACAAAAACTATATTTCTTTGAATATCAGGGTTTGAAACTCAAGTTTTCCCAGAAAGGGAGTTTCCCACCCAACATTTATAAATGCAGGGGAGTTGAACTGTTAGAAAAGGGGGAGGGGGAAATATCTTTAAGCATCGCTATTTTTATGTGCCACTTAAAACATTACATTTATATAGACATGACAAAATACCATTCATATAATTTAAATTAACAACAAGATAATTATCCAAAATGTTTATTTTTATTAAAACAAAGGAACAGAATCAAGCGTTATATATACCATGTCTATTTTTCAACTTTCACCTAATGTTATGGGCAATTAACAATTGGATTGCTAAATGAATTTCTTAATTTAGATTTTATTCCATTTTGCGAACTCTTTCACAAGTTACACTTTTGACAAACAGCACAGAGCAACTTTTGAAATTTAAAATTATTGGAAACACGTGGTTATGCTGCCTTAAAAATTTTTGGAAAACTTTGCAAAATGTGATGTGCATTAATTTTTAACTTACTTGCATGAATAATACATATCGGTGATTGTATGTCATAAAAATGGATGTATGATTGGATGTTATTAAAATAGTTTAGAAATCCTGTATAACAGTTTAAATAATATTTTCCCCTGTTACTATATTTTAAAAGATAAGTAGAACAAATATTATATATATTTTAAATAAATTCACATATTCATGCTATTTATCAAGTAATACATCAAAGCAGTGATTTTTCAATAGTTGGGGTCTTTGTAAAATTAATGCATTGTAATAGATTTTTTTTTAAACGACATAAATTGTAATCGTGAAATTAGGTGTGATTCTAAAGATAAACATTGAATGCTTATAAAAGTGTACTTTTTTAGAAACTATTTTTACTTTTATTATTTTCATAAAGAATTTTAGTTTTGAAAATTCACTTTAATTCGAAAATGCCTTTTTGAATATTATGTTCAAATTTTGTAAGAGGAAAAAAAAGAACTGGGGTGAAATTTTAAAATTGCAAGTTTTCAGTTTGTAAGTTAAGTAGTTGGTTCGCAATTTTGTTTTCTGATTTATAAAACCATTAAACAATAAAGTTGTGAGTACTGTGTGATTTTAGCACTAACATTGGATACAGTAGACTTCCTCAAATCCGCACATCATCGAATATGTAAACAATAGAACTTTCACTTCAGATGTAGGGACAAAATTACAGACTTTTTTATTTTTACATAACTCTATGTGTATTTTAATATGTAATTCTTGTTAATGTGGCTGAACTTTTGCTTGTTCATGAAGGAAATAGTATAAATTTATTTCTGAAAAATTCAAGATATTGCTGATATCACTGGTAATTGCAATCTTTTTACCAAATATATTTACGTATTAATCAAGCTTTTTTGATTATTAAGTCTGGCTAAACCTGAAATAAAACTTTTTTATTTTATGATTTTGATATGAATTAGTAGGGTACCTTTGTGAGGCAAGTTTGGTTGAATAATTCAAGAAAAATGTATATAATCTTTATTATGTATGTTTAATTATGCATTATTATTTACTTGACGTTTACTTTTAATAATTTAATTATTTTTTAAATTATCTTAATTTTTATTATTTCAATTTATTATTTTACTTAATTATTTTAATATTTTACTATAAGTAAGCATTCATTATAATTTCGATTGCATTATTACATTCAAATTACTGTTTAAAAAAATATAAACAAAGAAAGCAATGACCAAAAATCCGCACAACCTCTGGTCCCAAGCTGTGCAGATTTGAGGGAGTCTGCTGTATTAATATAATAAAGTAAAAATATTTCATTTTCAAGCTGAAATTTTGGTGAATAAATTCAAATCTCCCATTTAAAATTTGTTTATGAAATTTAAAAAAAAAAAAAAAAAAAAAAAAAAAAAAGCTATAGCAAATTATAAATTGTTATAGCAAAAATGTACTTGGTCTGATTGTGATTTTGGTTCATTGTACTTTTCTAGCTAGTGTGGAAATGAAGTTTGAAGGAACAGAAACTACTGCTATCTCTAGCTGCATTGGAAAGGTGCTTGCAGAATCTGACGACAGGGATGGAAACACTTTTCAAATGAGAAGAAGATGACTAACAAGAAATAGATGATTTGTCGAAAAAATTTTTGTTAAATAATAAATATGATTAATAATAGTTTGTAAATAAAAAAACATTTAATTCTTTTTTGTGATTAATAAATTTTATTTGTTATACATGGTAAGTTTTTATTTAAATTCTAAGAATTGACTTCTAATTTTTGTATTATCATTTTTAAAACTAGTATCCAATGTTTAAGATATTTCAATAAAATACAATTTATAAAATAAATTTACAAACTTTTAAAATCACCTTGTAAATTTTATCTTAGAGAAAAGCAGTTGATAAAAATTGACTCATATAAATCTATCTAAAATTAGAATTTTTAACGAAATATAAATTATGATGATATTTAAATGCTAAGTTTTTAGATTTCTAATTATTTCAAATGCCTTACTTATGTGCAATTGAGAGAATCTATCAATTTGAATTTCTAAAATGTATTTTATAGCTTCACCCCCCCCCCCCCCCTCCCTGACTCAAAAGAGAAAACATATAAAAAAATTATTTTGTCCCTATTTTGTCCTTTATATAATTTCTGATATTTTCAAAGTGTTTTTTATCTATTAATTTTTTTGAGGGGTGGGGTAATGTCCTGAAATATATTTTAAAAAGTTTCTACCTTCTATCAGTCACAATTTCTTTCTGCTTACATAAACTTAAGTAGGTATTGTAAATTCTGAAATGGAATTTAGATAGCCTCAATGTCATGTTAGTCTACTTTTTGTAGGGATGTATAATTTCTAGAAAGATTCAAGTGTTGGAAAAAAAAAGCATTTTTCTGTAAAAATTGATTTTTTTTTTTTTTTTTTTTTTTTTTTTTTACTTTATATGAATACATTACAAATAGAAATAATAAACTTACTATTAAAATTTTAGTTCCAGGATAGATTTTCTCGCTTAGTTTAATGACATTGTTTGTAACATATTTTTTTATTCTTTTAAATGGTCATTTCAGTTGCACTTTCAATTTTACACTGCCATTAAAACTTATAATATAAATATTTGCCTCAATATTTGCTGGCAATTGTGTTTATTTAATGAAAAAATTTCATCGAAGTGTTTATCCCCCAGTAGTATAGTTCAGACTCTCATTCAGAATGAAGGGAGTATAAAGATAAAATATAAATTAATGTTTTACTAATTTTTAATGTAGGAGTAACTAAAATAAAGTTGGTTAAATAAATAAAAAAGACAACAGGTGGATTTACTTTTTTCAACCAAATTTTGCTTGCATTTTTCGGTTAGCCGGGCATGTATGTATTATATTTACATACATATATATGTACACACGCACACATATATGTGTATGTAAATATAGCACTGGCGCCCGGCTAACCAAAAAGTACCATTTTTTTTTTTTCAGGTGTGGTGGAGAGAGGGGGTAACATTTCATTTATACAGTAGAAGATCTTTATAATAATATATAATGCACAGCTTCTGAGATGTAAGCAATGAATTTTGTACTTAAGAAGCACCTGTAATCCGTATTGCAAAAATATTGACACCTTTTAGAGGATTAAATTTCAAACATTATTTCATCTTTATCTCCTTAATTCAGATTTTTTTTAAATGAAAATATTGCTATTATTAAATGTAAAAATTTTGGGATTAAGTAATGTGATGATTTTGTCCCAGCATGTTTGGATAATTTTTATAGGCGATTTAACAATATGTGAAATGATCAATATTATGCAAAAATTTTGTAACCTGCACAACTTTTGGTCCTACGGAATGCAATATAAATATCTATTGCGATTGTTTTGTATATTGCCGTATTTACAAGGTAAGTTTTAATGTTGTGTGAAATGACCTATATAACGCAAAATGTTGCATGTTTTGGTTTGCATTATAAAGATCTTCTACTGCTTATAAATACTATGTTAATGTTTATTGTAAAGACATAAAAAAAAAATCATTTCAGCTACGTTATTTTTATTATTTTCTTTTTTTATAATGGTTAAGTGTTTATTGATTATGTGAAAATAAAATATATAATCTGCTTATGATAAATTGATTTTTTTAAATATTCAATTTTTCAACCTCACTATAACCACAAATTGGTATTACGGACATAATTTTACATATGAATTTTTAATGAGGAAAGTAGCATTTACGTATGAGTTTTTCAAAAAGTTAATGTTTCAATGTAGAACGTTGAACATTGGAAAGAAAAAAAAAGAGAAACCACCAGAATGTAAAGTGAACATAAGAAAGAGAGTATTCATCTTCCAACACTATAGAATCGGTAAGTTCATACTCTGATTCAGGATGATGGCCATACAGATAAAATATAAATTTTCTTCTGAGTTAATTGGGTAAGAACAATTAATTAAAGTTAAGTTTGAAAAAACAACAAAGGTAGAATTTTGCATATATAACTTAAGAGGACACAGTACCTTTTAAACTATTTTTTAGTTTTCAATAGTATTGTAATATCTGTGGTGGCATTATGTTTAATACTATAATGCAAATATTTTTTTTTTTAATCTTACAGAAATGCCTATTTAACTAAAATTTACATTTTTTGAATAATTTTTAACTTTTTAAAAATCCCTACTACTTTTTTAAATATGAATATTTTTTGCTTCAGAAATTTCTGTAATTTCAATTATGAGTTTGTTGAATTTCCTTGATTTTTTATTATACAAAAGAGAAAAAGATTTATATTAAATGTAATATCCCATACATCTAAAAATCCATGGCACAGTTTTATGTAGGGGAAAAGGAATCTATCATTACCTACATTATCTAAGGAATGTGTGTGTGGGGGGGGGGGGGGAATTTTGAAACGAAAATATTGATATTTAAAAAATCAGTTGGGATTTTTTAAAAAAATATTTTTTTTTATTTAAATTTTAGTTAAATAGAAATAGGCAAGATTTTTTTTTTTTTTTTTTGAAATTACAGGAAATTTAATTTGCTTTATAGTATTAAATATAATGTCACTACAGATATTACAGTATTATTCAAAATTGAAAAAGTAGTTTAAAGGGTACTGTGTCCCCTTAACATAAATTGTTTTTGACTAACTTTTACTAGTTTTTTTTTTTCCTTGCAAAGTTTATACATCAATACAGTTAAACAAATTTGAACATCTATATTTGTGGTAAAAGCAGAAAAGAATAAATCATTTCAGTTAAATATTTTTTTTTAATTTTAGTATGTTGAATATTTTTATTGATTATATGAAAAAAAATTATCAAAATTGCTTATATGGTAATAAAAGTTATTTTATTCAAATAATACAATATAACACATTTCAACTTTACCATTTCCATAAATTGGTATTATAGATATAATTTTGCATATGACATTTTTAATGAGAAAAGTATAATTTAATTATTAATTTTACACAATATTTTTACGCACAACACTGAACATGAAAAGAAAAAATTAAAAAAAACATCAGAATGTATAAAATATTTGAATAAATTATTTTATTAATGGTATTTGAATTTTCGTAAAAAGATACCTTTTAATAAAAGAAAAAAATTCCCAAAAATTTTTGGGTTATTTCAGAGCAATCACTTTCAACATAATAATGAAAAATTTTCCTTTTAAATATTTTTTACATTATCATGGCAGTGAACTTAGCTATGATTTTCCATATAAACAATATATAAATATATATTTCTATAATAGCAAAAATATATATATATATATATATTTGAAATAGTTAAAAATATATATATTTATAATGCATATGTTTTCAAACCTGGATTCATCAAATCTTTTTTTCATTAATATAAAGAGATATTTATTACCAATACTATGTCAAGACAGGTAATCAATATCTCTCTATATTGAAAAAAGTCCTTCCGGCCAGTGCCGGGAGGAAGAGGTAGCTTTCATAATCCTTATTTTTAAAAAGCCAACTTATATCATGCAAACACACGAAGCTCAATTTAGTGGAAACCGAATATAGGAGATTCAATACTAATTTTTATCAATATAATGAATAAGAATTTCGCGAAATTAGTCAGCTTTATCCAAGCTGCTCTTCTTTAAAGTAACTTATATTTGGCTGCCAAATTCGGATATTTCTTAAAGTGCCTGTCATTTTAAGACAACATGGTGGATGAGGCTAAGCAGTGAATTTGGTCGAGACCTTAGTAATTGCTGTGCACATGCTCACTCACATCGGAATAGGTTAATATATAGGAGTGCTGTCGCATGCAAAAAATCAGAATTTTTCAAAATGTCACCCACAATAGAAATTGAAACTGCTATATCTGAGCCATTTTTTAAGGTAAAGACAAACAAAAAATGCTCCTGAATCCTTATATCAAGATCAAATACTTAAGAAAGAAACCTTTTTCAATTTCTAATTTTTTTGCACCTCACTTTAAATATATATATATTTTTTAATTTAATGGCCGCCATTTTGAAACAAGATGGCTGATGAATCTGGACAGCGAACTTGGTCGAGGTGTTGATGTATACTATCCACATGCCTTCTTACATCGAAATAGGCGAATACGTGTGTTATCGCGTGACAAATACAAGATCGTTTCAAAATATTAGCCATGCTAGAAATTCAAAGTGCTATAAATCAACCATTTTTTAAGATATCAACAAAAAAACAAATTTTCAGAAACAAAAACTGCTCCGGAATCTTTGTATCAAGGCCAAACACATAAAAAAAAAAATCTTTTTCCTTTTCCAATTTTTTAATACCTCATTTTGAATTTTAAATTTAATTTTTTTTAAATGGCAACCCTTTTGAAACAAGATGTCGAATGAAGCTAGCCAACGAACTCGGTCGAGACATTGGTATGTACTATGTACAGACCAAGTTACATCCAAATAGGTTCATAAATACGCCTGTTATCGCGTGACAAAAATCAGGTCGTTTTAAAATGTCAGCCACAAGAGAAATTCAAAATGCTATTACTCAGCCATTTTTTTTTAGATATAGACGAAAGAAAAACT
Source organism: Maratus speciosus (assembly GCA_963932465.1). Classification (NCBI taxonomy): domain Eukaryota; kingdom Metazoa; phylum Arthropoda; class Arachnida; order Araneae; family Salticidae; genus Maratus; species Maratus speciosus. The sequence continues at coordinate 246,251,161 of OZ010791.1, read as the reverse complement.
GTTCCGGAATCTTTGTATTAAGGTCAAACACATACAAAAAAAAATCTTTTTCATTTTCCAATTTTTTGGTATCTCATTTAATTTTTTTTATTTTTTAATTTTTTTAAATGGCCGCCATTTTGAAACAAGATGGCGGATGAAGCTGGCCAACGAACTCGGTCGAGATATTTGTATGTAGTATGTACACACCAAGGTACATCCAAGTCGGTTCATAAATACGCCTGTTATTATGTGAGAAAAATCAGGACGTTTCAAAATGTCAGCCACGCTAGAAATTCAAAATGCTATAACTCAGCCATTTCTTAAGATATAGACGAAACAAAAACTGCTCCCGAATCTTTTTATCAAGGTCAAACGCATAAGAAGAAAATATTTTTTCAATTTTCAATTTTTGTGACCACATTTCAAATTTAAATTTTTCTTAAAAATTTAAATGGCCGCCATTTTTAAACAAGATGGCGGGTGAAGCTGGCCAACGAACCCGGTTGAGACATTGGTATGTACTATGTATAAACGAAGTTACATCCAAATCGGTTCATAAATACGCCTTTTATCGCGTGACAAAATTCAGGACGTTTCAAAATGTCAGCCACGCTAGAAATTCAAAATGCTATAACTCAGCCATTTTTTAAGATATAGACGAAACAAAATCTGCTCCGAAATCTTTGTATAAAGGTAAAATACATAAGAAAAAAATATTTTTCCATTTTCAATTGTTTGGTACCACATTTCAAATTTTAAATTTTTTAAAAACATTTAAATGGCCGCCATTTTGAAACAAAATGGCGGATGAAGCTGGCCAACGAACTCGGTCGAGATATTGGTATGTACTATGTACACACCGAATTACATCCAAATCGGTTCATAAATACGCCTTTTATCGCGTGACAAATTTCAGGACGTTTCAAAATGTCAGCCACGCTAGAAATTCAAAATGTTATAACTCAGCCATTTTTTAAGATATAGACGAAACAAAAACTGCTCCGGAATCCTTGTATAAAGGTCAAATACATATGAAAAAAATATTTTTCCATTTTTAATTTTTTGGTACCACATTTCAAGTTTTAAATTTTTTTTAAAATTTTAAATGGCCGCCATTTTGAAACAAAACGGCGGATGAAGCTGGCCAACGAACTCGGTCGAGACATTGGTATGTACTATGTACACACCGAATTACATCGAAATCGGTTCATAATTACGGGAGTTACAGTGTGACATAGGTCAGATATATATATATATATATATATATATAGATATATATATATATATATATATATATATATATATATATATATATATCAATTTTGAACGGAGGGTGGTTTCGGGGTCTGGGGGTCATGATCGATGAAAATATACCAAAATTTTTTGAAATCGCTTTCCTCCGAACGGCTGCAATAGGTAGCTTTTTTGTAAAGAAAGCTACCTAAAAGAAAGCTTTGCTATTTTATAGTGTCGAATCCAGTTTTAACCAATATCGGCCGGTCCGGCGTTCCCCGATATTGGCCGGTCCGGCGCTCACCGATATCGGCCGGTCCGGCGTCTGCCGATATCGGCCGGTATTGGGTCCCGATATCGGTCGGTATTGGGTGTCGATATAGGCCAATATTGGAAAAAAAGGTTTGCCATGCAATATCGGCCAATATCGGTATACCGATATTGGCCGATATTGCGAAATCGCTGTTCCCGATATTGGCCGATATTGCTGTGCTACCTGGGGATATATTCTATGCGCGTCTTTTAAATGATAAATTGTGGGTACTTTTAAAACATAATGCATGTCATTTCGTTATTCAAATACATTGTTCGAACATTCCATAATTACAAATCTTTAAGATATTCCTTTTTAACCATATAACATTGAACTGTATATTCGTAATTTAAATAAAAGCTTCAGTAGTATCTTTGGATCTTACAAACAAAAACAAAAGAATATATATTTCACATGATTCCACGTTATAGTTATGAGAAATTGCGGCCTCAAGATATTTGCTTTGTGTTATGTAAAAGGAAATTTTCTTTCATGAAATGATTCAAGTTACTCTTTAGTTCTATATATGGCATCGGAGGACATTTTATTCTGATAAAAGACTGTCTTTTGTATCGAGGCACGATTTTTATCTTGTTATTAATCAAAAGGTTTAGGCTAAGTCATTTATATTAACAATTAAGTACATTAATTAAATATTTTAATAAGTTCTTGATAAAAGTTATTATTTAAAATAAAAGAAGGGATGCTTTTATAAGTGCTTTTCTTTTGTTTAAGTAAACTTTGTCATATTAAGTTTCATGTTTGCAAAGACAGCCTAAAAATAAAATTCTAGTACTATATTTTTAACATTTATCTTTGAGTAATTTTTATATTTTGAGCCTTAATAAAGTTTAATAAATTCAAATAGATACTGAAATACATTTAATTTCTGTATTAGTGCATTTTATTATTTAATAGAAACAATTTTTAATGTTTTTAATCAATAGAATGTAAGAATGCCTGTTATGCGCGTTGTAATCTCATGCGATAAAATACTCTTGTTGTCTGGCAATGATATACAAGGGTGGTTCAATAATTATTGTCCCTAGTGTATTTAAATATTTGTACTGTGATGGTTGTAATGGAATATTGAAGCCTAATGTCTCAGACGCCTATATGCTCAATTTCAGAACCGTAGCTGCTATATTCACATAGTTTTGGAAGGAGGAGTAAAAGGAGGGTAGTGGGGGTGAAAGGCTGATTTTTAGCTTGGGCAAGATTTGTGACAGTGGATGAGACGTAACTACCGTCATTTGGGCTCGGGATCATAGTGCTGTATCTACATCTCATCCACCGTGACAAATGTAGCCTCATAAGCTCCAAACCAGCATTTCACCCTCACCCCCTCCTTAAAAACTCCCCCCAAAATAGGTTTTTAAAACTTCACCCCTCCCTCCGAAACTGCGTTAATATGGCAGCTACGGTTCTGAAATTGAGCATATAGGCATTCAAGAGATTAGGCTTCGATATTCCACAGCAACCATCGCGGTAGAAATATTTTATATACATTAGGGAAATAATTATTGAACTACACACGTATGTATGTGTAATGCCGTTGACCGGGAATTGTCGACTGTGTTTAAGATTAACTCTAATATGAGGGAATTCTGAGGCAATATCAGTATGATCAACTGCAACGTTTCGTGTATTTTGTGATTGAAATGTGGAATGTGTTTTTACTGTGTAAAAGGCAGTTACTCCCCTCATGGGGAGCTCATGCATGGCGTGTCATAAAGTTTGAACTCCAAAATAATCATTTTACGGACAAAGTTTAATGTTTCTTATATAGAATATGAAATTGGGAATTTTCAGGTTCTGTATCGAAGTTCAATTATTTGAATGCTTTAATTATTCCGATTGTTTAATTTCCGTTAAACAAAGTAGAGTTTATGGCCAGGTTGTTTTTTATGCTGATACTTGCTAAATGCAAGCTAAAAGTAAAGTAAGCTTCATGCGCAGATACGACATTATAAAATTTTAGAACTGTTTTTAGATCAATATTATCGACTGAGATGATCGGATAAACAGAGATCTATGATAATGTTAGTTTTTAGAGAGTTATTACTGTTTCAGTATTCTTTTCAACCATCCCTATTGATTTTCACTCGCTTGCGATGGTCAGTTTATGGCATTACTTATGGCAATTGTTAATGGCGTAGCAAGGCATTTAATTAGGGCGCTACTTATTGCGCATATTTATAGTTTTAATTAGATTAAATTCATAGTTTTATCGTGCTTTCTTAAGAATTAACTTATGTAACGGAAACTCATTGTTGAAAGTAATTTTTACGATTTCCTAAATCTCTATATTGCAGTTCTCTGGAGCATTCTCACGTCACTCTTTTGACTTTCGGGAATAAAAATCTGATGAAATTAAAGTTGCTGAATTAACATTTTAATCTGATAGACGAAAGCCTTAATGATTTAAATAAAGAAAAAACGGTCAGCAGCGAAAATTTTTTTAATTTAACTGAGGTTTAAGTTAAACTTGCGAGTTTAATTTTCCTTACCATTTTACCACTATAACTTTCTATTTTCTTCTAAATTTTTACTTATAATGAATTTGCATAGTACCCACAGGACATTCAAATAAGAAATAATAAAAATGTAATACTTTTAATACAGAATTTTGGTATAGCATTGTCTTAAAGGGGTGTTAAAGAAGGGATAGTAAGGTTAAAAAAAAAAAAAAAAAAAAAAAAAAAAAGACGGTATAGGAAAAAAGGGACGAAATGGGAAAAAAGGGACTGTGAGGATGGAACGGTAAGGAAAATTACCACCAATTTTTAGAAAAATCATGTTAAGACTAAGTGATAGTCACAACGTTCATTGATTTTTAGAAACAGTTGTTAACATTGGATTAAATTGATTTTTTTTTTATTTACCTCGAAAAGTGCAGGAATTAACCTTGTGGACGGTAAGACTATCAATAAAGCCACGATCTTGAAATTGATATTTAAATGCTGATTTAAATTCTGTAGTAAATTTCCTGGTCAAAGAATTTTAGACAGTCTTTCTCTAAAATCAGTGGTGTAGTCGTAAGAAAAACAGAGGGTATACGCTGAAGGCAGAGCGTATACCCTAGAGTGTATATACTATAGCTTTCTTGAGAAACAGATGGTATACGGTGTTCCTTAAAAAAATCCAGAGGGTATACGGCGTATACCCCCGTATACCCTCCACTACACCCTTGTCTAAAATACTACTTTATGAGAAAAAAACTTGAAAAAAATCCTATGGCTGCATCAGAAGTGATTTTCTGTATAAGTTTTGCAAGAGGTACGGTAAGGATGAAAAACCCAGGGACAGAGTTCAAAAAATAATATCAACCGTAAAAATGTATGCAGGTTCATTTTTTGCTACATATTTATATAGAAAAATTGTCTCAGTTTCGGAAAAAAATTACATCGAATTACTTTTATTGAAAGAATTTTATACAGACAGCTCCAAACTTAAAAATCAGCATCAGGGACACGGGACGGTATAGGAGTTTTCCTGGTATTTGGATCCCTAACATCGTCCAAAACTTATTTATCTCGTTAATATTGTTATGAATTCCTGCGATGGGATGTTCCCCAGTATATGAAATAAAAAAAACACAAAAAATGTATCGAAATAAAAATTATTATTCCGGTCAAAAGATTGTGAGAATGCCACATCTATGATGCTCTATATCTATATCGCTTTGACGAAGCGTATCTTCATTAAACAGCAAAAAAATTAAAAAAAAAAAGAAATATAATATTATATTCTAATTCAAAAGAAGTTTTAAAAAAATCCAATTTTTAATTCTATATGTTTTACATTTAAACATATAAACGTATTGACAGTTTTCGATAGATAAAATGAAAATGGAAAACTTTTATCAGTACATATTTATAAAAATAGTTAATTACGTAACGGTTTACATATAAAACATGACGGAATGGAATTATTTTAAAATTTTTGAACTGCATTATCGCAATGATTGTAATCGGGTATAGCTTACATGCTGAAATATGTTTATTCCCACATAAATATATTTCAATGAGGAGAAACATCTATATTGGGACAATATTCTTTCCATTTACGTTCCAAGTAATTCAGCTCAGATACAGTCTTTAGAACACAGTCTCATTAGCGATCTCGTAATCTTTAATTATTGTGAAAGATTTATTTTTTAATTTAAGATTTATTGCGATTTTGGTGCAGTGTGAGTTTACTTGAAAAAACATTTCATGATTTATTATTTGAAGTATAAAGTTTTATCTCGTGTTCTTAAGATTTATTTTATTTACTTTCTGCTGAGTTATAGGTAAAATAATTGAGGCTAGGTTACCACGCCGAATTAGTTAACGACATACATGAGAACGTTGAGTAAGGGGTTAGATTCTTGCCCCTAACTTATTGGAGTGCTGTTTACGCAAGTCTTCTAAATAAATAGATTCGTGATCATTACTCCTTATCAAAGGGAAAAATAGAATAACTATGCTATTCACTAAAACTAACCCTATGTATAAAATACTAAATTCTTCGCTGTGAATTTTTACGTGGACTTTTGACGTATGTAAAGACTGGACTAAGTATCTGTAATCAAATATACATGGAGAAAACAGAATCAGTCCATCCGCGATTATCAACTAGAATGAAACTAAAATCGACTCGAGGCATAGACGTGAACTTTAAATCATTAAAAAAGCAGAAATAAAATTAACAAAAGCATAAAGTAATTTCAAATTGAATACAAAGTTACAGTTTAAGAAAAAAGTTTAAAGAAAATAAAAACAGTTAATCATTACTTATTATACTAGATAAGCAATAATGAAAAATTCCCAATTCTGTAGTGACAGATTTTCTGCATTAATTAATTTAAAACTATTGTTTAATCTAGTGCAAGGTTATATTCATTACTTGAAAAACTTATTAACAGTATATTGAGAAGAACATAACTATAGCGCCTAGAATATATAGTGTGGAAATCGGCTATCCCTGTAATACTTAAAAAAGTGCTAAAATATTGTATCCCTTAAATGCGCAACGATGTTGCTGAAATATGAAGATCGCAGCGACATCTGCAGGATATTTTCTACAACTGCAAGATATTGCTAGTCTATACAATGTAATACAGTAAACCCTCGATTTAACGGGCTAATTGGGACTAAGATGTGTCCGTTAAATCGAAAGTCCGTTAAATCGCAAAGTATTATTTATAATATTATTTTGTTATAATTATAGTACATATACAGTGGACTCTCTCTATCTGAACACTCTCTAATGTGAACACCCCGGTATTATGAACACATTCTGACGATCCCGGCGAAACTCCATAGACTTAACAAAAGATGAACTCTCTGTATTCTGAACACCCTCTAATCTGAACACTCCGCTATTATGAACGCTACTTTTGGTCCCCATTCTACCCCACCTCTCTATAAACTGAACGTGTGTTTGCAGTCGGAATCCGGGGAATTCCCCCATCATGGGAATTCGGATAAAATAGTTGCAGAAGAATAAAAAGGTTCAACGAAATCGTCGAAAGAAAGACTTCTCTGTTCCAGTTTTACGGGTGCGAAGCTCAAACTACTTTTGATCGGAAAAAGTGAAAAACCACGTTGCTTCAAAAATGGGAAGATTGCATCATTGTCTGTGCACTATAAATCGAACTGAAAAGCCTGGATGACAGTCACGATTTTCTCACAATGGTTGGAGGGCAGTAATGAGATGATGAAGAGCGAAGGATGAAAAATTTTTCTTTTTGTGGATAATGCCAGATCACATACAAACATGCAGCTGAGTAACGCGGCCGAAATTCCTGTTAACGAACTGTACTTCTATAACCCAACCACTTGATTAAGAATTAATCATGACCTTTACAGCTCACTACCGAATCATTTTCTGAAGAAAATGTCCCTGGGGATGGAGGAAGCGACCGAACTAACGAAGAAAATCAACGTCCATAGATACTGTCCATTGGGTATTAACGGCTTGGAATGAAGTAACACCCTACATCATCCACAGATGCTTCTGCAGAAATTGAATTCCCGTGTGAGAATCAGAAATTAACAATAGAGGACCAAGTTCAAGTTCGAGTTCTGACCAGGCAGGGAGGGCCTACCTAATGGCATTGAGCACAACAAGCCCTGCCCTTGAAAGCAAAGCTGTGAGTGACTTTTGGTCAATTTTTCAGGAGCTTCATACTGAAATTGAAAACTTTGAACTGAAATTGACGGAAGCCTTCCGGTTTACGACAACATCATCGTTGTAGAGGAAGATGATAGTGAAGAAGACACAGAACCATAATTGACCAATGAAACAAGAAGTACGATTTCCTTCAAACAATATGGCCAAGGAATTCAAGACCTGTTGAAGTATGCGGCTGAACATCACCCGGAAGCCTTTCAACTTCTTAAACATCTAGATAACATCTGCACTGCACAAGTATACACATTACAAAAACAGACTAAAATTACTCACTTTTTTAAGGAATGTACCGAATATGTTTTCAAGTAATGTATTGCATATATGCAATTGTAATTTTTGTAAACCTTTTTAAATAAAATAAACAAATGAGATGGTAGAGTACACGTTCCACTTAATTTAGTTTGACACTGCATCAGCCACCAAATCTACACCCACGTTCAAAAAATTTTTTAAAAAATGCATATTGTTTCGAATTTCATGGAAAATACTGAAAGAAAGGTAAAACTATTGCTTCGAAACAGCGATGTAATACTTTAGTTTGGAATACGTAAGCGTACACGTGTGTATAGGCGGAGCAAGTAGAGAGACAGGCTTTATAAGTGAGAGTGGCAATTTTCACGTTTTGTTCGCTCGCACACCTCACCGAATATCTTAGTCTTTTTTGCAATATTCCACGTAATTCAAAAGCAAACAGAAAGAATGAGTAACCGCCAACGTTTGGATGGTGGAATGAGGAGGTGAATCGCAGGGAGAATGGAAACAGGGTAGTCTCAAGTGCAAATTCCTAGTGACTTCAATTTAATACCCAGTGTCGTGTCGATCTTTTGAAAACAGTTTAAGGATACTGGATCCTTAGAGAGAAAACTTAGGCAAGGTCGTTCAAGAGCCAGTCACGTCGTCTAATGAAGATCACTATTTCTCCATTACAGGAGTGCAATAGCAACTCAGCTCTTTCATGACCTTTATGCGATTATATGAAGCCGAGTTTCAAGGGTTACTGTTTGCAGAAAGCTACATGACAGAGGGCTATTTACAATAAGACCTGCTGTTTCCGTTCTGCTCACTTCTGCAAACAAGAGAACCCATTTAGCTTGGTGTAGAGATCTACGACTTTGGACCAGGTATCAATGGGGAACGTTTTATTCAATGATGAGTCTTGGTTAATCCTAAACATTAATTCTTGACGTATTTTCATCTGGATAAAACCAGGGATCCTTTCAACGTACGAGAAAAAGACTACTATGGCAAGGGAGGTTTGATGGTCTGGCCAAGCATCATGTCTGACGGGCGCACATCCCTACCTTTGCTTGGCAAAGGCTCTGTACTGGTGTGAGGTTTAGGGATTATATATCTTGGACTTCTATGTTCTGCTTTTAAGGAATGCAGTTGGCTCTGATTTCATTTTAATGGACTACAACGGGCGCCCAAATAGAGCTCATCTAGTCGAAGAATTTCTGGATATTGAGGATATTCGCTTGATGGATTGGCCCGTCAGATCTCCGGATTAAAACCCTATAGAGTATGTCTAGAACGCTCTGGGGAGGATTACTGGAACTCGCTTTCCACCACCCAGAACTACCACGAGCCTGAAAACAGCGTTGCTGGAGGAGCGAGACTAACTGCCACAGATTCTCATAAACTGTCTGATTTCCAGTATGAATTCGTTATTGGAGCTGTATAACTGTAAGAGAGGACCCTATGCCCTATTAACCCATTTTCTAGGTCAATATTGAAAGCTCTGTTTTATATCTTCTGACGCTGATGAATCTTACGCACGATCATGCGTGTGTATTATAACTGTTGAACATTTTATTATTATTATTATTATTATTATTATTATTATTATTATTATTATTATTATTATTATTATTATATTACCTATGTACATACGCAATTTAATTAAAATCTGTCCATTAGTTCTGGAGATAATCGACCAAATCTGAAAATTCTCTTAACTTTGAACATGAGTATAAATTCAACACCTCCATCTCAGTAACTGGCATGGCTAACCAGGCTATGTATTCTATACAGTCTATAAACTCAATATCTAGTAGAAGTTTTCAAACTCCCTCTATACTGAACACCTCCATAATCTGAACATTTTTGGTCGGTCCGATGAGTGTTCAGAATAGAGAGAGTCCACTGTATATATTATTACATACTTGTAATTACATATATTATTACAGTGCAAATTACATATATGTATATAATATATATATACAATATATACAGTGTATATACATGTATTGTATATATACAATATATATGTATATACATAAATATATATTGTATATACATATATACTACTGTATATATACAGGGTGTCCGGTCTCAACGGTGTCCAATGGCTAATTGCTAAACCGTTAGTCATAGACATATAGTTCCAATTGCAAAAATGTTTTAAATGAGGTAAAGAAGTATTTTTAAAGCGATTTCGGTCAAGAAAAACATTTATTAAAAAATTACGAAATTTAAATTTTTATACGGTCCCCAGGTCCTATAAGTGATATTTAGGAAAATTATCCTATTGTACTGACAAGTAATACAAAAAAAGTCCCATTCCTCTGCGATTAAAACTGACCAAGTAATAGATGTTTAAAGTTGGAGTATCTTTTTTGCTGCAAAATAGGGGTCAGTCACAAATTTACTAGAAATAAAAATAATCGTCAGATATAAAATTTAACATTAAACATTGAGAGTAAATTAACATTACAATTATATTTTGAGATTTTTGTTCCTTCTGACATATTAAAACAAAATATACAACTTGTACTAAAAATATAAGTAAAAAAAAAAATTGTTAAATGATTATAAAAGCAACAGTCACAACTCTGTAGAAAATGATACATAGTTAGTTTACCTAATCTAAAAAAAATTTTTATGCGTATATTTTTATACATAACTTTTGAATGGCTGCTCTGAATATGTTAAGGAAATTAAAATGTCCCTTTTTGAAAATGATCCTCATATCACTTTTATTTTCCTCTACATTAAACATCAATTATTTGAATTATATGATTCTACCTGTGCGATTACTTCGATGTTTTAAATAAACAAAACAAAATTGTTACAATACTTTAATATTTTGTTCTAATAGAGCACAGATTTATCCATTAAAGTTCGGACATCATATAACCGCCCACATTCTCTCTTTTTAATTAACTTTTCTTTTTTTAAGATCTTGTTCCATTTGTCATTTTATTGTAATGATAAAAAAATAATAATTATTATTATTTTTACATTACCCCTTCTGAAAATTCCACTGTCTCTCCCCTCAGCAAATATTCATTAGAGCAGTTATTTTTTTTAATTAAAAATTAGGGGGAAAATACTGTTAAATCAAAACATATGTTAAATTATTAAATTTTAACATTTAAAAATTTATATATTTTTTCTTTTGCCGTACTTCTCGCTAGGCAAGTTTCAAAAGCATATAAATCACTTTTGCCATCAAACACTTGTCTCTGCACTTGCTAAGCACGAATACCGCCAAGATGAGTCACTTTGACGCCGAAACCTCTGGCCAATCAGATTACAAATTGGTAAAACGTGGTTGGGAAAAAATATGCATTTTAAACCTTAGAAAGTATTTGTATTTTGGCACATCTATTGTACAAATAAAGTTGTTTACCTCATTTTCCTTGTCCAATAGGAAAAAAAATTCACTCCATTTAATATTTATTTTTTGTTTAGCAAGTATAAATTGCATTTTGATTTTGGTCTCTAAAATATTTTTTTTCAAACAAGTTTTTATAAAGAACTAAATAGTTGAATTTGAAAAAAGCATAATATCATCAAAATGCATCATAAGCCATCCCTGCATATACATCGCAATGTATCTGACATCTTTTGTGCGGCACTGTATAAAAAATATAAACGTTAATAAAAATATAATAACGTTAAAACGTATAATAAAGTTAAAAAAAATAAACCCACTTTCATTTGGAATAATTACATTGTGAATCTTAGTGCCTTACATAAATGTTACTTATTTTAATTTTAAAATTTCTGTTTGTAGGTAATAATGTATACGGAATTTTTGGAGTGGTCCTGTAAAATAAGTATAAATGGTACGTACCTAAAATCATATTAATATTTATAATTGTCATTGGATTTACTTAATTATGCAAAATTTAATCTTGATCGGATATTTGGAAGTGAGTTAAAATTGGAATACAAATTTTGAATTAGGAAGACATAGATACGAACGTCGAAGTTAAAAGCTTATAAAAATAATACAACTTTTTCAAATAAAATCATCAAAAGAAGCACACTCATTTCCTTACAAAAAAAAAAAAAAAAAAAAAAAGTCAAAATACAATTGAAGACGTTAGTTTCGAAACTCGCCTTAAAATTTAAAAAATCGTGTTTCTCTATCAATCTATTCTATTGGTATAAATGTACCAATCAAGCACTACAATCTCTAAATTTTCAATGAATACCAATGGACGCATTTAAAGGTTTTACGCGATTTCCCAAAATTTGATTTTCTCGATAAGGTGAGTTTTGAAATTCACTTCTTCAATTATTTTAACCAATCTGAAAGTTAATTACTAAAAATTAACACTGCCGTAATATTTATACGGGGGCAGCACCTTTAGTTAAATCGCATTAAAAATACTTCTTTACATTATTTAAAACCTTTTTGTAATTGGAACTATATGTCTTTGACTAACGGTTTAGGAATTAGCCATTGAACATCGTTTGGAGTGGACGGCCTTTATAATACTTTAAGCACTTCGTGTACGACCCCTGAAAGCTTGGTCCAACTCATCTGTTTTCAGTTACAGAAAAGTGGTTTAAGTCATAAAATTGAAAATGTCGTAACTCGGTCAATTTTAGTGCTAGATGAATGGGACTTTTTTTGCCGTACTTGTTAGAGAAATAGGAAAAGTTTACTAAATATCACTTATAGGACCGGGGGACCGTATACAAATTTAAATTTCGTAAATTTTAAATAAATGTTTTTTTTTTTACCTAAATCGCTTTAAAAATAATTCTTTACCTCATTTAAAACATTTTTGTAAGTGGAACTATATGTCTATGACTAATGGTTTAGGAATTAGCCATTGGACACCGTTGAGACCGGACACCCTGTATATATACAGGGTGATTCAGCTCGTCGGTGACAAACTTTAAGGATCGATAGAGCACACCTAGACGAACATTTTTGAATAGGGAATGTAGGGTCCCTGACGCGATGGTAAGGCGCTAGGCGCTTTCGAAAATTTGGGTGCCGAAATTCGAAACGTCATAAAAACTAGGGAAATGGTTATATTTTCTTGCTTGTTGCGTCGAAATGATTCTGTTTGTTTAGACTTTCTTCAGTACCAATTTGATAAGCGTATCTCTTAAAACATGGATAGGGGGCGCTGCAGACTTTGGAGAGCTAGACAACAACTTTAAGCCCGTTATTTTGATAATTTAACACATGCTCGCCAAAGTTTATACTCTAACTTAAAGTTTGAACCCAAAAGTAGAGCCCTGCAAAAAGCGTAAGAGCCGGAATAAAATGTCAAAGTACAGGGTGGTCGAAACTCGAAGGCTCCTAGGAGATAAACAAACAGATTTCTTGACTTATGGCATGCATTTTCATGATTCTGTTTGCTGGGGCTCTCTGGAAGTCAGTTGAACGGTACAAAAAGAAACATCGATAGGGGGCGCTTTGGGCAAAAAACATAATTCGTTGACATTTCGGACGCTAACTGGAAACGGGGCGCTACGATCAGTTAGTAATAATGAAAACACATTTTCTACCTCTGCTCAACACTTCTGAATAAATTTAGACCAAAAACATCAATGATACTGGAAATTTATTTACAAAAAATAACACTACAGAAGATGCTCGAAATTTCGACCTTGGGCCATGATGCAGGCTTCGCACCTCCGTCGCATTGAGGAGTGTGTGTTTCCAACAATGCCAGGAGTATCTCTGATCTGCCCTGCAGTTGCCACAATGCGCGCCACAAGTTCTTCAGCACTGCTGACAGGTGTATGGTATACCTCGGCCTTCAGGTAACCCCAAAGGAAGAAATCCAAGCAGGTGAGGTCTGGTGATCGGGCAGGCCAGTGAACTGGACCCCCACGCCCGATCCACCGCTGGCCATACCTTGCGTTTAGATGGAGACGCACGTCGTTCGTGTAATGGGCCGGAGCTCCATCGTGCTGGAACCACATCTGGCGACGCGAACCTTCGGGTACGTGCGCCTCATCCAGAAGCTGCGGCAGCACTTGATCCAGGAAAATCAGGTAATTTCCACCTGTCAGCCGTTCAGGTAACAAATAAGGGCCAATGAGGCAATCCCCCAGAATGCCGGCCCACACATTTACTGAGAAACGCTCCTGGGCTGCTCGGCTTCTGGTTTCATGTGGATTTTCATCACACCACACATGACTGTTGTGGGCGTTCCACATTCCCTCCCGGCTGAAGGTGGACTCGTCCGTAAACAAAATGCTGTTTACAAAACGGGGATCCCTGGATCTCATCGCCAAGTACCATCTTGAGAATTCCACTCGAGGGCCAAAATCCTGCTCTCTGAGCAACTGCACCCGCTGGATGTGGTAGGGGTGCAGATTCCGGGAACGTAAGATGCGCCACGCAGTTGCTTGCGAAATGCCAACATGTCTGGCGATATCTCTCGTGCTAAGACCTGGGTTGTCCTCAACCAGGTTAAGCACAGCCTCTTCGTTGTCGGGGGTGCTCACTGATCGCTCCCGTTCAGGCCTGCCTCCGTCGAAAGATCCCGTTGTGGACAACCTCTGGTGTACTCGAGCGAAGAAGGCATGGCAGGGGATTTGCCTGTTGGGGTAACGCTCGGCGTACAACCGCTGAGCGGCTCGTCCATTACAACCAGCAGCGCCATACGCCAAATGCATGTCAGCCAATTCAGAGTTTGTGTACCGTTCCATCCTACTACCGATCTGCAGACAAGTAACCCGAAGCTTAAGTAGGTACCGCACGTTCAAAAGACGTGTCTGCGCATACAACTACGTCATCTCGCGTTGTCGTCTACGCATTACGTATCTTTTGCATATCGATATGGTACGATATCTTTTGCATAAATCAGCAAAAAGCACCTTATGTAAATTTTATTGCGCGCATTGTGCATGATTGAAACCAGCTATGTTTGTTAAAAAAAACAAACAAACTGCAGTTTTAATAGCTTCTTATGATAAGTAAATTACTCTCTTGTTTTGTTTCTAACTGATCGTAGCGCCCCGTTTCCAGTTAGCGTCCGAAATGTCAACGAATTATGTTTTTTGCCCAAAGCGCCCCCTATCGATGTTTCTTTTTGTACCGTTCAACTGAGTTTCAGAGAGCCCCAGCAAACAGAATCATGAAAATGCATGCCATAAGTCAAGAAATCTGTTTGTTTATCTCCTAGGAGCCTTCGAGTTTCGACCACCCTGTACTTTGACATTTTATTCCGGCTCTTACGCTTTTTGCAGGGCTCTACTTTTGGGTTCAAACTTTAAGTTAGAGTATAAACTTTGGCGAGCATGTGTTAAATTATCAAAATAACGGGCTTAAAGTTGTTGTCTAGCTCTCCAAAGTCTGCAGCGCCCCCTATCCATGTTTTAAGAGATACGCTTATCAAATTGGTACTGAAGAAAGTCTAAACAAACAGAATCATTTCGACGCAACAGGCAAGAAAATCTAACCATTTCCCTAGTTTTTATGACGTTTCGAATTTCGGCACCCAAATTTTCGAAAGCGCCTAGCGCCTTACCGTCGCGTCAGGGACCCTACATTCCCTATTCAAAAATGTTCGTCTAGGTGTGCTCTATCGATCCTTAAAGTTTGTCACCGACGAGCTGAATCACCCTGTATATATAAACACAATACATTACTTTTAATAATGCAATATTGGTAATGAAATACAAACGAATTAACACATATGCAACTTTTGGGAATGAAACACTTTTTACACAGAAATAATAATTAATAAACAAGCAATAAACAAATGGAAAAAAATTACAATACCCCCAGAACAACAGGCATCATTTTATGTTATTTACATCACATTAAGGTTGCTTCATACTACTGGATTGCAAAAAGGCGTCTAGTTTTAGTTGTTTCCCACTTGAATGCTGTTTTTTTATTATAAGAGCTCGAAATTGTCTAAAGTGTTCATAATACGCAAACACTTCGGGATCTGAAGATGCCCCTATGTAAATAATGACGTCATCCATATGCTCTCGTACTGTAGATAATTTCGGTCGAAATTAGCTTAATTCTTCTTTCTTGTCGTCCTCGACCTCATCTTCATTATCATCGTGTTGATTCTCAAGTAGGGGAGGGGGAGGTGGGCAGTAATACCTTTTTTTTTTTTTCAAAGCGTGTTTCATCGTTTTAGAAGCTGTTTTATCATGGATTTTCATGGTACTTTAATTTTTGTTTAATTTTTAATTTTTATTTATTTTTCTTTTTTTAAATTAGTCCGTTGAATCCGAAGTCCGTTGAACCGAGGTCCGTTAAATCGAGGGTTTACTGTACTAGTAATTCGAAAATCCTACAGATGACGCTGCAGTTGACACTTGGGATTTTAGCAGTATAGTCGCACATTTAAGGGATACAAATTTTTAGCACCTTTTGGATAGCATATTTCCACACTAGGTATTCTAGACGCTGTAACATAACTATACACAGCTGATATACTCCGTGTAAATTTTACAATGAAAATAAAACACAAAGCACTGAAAGAGTAATAAAAGCTTTTACCTGGTATTCATTGCAGAGACATAACTTGTGTGAGTGTATTGTGAAATAAAGCTCAATAATTTTAATTAGGCACATACACGTGTGTTAAGAGCTAAACGTGTCATAAAAATACAGTTTATTTTGATCAAGTGAATATTTTTCGAAATACTTAAAAGTAGGTAGTTGACTAATTACTCGATAATCAACCGATGAATGCAGGTCGATCATGACCCACGATAATTAACGATGACATCCACCGAGTTTTTTTGTTTTTTTTTTAATAACAGGCATCAAAACTCAGCAGTTGAATGCAGAGTCTACTAGGTAAAATATATAAAAAAGGGCACTGCCCTTAACTTATTGTAGAAGCAACGCATCGAACAGGATGATAAATAATTCTTTACGATTTATAGAAAAAATGTTGGTATCAGTATGCTGATTGACCGGACATAACTAAAACAATCAAATATATCTACCCTGCACTAGAGTGCATCTCAGAAGTGAGCCATTTTAACTCATCGTAGAAGTGTACGATTGTTAACTCATACTGCTCCCAGAATAAAATGTCGTACACAGACAACTCAAAATAGAATGATCTCCATACGCAACACAAAAGAAAATTATAGTTTCATCAATCTGCATGTGTGCCGAAAATATTCTACTGGGTGCCAACTATGACATGCGTGACATAGAATCGCTGTCCTTTCATATAAACCTTAGCTAATCCTTTATTGTGTTAGTGTCGTTTCGTACGAATAAGAATTTAACACATTGTATGCTGGGAATTTTTCGAAAATGAGAACTAAATTTATGTTCCCAAATGCCACTGTAATTTAAAACCTACTCACAACCAATAAGAAGCAAGCATTATTGGATTACACCTACTTTTTTCGTCCGTACAAAATTTCCGGTACCAGTAATAATTTCTGTCCCCAACCCACAAAAACGTACTAGTACGTGTCCCGCATACAATGTGTTAAAATAATACGAAAATTTAAATCAGGCGCTCCACTTAAAAGCTACTTGTTTCAAACGATTTCAAATAAGTATTAAATGCAGAGAAGGATATTATTATTTGCCTTTGTGTTTTTAGTCTCCATATTTAAGAATTATGATTTTTCAGATGCATCTTTAGGTATTTAGGTAAACAATCATGTCTCTTTTTATTTACTTAATGCACCATTACAATTGTAATGTAAATATAATAAAAGCGGAACTTCTTAAGATTCTTCATATACACAATGGTCGCATCATATATCGCGTGGTCGTGAAAATTCAAAGGAGACGGCAATATCAAAGTCTGCTAGAGCAAATCTAAATGCCGAAAAATCTTGAAGTCAGATGTGTTTATCCAAACCTGTATCTTTTACCAAGGAGGGATGTTAAACACAGATGCCATTATGTACTCTTCGTTTTCGAAACCGCGCCTAGCACTCTGGGATTATTCTACTATCCAAAGGGGTGTTACGCTGAGATGGGCATTTTACGAAATTCTACTTCGACGCTCTCGTCTACTTTGTCACTAAGATTGGCGCTTGATTGTTATTTTTTACTTTGGATCAAAGTATAAAATTCTATTAATATCTCGTTCTAATTCAAATTAAAACTTCTATACCCGGTGTTCAAATGATTAGTTTGAGTGGAAATATATCTTTCAGGTGTGGTAGTAAAAAGATTTTATGTAATGGCATTCAATTTTGTGGTCAAGAAGCACAAAAAGAAGAATTAATTGTTCCCATAGCTCATTCTACAAAAAGAGCCAGTCAAATTGCCCAGGTTTCTAGTAGTACTATTAAAAAGATTCGCCGTGAAGTAGTAAATGAGCGTAGTCCTGTTTTTTGTTCACCTAAAACAAAAAAAAGTTAAAAAAGATGTCTTTAAAAAACAGCTATTGGTGAATTCGATTGTAGCGTTATTAGACGAACTGCACATCTAAAAGTATATTTTAACATTTAATGGTATATTTTAACATTTAAATGTATATTTTAACAAATGCGCTATTTAATGTAATTTGCAAGAAGAATAAAAAAAAAAAGTAAATTTTCTTTTGCATCACGCAAAGTATAAATATTCTATAACTTTTTTAAATTTTTTAACTTTTTCATTTTTTATAAATATTAACTACAAAAAAGTTTTCACATAAATCGGTATTATTTCCCCAAAAGCGCATTCATAAAAATAGCAGCTAAAAAGACTCCGATCCCCCCTATATTGATAAAATGAACGCAGACCTGGCGCATGCGCAAATGCACTATGCACGAAGGGTTTCGCTTTCAGAAAACAATCAGTATATCAAACGTGTGACATGGGTGCCAAAATAACGATATTTCAACCAATCTACGGACAAATTCGACATATACACTATATGGCCAAAGGTGACCGGCCACTTACGATTTTAGACGCTTTGTTAAATAAACTACATGAGGGATTATCCTGAAAATCCAGGTGTGTAAATAGAATAGTACAGGTCATACATTTGCGTGAGGATTTTTTCCCGAAACCCCATAGGGGAAAGTCAACAAATTGAAAAGTAAAGAATATCTTTTGAATAACCCTGTAAAAACTAATGTAGCAAAAGCGTTCAAACTGTAGATTAGGATTAAGTGCCTTATTGTAATAAACTGTGTTCATTTTTATGAGGATAGCATATATACTCGTAGAGAAATTCAATTTTTTATTAAAAAAAAGTCCTAAATTTTGCCAAGATTTTTGCTTATAATTTATAAATTTCTTAGTATGAAAAAAGTTCTTTTCAAAAAATATAACAAACAACATTGTACACAATACCCTGCAATCAGAATTTAAAAAAAAATAATAATTGTAATAATGATTCACTGCGCATGCTCGAATGTAATCAAAATATAATTTGCGTAATGTGTTAACTAAATAAATGCATAGCGCAACTTTTGTGAATGTCTCAAAAACATAGTTTGAAAAGTCTGAAAATGATCGTTGATAGAATAAGCTCAAAATCCGTTGTTCCCAAAAGGAAGCAAAAAGATGAGGGGTTGTATCCGTATATCAATTGATTAATGCTAATGCAGTATACACAATATTGCACGTGCTATTGTATTTGGATACAACCCCTCATCTTTTTGCTTCTTTTTGGAATAACGGATTTTGAGCTTATTCAATCAACGATAATTTTCAGATTTTTCAAACTATGTTTTTGAGATTTTCACAAAAGTTGCTCTATACATTTAGCTAACACATTATGCAAATTATATTTTGATTACATTCGGGCATGCGCAGTGAATCATTATTTAGTAAACGTGCTCATTTTTCATAGAATTTTTATTATTTTTTAATTCTGATTACAGGGCATTTTGTACAATGTTGTTTGTCATATTTTCTGAAAAGAACTTTTTTTATATTAAGAACACTACAAATTATAAGTAACAATCTTGGCAAAATTTGGGACTCTTTTTGTAAAAAAATTAATTTCTCTACGAATATACATGCTATCCTAATAAAATGAACAGAGTTAATTGCAATAAGGCACTTAATCATAAACTACTGTTTGAACGCTTTTGCTACATTTGTTTTTATAGGGTTATCCGAAAGATATTCGTTCTTTTTCATATATATACGTTCTTGATGGCCCCTTTGGGGTTTTTGGAAAAACATCCTCATGGAAATGTATGACCTGTACTATTCTATTTACACACCTGGAGTTTCAGGATAATTCCACATGTAATTTTCTAGATATTTAACAAAACGTCTAAAATCGCAAGTGGCCGGTCACCTTTGGCCATATAGTGTACTAGTATATTACCAATAACACTACACTTTATCATTGTATGAAGGGACTGCGATCCTATGGCACGCGTGCCATAGTTTTCACTCAGTAGAATATTTTCGGCACGGCATATAAATCGACATATCGTGAAATTACAAAATATACACGAGTTTAGACAACTTGAACTTGTTTAGTTTTCCTGATTTCAATTGCTATTCATATTGAGGAAACTATAATGTTCTTTTGAGCTGTGTATGAAGATAATTCTATCCTGAGTTGTGTATATACAAGATTATATTCTGAGAGCAGTATGAGTTAACATAGTTCACTTGTGTGATGTACTCGGTCCTCGGTGTTGAATTTTTTGCCAGTAGATTGAACTTTCAACTTATGTGTTCTTGCCTTTTTGGTCCAACTTATAGGCAGTGGTAATTACACAGCCAGCAGGTACTTATTTATTTGGAATATACCCGGGTATTTACCAAGCCTGGGGTTATTAACCAAATTTTGGGTGTTTTCAAATTTCGCTGTAAAATATCATAACCTTGAAAGAATTCTATAAATCACAGGTTCGAATGTTTCCAGTATGATAGCAGCTATCAGTTTAATAAAAACAAATATCTGCAATTTGTCCAATTGAATGGCCTTGGTATTATTTTCTATTCACTATGTTCTGATATTTCGAGATACCAGTCAATTTAGCATTTTTTTTTTTTTTTTTTTTTTTTTTTTTTTTTTTAACAAATGTAATTGATACCTTGGGGAACATCAAACGAAGTAACGATTTTCATGCAATATGCAGTCAAATTCAAGAAGGAAAAGGTAAAAATATTGGATTCCTTGAAATTGCCGGTGAGAACTAAATGAGGAAGCGATATGCATCGTCTTATGATCCTTTAACGCTCAAGCTATTTTAAAGTTTGTTTTAATTAAGATTTATTTCCTAAATATTTTTTGAACATAAAAAAATTAAGGGCTTCTAAAGTTTAGTCCCATGATATCAAAGTGAGATACTTCTTAAATATACAATAAAAATAAGATAATAGACCCTGTTTCAAAAATCATACTTCATCAGTCACAAAAAGGACGTCCTAGGAACCAGTACTAGAGCGTAAGCAAGTTTTCTTTCTGTTCACATAGTGGTAGCATGTAACACAAGTAGAATGTGCATCATATCAATTGTAACACTTTGTAAGTGGAAATAGAAATTTACTCCAAAAACAGAAAAAAAAAAGATGTTGTTCATGCTACAACACCAGGCGAAAAAACCAGATACATACCAATACCCAACCGTAATGAGAAATGACTAAGCAGTCTGGAATGCATTAACGTGCACAAAAGAATCAATAAGACGAATTAACTGTTTAGAACGTAATAATGAGAAAATTGACATATGGAGGGAAACCATTATCCTAAACAATAAATGATTAAAACCATAAACTGTAATTAATTGGGATTTTTTTACAAATTACGGCCGTTAGTGAAGAAGCTTATCCGCTAGAGGAACCAGAGAGCTAAGAGAAAATGACTTAGATTACGTGTTTTAAATTCATATTGAAAAAAAAAGCCTCCTGTTTTAAGCTAGTTTTAGAACTAGTTGAATCTTTTCAATCAAATGAACATCTAATTCATTTAGTATATGAAAAACTTAACACCATAATATATTGTCTACATATTCTTCCTCTATCTTTATTGAAAGAAAAAAAAAACTTATTCACGACACATTTGTAAAAAAAAAAAAAATCTATTAGTGTTCCCTATCTTACAACGGATATTTTAAATCTAGTGATAAAGGGACAAAAAAAAAAAAAAAAAAAAAAAAAAACAAGGAAATATTTTAAAGTCCAAATTGTCAGAAAAGAAAACAGAGATAGCCATTTGACTGGAAATTATGACTTTTTCATTTTGTGTTTTCAAAAAATATTGTTAAGGATAATCTTAGGCTATTTCCATGTGAACTTGTCATGTCTGTCACACAGCTGAAAATCGCTATGCTTGTTGGCCACCGTTATTTTTGAAAGGTTTGCTTTGCCTTATTCAATTGATGAGATAACTCCGATAAAATAAGTCATATTTTTACGTTCTAAAATACTGGTAGCCAAAAATTGTAGTATGTGACAGACATGACAAATTCGCATGGAAATAACCATTAATACTAATTGTACCAAACTCTGAAATTTTCAATATGAGAACCTAATTTTGACTATTTTGCTTTTCCTTTAACTTTTACTTTAGAATAACAAATGGGAAATCATTCGATAAAATAGCTTAGGAGTTATTAAGGATTTAAATTTGAAACTTTTATATTAAATTGATTTGCATTTGTTGCAAAAAGGATTTGGATGCAGGTAGTATTTTTAAGAATAACTCAAGAACTAGTTGGCGGAATGATCTGCAACTTTATGCTATCACAGTTGGAGCTTACAGAAAATTAATTAAGAAGTATATATATATATATATATATTAAGTATTAATTTTAATCTATGTGTCTTGTTAACAAAAATATATTTCTATAAGCTTCAAGCATGTGAACAAATAACTCATTATTTATAGATTATTCTGCAAAGTGGCTGTGGAATTATGCTGAAAAAACTAACTGCATTTCAATCTGTTTTGCAATGACTTAAACTATTTCATTATTAGGAGTTTCAAATTTTAAATCTGCATACTTCATACGCTACTTGACTAAATGACTTCTCATTTGGTACCCTAAAAAAAAATTTAACGACAAAGTCAAACATGATGTCAAAATTAGGTGTTTGTATTGAAAATTTTTATTTTAGTTGTTTTCGGGAAATATTTGGGGATTAAATTTCATCGGGTGTTCGTATTTTCTTTTGGCCGACTGCGACTTAAAACTGCCAGATATACATGATACGGAAAATCAACAAATAAGTTACACTTCCAAGTTATGATCATTTATGATCCACATATACATAGGCAACACAGCTATGACAACATACAATGTAAGTTCACTTTTCCACATAGTCCCCAAGCGACTTTAAAGATTTCTCAGAACGGTGAACTAAACTTTTCGATTCCGGATGCGTAGAAATCTCTTACAACGCTCTGTAACTACCCGGAGACAGCGAAATCCAAGGTGCTCGTGAACAATGGAGTACAGACTCCCGTACGAAATGTTCAGCATGATAGCAATTTCCTGGAGTGTTATGTGACGATTCTCTCTAATGATCGCCTCCACACGGTCAACATTTGCAACGGTACTGGACTTTGTGAGCCTGTCTTCACGATATTCGTCCGTGATATCCGTGCATGCTGAACAATTCGTACGAGAGTGTGTTCATTGTTCAGGGGCATCTTGGATTTCGCTGTCTCCCGGTTGTTACATAGCGGCTGGTGCAGATTTCTACGCATCCGGAATCGAAAAGTTGGTTGAGCGTTCCGAGAAATGTTTACAGTCTCTTGGAGACTATGTGAGAATGTGAACTTAGATTGTATGTTGTCATAGCTGTGTTGCCTACGTATATGTGGTTTAATAAATGACCATAACTTGGAAGTGTAACTTATTTTTTGATTTGCCCTCGCATTTGTTTATGAAATTTGACCTCATACAAAATTAAAATTCAGTTTTGCAGAGAGTTAAAGTGTATCCCGGAAAGAAAAGTCTTGTGATAATGATTAGAGAATGTGTCCCCATTATTGGAGTCGTGAAACATTTCCTCCCAAAAGGTCAAGTTGGAAGATAGTGAAGCGGGAGGGGACAATTGACGGACACTCGCGTGTGTTACTTGGCGTTGAGAGGAAGATATTTCGCCAAGCATTGAATTAAAGAATCAAGACAGTCTTTTAAACATCGGGCCTATATAAAAATTTAAATGAAGCCGATAACATATGAATCATTTTCAATGGATATGAGTTTCACGAGTATTGGCCTGCTTGGGCGGTCAGTGACCATTTTATGCAGCACACACAGGTCTCCACAACTTCTTGTGTCATTGGCGATGTGTTGAGGGTGTGGTTGGCGTCACGTCGTTATTTTGTTCCGACTTCGTCTCTATGAACCGCAGGCCACATACTGTGCCTTTTTTTTTTCTGTGGAGTCCCATTACCTGTTCTAGGTCTCAGTGAATCGTACCTGAAAGCAACAAATAACGTTTTTAGTAAGGTACTTGTACCAAATAAAGCCAAGTTAAGGTTTTATATCACAATACACTGTGATATATCCGAATTAGCATTTTAATTGTTGTTGGATGTAATATTTCTACAAATTTTTCAATATTAAATCATGCATACTCTTGTTGCTGCTTAATTGTGGCCAGAGAGTTCAAAATAAAGGACACTTTAAAGTAGCTTTATTAGGAATATGTGTTTTAAATAAGGCCATAACTTTCTAAATATTGCCATAATTTTCTAAATACATGATTTGACTTTAATTAACAGAAATTTTATATATATTACAACAAAATAGAACAAAATAAAGAGTTCTCTTTTAATACAATAATCTGCGGCTGCTGTTTTTACGGGCATGCCGTTTGGAACAGCCAAAACTGTTGATTCCATTTGCACTTCACTCTATTGTACTCTCTTTATCACTGTTTTGATAGATTAAATAATTTTCTATGAAATTCACAGAGAAAATGTTTAATTAGATTTGGTAATAATAATATACGATGAAAGTGAAGTGTCCTTAAATAAGACCAGTCCTTTTACTGCCTGGCCTTATTAGGGGATTTCTGTTTTCACACATTTTACCTTCAAACACAAACAGAATTAAAAATACAGAATATTTCAATATAAATTCTATCAAATCGATAAACTATCGCGAACATCATGCAAAGATTGTAAAATTATATGAATAATTTACATTGATTTCATACGAAAGTTTACTTACTGTTTTTAGCAACAAAATGTCGAAAGATTCAGTAGCCCGAAAATGATGGCGTAGCTGGTATCGGTTGTGGTTGAAAATATCGTCACATGTCAAGGACACTTAAACATTTAAGTATATGGGGCATTCTCACAATCTTTTAACTTTCGTGTCCCTGAATAATAATTTTTTATTTAATACACTTTTTTGTGTTTTTTTATTTCATATACTTGGGAACATCCCATTGCATGATTGCACAACAATATTAACGAGATAAATAAGTTTTGGACGATGTTGGGGATCCAGACACATGGAAAACTCATCTACCGTCCCGTGTTCCTGATGCTGATTTTGAAGTTTGGAGCTGTCTGGATAAAATTGTTTCAATAAAAATAATTCGATGTAATTTTTTTCTGAAACTGGAACTATTGTTTTATATAAATATGTAGCTAAAAATTAACCGGCACACATTTTTAGAGTTGATATTATTTTTTGAACTCTGCCCCTGGATTTTAGATTTTTTACCATCCCTCTTCTAAAATTATATACAGAAAATCACTTCAGATGCAGCGACAGAATTTTTTTCAAGTTTTTGCGCATGCAGAAAAATGCTAGAGAAAGAATATCTAAAATTCTTTGACAGGAAATTTACTGCAGAATATAAATCAGCATTTAAATATCAATTTCAAGCACCGTGGCTTTATTGGAAGTCTTACCGTCCCCAAGGTTTATTCCTGCACTTTTCGAGGTAAATTAAGAAAAAAAAATAATTTAATCCAATGTTAACAACTGTTTCGAAAAATCAATGAACATTGTGGCTATCACTTAGTCTTAACATGATTTTCCTAAAAATAGGTGGTAATTTTCCTTACCGTTCCATCCTTACCGTCTCTTTTTTTACCATTTTGTCCCTTTTTTTACCTTACCGTCCCTTCTTTAACACCCCTTTAAGACAGTGTTATAGAAAAATTCTGTATTAAAAGCACTACATTTGTATTATTTCTTATTTGAATGTCCTGTGGGTACTATGCAAATTCATTATAAGTAAAAATTTAGAAGAAAATAAAAAGTTATAGGGGTAAAATGGTAAGGAAAATTAAACTCGCAAGTTTAACCTAAACCTCAGTTAAATAAAACTAGTTGGATGTGCCAATCCCAAAACTTTCTTCTATCTTATACATCTTAATATTTCAAAACCTAGTTACACATGTTAATACTTCAATATTATTAGTTCAATACTATACCAACTTTGATTTTCATCTTAAATTTCTGCTCAAGTCAATTAAACGGACTAAAAACGAGTTAATCTATATCATGATATTTGTTAAAATTATTAATTTTTCCTTATTCTGTCGTTATCAGCTGTTTGCGAATAGCCGGCATAGCAGGAAGCGAGTTCTCGCCGCTGCATGAGCCGCCGATGCACAATAGAACTACGAAAAATCAAGAAAAGTATACAAAAATCGCTAGCACGGAGCCCCTTTACCGCGCAATATTTCCAAATTCAAGGAGAACCTGTTGGCCAAAGCCAAAAACAAGCACAAACATTTTGGTTCAATTGTATGCATAATTTTATACGCTGTTCGATGGTACAATAATGAAAATGGCACGGAGATCGGAATTATAGCGCCCCCTTCTTTCGGAATTTTTTCAAGTTCAGGGAGGACTTGTTTGCCATAGCCAGAAACATGCACAAAAAATTTGGTTCAATTATATGGATAACTTCATACACTTTTCGATGGTACAATTATGAAAATGGTACAGACATCGCAATTATAGTGCCCCCTTCCGGCAGAATTTTTCCAAATTCAGGGAGGACCTTCGTGATATGACCAAAAATAAACACATAAAATTTGGTTCAATTCTATGCATAACTTCATACACTTTTCGGCGGTACAATATTCAAAATGGCACAAAAATTGTACAAAAATCGCTATTACAGCGCCCTCTACGAGCGATTTTTTTACAAATTAAGGGAGGACCTCCTTGCCATAGCCAAGAACTTAAATTTTTTTTTGGTTCAATTCTATGCATAACTTCATACACTTTTCGATGGTGCAATATTCAAAATCGCTATTACAGCGCCCCCTAACGGCGAATTTTTTGCAAATTCATGGAGGACCTGCTTGCCATATCCAAAAACTTAAAATAAAAATTTGGTTTAATTCTATGCATAACTTCATACACTTTTGGACGGTACAATATTCAAAATCGCACAAAAATCGCTATTACAGCGCCCCTACCGGCGAATTTTTTCCAAATTCAGGGAAGGCCTGCTTGCCATAGCCAAAAACTTAAAATAAAAATTTGGTTTAATTCTATGCATAACTTCATACACTTTTGGACGGTCAATATTCAAAATCGCACAAAAATCGCTATTACAGCGCCCCCTACCGGCGAATTTTTTCCAAATTTAGGGAGGACCTGCTTGCCATAGCCAAAAACTTAAACTAAAAATTTGGTTCAATTCTATGCATAACTTCATACACTTTTCGATGGTACAATATTCAAAATCGCACAAAAAACGCATTTACAGCGCCCCCTACCGGCGAATTTTTTCCAAATTCAGGGAAGACCTGCTTGTCATATCCAAAAACTTAAACTAAAAATTTGGTTCAATTCTATGCATAACTCCATACACTTTTGGATGGTACAATATTCAAAATCGCACAAAAATTGTTATATCAGCGCCCCCTACCGGCGAATTTTTTCCAAATTCCGGGAGGACCTGCTTGCCATAGCCAAAAACTTATAATAAAATTTTGGTTTAATTCTATACATAACTTCATACACTTTTTGATGGTACAATGGCGACAGACAGACAGACGGACGGACGGACAGACGGACAGGCGGACACACAGACAGACAGACATTTTCTATAAACATGTTTTTTGGAATCTCTGACCCCTAAAACATGCAAATCCGTCGAAAACCGGAAGTCGAAAAAAATTTCGATTACAATACTTTCTTCTATTGAAGATAGAAGAAAGTAAAAATTTTCGCTGCTGACCATTTTTTCTTTATTACTTTCTTCTATCTTCAATAGAAGAAAGTATTGTAATCGAAATTTTTTTCGACTTCCGGTTTTCGACGGATTTGCATGTTTTAGGGGTCAGAGATTCCAAAAAACATGTTTATAGAAAATGTCTGTCTGTCTGTGTGTCCGTCTGTCCGTCTGTCTGTCGCCATTGTACCATCAAAACGTGTATGAAGTTATGTATAGAATTAAACCAAAATTTTATTATAAGTTTTTGGCTATGGCAAGCAGGTCCTCCCGGAATTTAGAAAAAATTCGCCGGTAGGGGGCGCTGATATAACAATTTTTGTGCGATTTTGAATATTGTACCATCCAAAAGTGTATGGAGTTATGCATAGAATTGAACCAAATTTTTAGTTTAAGTTTTTGGATATGACAAGCAGGTCCTCCCTGAATTTGGAAAAAATTCACCGGTAGGGGGCGCTGTAAATGCGTTTTTTGTGCGATTTTGAATATTGTACCATCGAAAAGTGTATGAAGTTATGCATAGAATTGAACCAAATTTTTATTTTAAGCTTTTGGCTATGGCAAGCAGGTCCTCCCTGAATTTGGAAAAAATTCGCCGGTAGGGGGCGCTGTAATAGCGATTTTTGTGCGATTTTGAATATTGTACCGTCCAAAAGTGTATGAAGTTATGCATAGAATTAAACCAAATTTTTATTTTAAGTTTTTGGATATGGCAAACAGGTCCTCCATGAATTTGCAAAAAATTCGCCGTTAGGGGGCGCTGTAATAGCGATTTTTGTGCGATTTTGAATATTGCACAATCGAAAAGTGTATGAAGTTATGCATAGAATTGAACCAAAAAAAATTTTTAAGTTCTTGGCTATGGCAAGGAGGTTCTCCCTTAATTTGTAAAAAAATCGCTCGTAGAGGGCGCTGTAATAGCGATTTTTGTACAATTTTTGTGCCATTTTGAATATTGTACCGCCGAAAAGTATATGAAGTTATGCATAGAATTGAACCAAATTTTCTGTGTTTATTTTTGGTCATGTCACGAAGGTCCTCCCTGAATTTGGAAAAATTCTGCCGGAAGGGGGAACTATAATTGCGATGTCTGTACTATTTTCATTATTGTACCATCGAAAAGTGTATGAAGTTATCCATATAATTGAACCAAATTTTTTGTGCATGTTTCTGGCTATGGCAAACAAGTCCTCCCTGAACTTGAAAAAACTCCAAAAGAAGGGGGCGCTGTAATTCCGATCTCTGTGCCATTTTCATTATTGTACCATCGAACAGCGTATAAAATTATGCATACAATTGAACCAAAATGTTTGTGCTTGTTTTTGGCTTTGGCCAACAGGTTCTCTTGAATTTGGAAATATTGCGCGGTAAAGGGGCTCCGTGCTAGCGATTTTTGTATACTTTTCTTGATTTTTCGTAGTTCTATTGTGCATCGGCGGCTCATGCAGCGGCGGGAACTCGCTTCCTGCTATGCCGGCTATTCGCAAACAGCTGATAACGACAGAATAAGGAAAAATTAATAATTTTAACAAATATCATGATATAGATTAACTCGTTTTTAGTCCGTTTAATTGACTTGAGCAGAAATTTAAGATGAAAATCAAAGTTGGTATAGTATTGAACTAATAATATTGAAGTATTAACATGTGTAACTAGGTTTTGAAATATTAAGATGTATAAGATAGAAGAAAGTTTTGGGATTGGCACATCCAACTAGTTTTGAATTATTAAAGCATTCATTCGTGTATCAGATTAAAATGTTATTTTAGCAAGTTTAATTTCGCCAGATTTTTTTTCCCAAAAGTCCAGAGATTGTGAGAATGCCCCATATGTATGTTGTCATTTGTCAGCCCGCGACCGTTCCCTACAAGATATAGGCTTATGGCCTTATAAAGAGCGTACTCTTATTTGGTAGAAGTACCTTACAACTAATACTTTATAAGACACTGTTACACACACGCACACAAAACCGAACTTCGCTATCTTATTTCGTTTAGATTTTATGGGGGATCAGAGTTGTAAAGAAAATTTTGAAACAACCTCTATTGATGATGAAGAAATTATATGATGTTCCACCCTTAAACCCGCATTATGGATTAGGTACGTCGATGACATTCTGATAATTTGGAATCACGGAAACTCTACATTAACTGAGTTTTTGAATCATGCTAACAGTATAGATAAGAATATAAAGTTCACTTGTGAAATAGAAGAAAATGGTTCGTTACCTTTTTTAGATGTAGAACTGGTTAAAAACATTTCAACAAAAAGCATCGATATGAAAATCTATAGAAAACCTAGCAGGTCAAACAATACAATATCCTATGACAGTAATGTTCCATTCAACTACAAAACTGCTTCATATCGTTTTTATGTTAAAAGGGCTTTTCAAGTTTGTTCGGATGTTTACCTAAATGATGAATTAAGTAAAATTAAAGAGATTGCTTGTGAAAATTGGTTTTCGAATAAATTTATCAACAAATTAATTTATAAATATAATAATAGTAACAAAATATCTACAAGCGTTAGTAAAAATAAAGAAAAACCTAAATTTTGCAGTATGGAATATATTCCACATCTTTTTGAAAGGATTAAGTATGCTTTGAAGAAATATAAAGTTATTCTTATCGCTAAACCACCGACAAAGTTAAAGCATCTGGTACACAGAAAGATCGATCCTATAGACAATTATGATAAATCCGGAGTTTATATTGTCCCTTTTAGGGTTGGTGGCAGTTCAAAAAAGTATACTTATGTAGGAATGACCACTCGGAAATTATTGGAACGGATTAAAGAGCATATGACAGATTTAAAAAAGGGTAAACCATCCACAGCTCTATCCCGGTTAAGTCAAGTTAAAGACATTGATATCCTATTCAAAGAAGTTAAAAATCATTGCACACGCTTCATTTTATAATCTATACTCCTATTATAAAGAGGAAAAAATTGTTTATTTGTAGGAGGTAAGCTCTGGAACTACTGAACCGATTCCAAAAGTAATGGTATCAAAATGATGGTGTTAGTCCAACTTAGAACATAGGCTATATCTTATGTCGGTGCCACTACCCCAAAGGGGGTGTAGGAGCAAAAAACGTTCTAAAAATGCGATTTTAGCGTTACTGAAGGGACTAGAAATATGAAATTTTGAATATTAGTTACTCATAAGATATAAATGATATGTAAGAACAGTTCTTAAACAATTCGAAATTCAAAAGGGGTAAAAATGCACAAAAAGCGTTCTAAAAAACGTTCTAAATGGTAGTTTCTACACAATCTCAGGAAATACAAAACCGATTAAAAAAATATTGGTGTCCAAATCATGGTGAATACGCTTGCTCCAAGATAGGCTATGTTTTATGTCGGTGTCACTACCCTAAAGGAGGTGCAGGAGCAAAAAACGTTCTAAAAATGCGATTTATGTGTTACTGAAGGGCCTAGAAATATGAAATTTGATATATTAGCTACTTATTAGATATAAATGATTTCTAAGAACAGTTCTTAAACAATTCGAAATTCAAAAGGGGTGAAAACGCACAAAAAGCGTTCTAAAAAACGTTCTAAATGGTAGTTTCTACACAATCTCAGGAAATACAAAACCGATTTAAAAAATATTGGTGTCCAAATCATGGTGAACACGCTTGCTCCAAGATAGGCTATGTTTTATGTCGGTGTCACTAGCCTAAAGGGGGTGCAGGAGCAAAAAACGTTCTAAAAATGCGATTTATGTGTTACTGAAGGGACTATAAATACGAAATTTTGAATATTAGTTACTTATAGGATATAAATGATGTCTAAGAACAGTTCTTAAACAATTCGAAATTTAAAAAGGGTGAAAATGCACAAAAAGCGTTCTAAAAAATGTTCTAAATGGTGGTTTCTACACAATTTCAGGAAATACATAACCGATTAAAAAAATAATGGTGACAAAATGACGGTGACTACCATTGCTCCAACATAGGTTATGTTTTATGCCGGTGCCACTACCCGAAAGAGGGTGCAAGAGCGAAAAACTTTCTAAAAAAACGATTTTTGCGTTACCGAAGGGCCTAGAAATATGAAATTTGAAATATTAGCTACTTATTAGATATAAAGGATGTCTAAGAACAGTTCTTAAACAGTTCGAAATTTAAAAGGGGTGAAAATGCGCGAAAAGCGTTATAAAAAACGTTCTAATGGTGGTTTCTACACATTCTCAGGAAATACCAAACCGATCTAAAAAATAATTGCGTCCAAATGAGGGTGACAACCCTTGCTCCAACATAGGTGATGTTTTATGTCGATGCCACTAACTCCAAAGGGGGTGCAGGAGAAAAACGTTCTAAATTGCGTCTTTTGCGTTACGGAAGGGCCTAGAATCGTTAAATTTGGAATGGTAGTTAGTTATAAGATATCAATGATCTCTAAGGGCATTTTCCTAAAAAAAAATGAAATTTAAAAAGGGGTCAAAAGGCGCAAAAAGTGTTGTAAAAAACTTTCTAAATTGCGATTTCTATGTAATCTCAGGAAGTCATGAACCGATTTCAAATATAATGGTGTAAAAATGATAGTGACAGATATTGCTCCAAGATAGGCTATATTTTATATCTGTTTCCACTACCCCAGAGGAGATGCAGCAGCAAAATGCGCAAAAAGCGTTCGAAAAACGTTCTAAATGCCAATTTGTCGGCAATATCTCAGGAAGAACGAATCTGATTTCAAACTTAATGGTAGGGAATTGATGTTGACAGCCCTGCTCTAACATAGAAGCTATTTTATGTCGGTATCACTATCACCAAGACGTTGCAGGAGCAAAAAAGCGTTCTAAATTTCGATTTTTGTGATCGGTAGGGGCTAGCAACTTAAAATTAGGCAAGGTCCATATTTATTAGATATAAATGTTCTTTAAGAACTGTTTCGAAAAAATTGGAAATTTAAAAAGGGGTGAAAATGCGCGAAAAGCGTCCTAAAAACGATCTTAATTGCGATTTCTACTCAATCGAAGGAAATACCAAAGCTATTTCAAAAGTAATGGTTGCAAATCAATGGTGACAGTCCCTGCTATAACATAGGTTATATTTTATGTTGCTGTCACTGCCATCTGAGGGTTGCAAAAGCAAAACATGTTCTAATTTGCGTTTTTTGCAAAACTGAGGGGTCTAACACTTTGAAGTATGGCATGGTATTTACTTACAAGATGCAACTGCTTTCTAAGAAGAGTCGAAAGAAAATTCCAAATTAAAAAAAAATGAAGTGAGTGAAAAGCGTTATAAATTACAATTTTTAAGCAAACTTATAAATTACCAAACCGATTAAAAAAATAATGATGTCAAATTTTGGTGATAGAACCTGCTCAAACATAAGTTGTATTTTATGTCTGTTCCACTACCACCAGATGGTTGCAGGAGCTAAAAACTTTCTAAATTTCGATTTCTGTGATACTGAAAAGTCTAGAAACTTTAAATATGACATGGTAGTTACTTATAAAATATAAATGCCCTCGAAGGAACGTCGAAAATAAATTCGAATTAAAAAGGGGTGAAGTGAAGGGGGAGGTGCTAAAAGCATTCAAAAAAGTTCTAAATTACGATTCTATGCAATTTCAGGGAATATAAACCGATTATAAAAGTAATAGTTGCGAATCAATGATAACAGTCTCTGATCCTACACAGGCTATATTTCATGCCGGTGATTCTACAACCTGGGGTTCACAGGAACAACAAACGTTCTAAATAAAAAAAGGCTTTAAAGGTTTTTTAAATTACGTTTCGGCGGAATATTAGGAAATTACAGACCGATTTCAAAATTAATGTTGGCAAATTAATGGTGACAGTTCCTGTTTCAACATAGTCCTTTATGTTGAGAGATGTGGTAGGACTTGGAATTTGACATGATGGTTAATTTTAAGATGTAAGAAGATGGTTTCTAAAAAAATCAAAACTTCAAATGAATACTGAAATGAGCGTATTAATTGAGCATAAAAGTTTCAAAATATTTTCTAAATTATCATTTATTTAGTTTTATTTCATTTTATTAATTTAAGTCTCATTTCTGCCTAATGCAGTGTAATAATGATGTTTAATCAAACTGTGTTTTAAATAGTAATTTTTGAATTATTCCTAAAAGTAATAAGTACCTTTTAATAAAAAAAACCTTTTAATAAAATAAAATATTACCTTTTAATTAAAAAAAAATAGTTAGTACCTTTTAATAGAAAAAAAATTAGTTAGTACATTTTAATAAGAATTAGACATATAAATATCACTTGGCATATTTCAAATATTACGCGAGCAAAGCCGCGGGGTTTGCTAGTGTTTGTATAATTAGAGAGTCGTTGGAAATTTTAGCAAGAGGCAGGAGTACCTGTAATGATGTTCTATCCTATAACATACCAAGAATCTGGTTTAAAATACTAGGTGTAGCAGGTGAATTTGGTTTTTGATTAACCATTTTCCCTCCTCCCTGTCCCACCCTTCCCCTCTCTCTTTTTCTGATTAGCTGCTCCTCTCTGTTTTTCCATCCTTCCCACCCTCCTATTTTGTGGTTCGTTTAGTTTCGCCCTTTGATATTTAACCAGCTGTTTGTCTTTCATTCGGAAGTGATCTTTTCCCTGATGACGACTGGTGGTTCAGTCGAAAGCGCTCGGATTTTTAAACATCATATGACTCCAATGTTTTCAACATCTGCATTGTTTTTTAAAATGTTTTAACATTTGTATTTTTAGCACCTATTGAGTAAAGATATATTGTGAATTTGATATTCATATTTTTCATTTATTTTATTAAGGTGAATCTGTCGTTCTTTGAAAATATAGTTTTTCTATATTTATTTAACCTCTATTGTGTATTACTGATTTTTCTTTTAACCCTTAACTTGTGGTGTGAGGTGTTTTGCACCCCAGAGAAATTTAAATTCTGAAATATTGCCATTTTACATTACTAGATGGACTGTATTGTACACTTACATATGTATGTACACTTACAGTACTTTTTAAGTTGTTTTTATACCAGTAAATAATGCAAAATTCACAGGAAATTTTCTTATTCTAATTCGCTAAAATTTGTGGAGTGCACAAGAAATCAAATTTTGGGATCACATACACCCCACATCACCATTTATGATATAAAAAAATCACCTTACAAGTTGAGGGTTAAATCATAATAATGTATTTATAATTTGACCTTAGATGCTCATGTACATGTTTGTCTAGCGGCTTGATACTTTGAGTTTCAGGTTTGTTTCAGACAATAAGAAATAATACAGGGATCCGATAAATTACATGTTTTATATTGTTTTACTTTTCAGTTTTCAGTTGTAATATATGTATAGTAAATGACAATTTCCACCATGATTAACTATAAACTTTATAAAGAGACTGTTTAAGATTCAACATTTTTTTTTCCGACCTTTAATTCTAGTCACTTTACTGTTACAAATTTTGTAAAATAAAAATTTTTTAAATATATTTTAAAAACGGAATAATATACAGCCTAAATAGTAAGTTGTTTTATATTATTTAAAAAAAAGTTTAATAAAGAATGAATATGTTCCGTTCAATTCATGTCATAGGAGAGTAATAAATGAATGAATATGTTCAATTCATGTCATAGAAGAGGAGAAATAGTGTATAAATTTCACTCCTTTAAAGTTTCCTTTTAATGTTAAAAATCTATCAGAAGCCAAAAATCGATCTAAAAGAAATTAAGTGCATTGAAATTAAATTAAATATGCTACTATTGTCACGATTCTTTATATATTATAGTTATTTTTACTTTGCTGAAAAGAATGCAAAAAGTGCATTTGTGTTATTGTGCTTTTGTATTATTATTATATCAAAACTTCCTAAGTGTAAGGTTTTACTATGTTAGAGTTCAAGAGAAAAAAAGTGAGTTTTTCACCCTAATCAAAATTCTAAGGAAGATTTTAAAAATTTAAGTGAGGAGTGTATATTTTCTTTTGAAATTCCCTTCTTAGACCCCTCCGTAAACATTTTAACTATCCAAATCGAGTAGCAACAAAAAATAAAGAGTAATTCAATAGCAGACTTTCAGAGCACTTTTTTAATTGACATTTTTTACGAATACAAAATATGAATGAATTTACTTAGTTTTTAGAATTTAATAATTTTCTAAATTTATTTTTAAATTTCTTTAGTGTTCTGAAAGAAAACTTCACAAATGTAGAAGTAATTGAAGTTATCAATTATTTTATGATTCAAAAGTGTTAAAAGTAGTCTCATAAATACTAAAGAAGATGCAGCATTATTAACATTTAAAATTCTATAGAGTTTGGTTAATAGAATCGACCATTGCTCTAAAAATGGGGGGGGGGGGGGGCAGGCGCGGATCAACGGGGAGGAAATCGCCCCCCCCCAAAAAAATGTATATAAATCCACCGATTATCGCAAATTTCTATAAATGGTCGCCGAAAAAAATCAATTTCGTCAATCGTTCGCAAGTCAAAGGATTGCAAAAGAAACGCGAATTTTGCCAAAGGATCGCGCAAGAAAAGCAATTTCGTCAAAGGATTGCGAAAAACCGCGAATTTCGTCAAAGAAGCGCGGAAAAATCCGAATTTCGCCAAACAATTGCGGAAAAACGCAAATTTCGTGAAAGAATCGCGCAAAACACTTTCTTCAACAGATCTCTGAAAAAATGCGAATTTTCTCAGAGAATCGCGAAAAAATACGCGAATTTCGCCAAAGAATCGCTGAAAAAACGCGAATTTCGTCAAAGAGCCGCGGAAAAAACGCACAATTAGTACCGGGAGGAGATTCCCCTAGGCGCGCATCCATAGGGAGAGGGGGGGGGGGTTCGATCGGGGCAAAGAAGGGAAGAACAAATTTACCAAGTTGGTTTTTAAGAAATCAACACACCATACGCATTTTAGCTTTTAACTGACCACGAGTAGGACATAATCATTTTTTGTTCATTCATCAAATACCCCTTGATTACCAATGTGGGTGACAATAACGGTACATTTTTTACACATTAGTGGCTTTCTTCGTCACATTAAGATAAACGTTAAGGTAAACATTAAGATGCTTGCATTTTTCAAAGGACCTTTCTTTTTCTTGTTTCTTTCTTTTTTTGGAAATTGCTATGAATTCCATTCTTTTCTCAAACAATGAAGCACTCCTCAAAAATATCGTTATATAGAAATTAGAATTGCAGCTTCTTTGAAAGAACGAAAAAGTTTCAACACTTTAAAAGGATCCGCATAACGTTGTCAATTTCTGTAGTAGAGATTCAACAGAAGTTACACGAAGTGGCATCGTTCCCAACCTCAACCCATAGTGTAAATAATTATGGCGCCATATGCCTTTTGGCAGGACATAATCTTTTTTTGTTCACTAATTGCTGAAACGTCAGTGAGGTTTACCATTGACACCCGAAAAGTGTTTGGTTTTCGCTTGCTTGTCTGTCTGTTCCGCGAAAACTGCCGTTAAAAGCGTTGGATTTATATCTTGGGAGGGGGGGGGAGGACCGTCCCGATCACTCCCCCCGTGGGTGCGCGCCTAGGGGAATTTCCTCATTGTGCTAATTGTGCGTTTTTTCCACGGTCTTTTGATGAAACTCGCCTATTTTTTCGCGATTCTTTGACGAAATTCACATTTTTTCCAAGATCTGTTGACGAAATTCACATTTTTGTGCGATTCTTTCGCGAAATTAGCGTTTTTGCCGCAATTGTTTGGCGAAATTCACGATTTTTTCTGCGATCCTTTGACGAAATTCTCGTTTTATCTGTGATCCTTTGACGAAATTGGCGGTTTTTGCGCGATCCTTTGACGAAATTCGCGTTTTTGCGATCCTTTAACCTGCGAACGGTTGACGAAATTTATTTTTTTCGGCGACCATTTGTCGAAATTCGCGATAATGGGTGGATTTATATTTTTTGATCC
This sequence comes from Maratus speciosus, assembly GCA_963932465.1. NCBI lineage: Eukaryota > Metazoa > Arthropoda > Arachnida > Araneae > Salticidae > Maratus > Maratus speciosus. Next base: position 246,213,304 of record OZ010791.1, on the reverse strand, counting down.
AAGGGAGGAGGGGCGATCGGGGGCTGTTTCCCCCCTTCCTTGGATCCGCGCCTGTGAAGAGAGACACACCACTTAGATGACACATTTTGACTTTCAAGGATGTTAAGGCCCCTTCAGATTTCTGAAGGGGATCCTTTTACTGAGATTATTCTCTTTCAGAAATCTGATATTATGGATGTGATGGTTATGTTTTTCAGCTTTTGATAATTGTTTCTTATGTATTTTTTAGTGCTGAATTAAAAAATGACCTTCATTTTTTACCATAGCATCACGTCTTGATTTTTCCCAAATCGCAAATTTTTTAATTTTTAAAAAGTCGAATTATTGGGAAAATCTGCTATCTGCTACTATATAATAGACGTAACTTTTTTTCATAATAATTTATTCATTTTTTTGCTTATACTATGTATTTTTACAGTTAAACATGTAAAATATTATGTCATCTCGGTATTCTCTTTTATTTTGGCGGTTCATAAGGCTAGGAAATTTGTCGCGGATGTATTTAAAACATTTACCTTCTTTTGTTAAGTCTTTGACAAATTGCTTTGAGAGATTTTCGCTATTTTTTTTTTTTTTTTTACTTTTGAACTTTGAAATTTACAATTTGCGAAAATCGTGACTTGATGGTTAAAAATGAAGGTCATTTTCGGACTCAGTGCTAAAAAATACATCAAAATCAATTATCAAAAGTTAAAAAACACAATCATCGCAGGCTTGTGTTATTAACGTTGTTAAAACTTCACTACAACTAAAATAACAAAAAATAAGATAAATAATTACTACAGTACAAGAGTAAAAAGAAAAAAAATAAGACATTCAATAAATAAATTTTGTTATAATTTTTCGACCTAATAAGTAACAATAAACCATATTTTGAGGAAAGGACGGAATTATATAATAGGAGTGTTGGATAACCGAGTGTTTCGGTTAATCGGACGTCGGATAATCGAGAGTCTGTAATATTTTCGAATGGCATTAATTATTTCATATTCATTTAATAATTAACTGCAAGGAATGATTTGAGCGACAGAAATTATGACTACGTTGATTATATGTCACTCGGTATCGCCCCCCCCCCAAAAAAAACGATTCTCTGGATCCGCCCCTGATGGGGGCGGTTAAAAACTGACATTGAACTGTTATTTGATGATGAATGGCTGTCTGAGAAAGCTACAGTAAAAATGTGCTGTGTTTATTTTTAGGTGGGAATAAGATATATTTTATCATTTTAACCCGTTTGGGACCAGCATCTTTTGCATTATTAAATTTATTCGGCTGACACCACTTTTTGTCAAATAATTAAATTTAGTTTATCAATCAAGAAAATGTCTTGATTGAATAAGGCAAATTTTATTGTTCGTTTATAGTGGTATCAAAAACAAGTGCTTTAAGCATCTTTTGAAGATGCATATATGCACCCATGATCCCAAAGGGGTTAGAGGGCTCAAAAATATTGTGACAATTGCATATTCTGATGCTCATTCAAACTCTTCTCCATTGAGTTGATCCGATGAGCAATGAGTTTTCTTTTTGAGAGATAAATAATAGCAAATTAGTGGGAAATATCAAATTGAATTGTACTTGAGATAAGAGTAATTGTAGTGAAAATGGTATCTTTAAAATAATACTTTAAATTTGTTTCGAATACACTTATAACTAAAATTTTCATAAAGCATTCTTTTCTTATTAGCTGCTGGTTATCAAAGGATGTCATCATTTATGGAATAATAATTCCATTGGCTGTGATGTTAGTTGTAAATTTCATCATTTTTGCAACCATTTTTCATGTTAATATATGTAAAAGAAGTTACTTAAGAATCAATCAAAACCGAAGGAAGTTGGTTATTGCTCGAGCTAAAGCATTATTTTGCACATCCATTCTTTTAGGTAAGTATGTTCGCCAATTCAAAGTTTGTTAATATTTTTTTTTTTTAATTTTCAGATTAGATTTTAGTGAACTTCCATTATTATTATTTAATGCTCCAAGGTTTAATATTTTTATTTTACTTTTTATTAACTTCTCATTTGACAGTAGAAATTTCAAACTTCGTATGACTGTAGATGATTTTTTTTTTCGTTGTTGTTAAGATATAATGGCTATAATGTTAAGATATAATATAAAGTTATAAGATATAATGGCTGTACTAAGATTAATGAATCAAGAAAATAGTTTTCTCACAGCTCAAAAAATATACAAATACAATTTTTAGTTTTAAAGAGCTTGGTTAGAAACAACTTACTTATACATACATGGAAGGCATTAAAAATATTAAAACCCCATTTTCAATTCAATACTTCTAAACTTTTAATGTCCGATTCTGCCCCTTGTTTCTCTGACTTAATAAATATTACTTTCGTAAATTACATTCTATCCAACTTTAAGATTAAAAATACAATACTAGCATTAGCGAAATCTGCAGCAAGCAATTTGTGGTTAATTGCACCCAAATCTTGTTCAAGTCACAGACCCGAGAATCGTACTAGTATTGACCACACATTAATCAGAAGCTAATTATCCTATTAAAGGTTAGTCGTTAGTATTCTCCCACCTTTTCCCCTTGCTGGAAAATATTGCAAGTTCTGAACAAAACCCCAGTACTACCGTGAAAAATTCAGTTCTTAGAGATTTGAGACTGCTCTTCAGACTCTATGAATATGTAGTAATTAAATTAGTACGGTTCTCGAGCCCTGTGTGACAACGATCGAGCCCACTCTCTATATGTATCATCTTATTGAATTAATAGATAAGTTTGACCTGCAACGAGATCCCAAGTCAAGTTAATTCAATACAGCTAACTTTTTATTACCACACCAATTTATTACATGAAACCTAGTTCTTCACATACATAAATAAATAAATATATTTTTTAAGTTTCCAAGCTATTACTATGCCTTTTAATTTTCTTAAGGGGTGTGAGTGTTCTGGGCTTCATGGGCTCTCTCATTGACCAAATGATTGATATATTTGTAAAACCTGCTACTTTGATTTGAAAGAATTTGAGACTGCTCTTCAGACTTTATGAAGATTTAGTAATTAAATTAGTATGGAGCCTCTGTGACAGCGATTGAACACCCACACTCTGGGTGTATCAACTTATCGGTTCAATAAGTTTGATCTGTAATGAGGTCCTGAGTCAAGTTATTTTAATACAGCTAACCTCCTACAGTAAGCCAACTTATTACATGGAGCCTAGTTCTTCACATTACATAAATAGATTTTTTTTTTCACATTATGCCTTTTTTATACTTTTGTTTCAGGTGCGGGAGGAGTTCAGACCCCATGGACCTTATTACTACTACACTATTGACATATTTTTAAAACCTGCTAAGATGAAATCACAAGGGACTAGCAAAAAAATCTGTTTTAGACAAGTAGCCCTCGGGGGCATATATATTTTTGGGAACACAAGCATAGGAATATGGATATCTCAAAAAAAAAATGAGACTGGGATCATCATTTTAAATAAGCAGTTATGTAAAGAAATCGCAAAATCAATCTAAAATGCGTGCAAATTTAAAATTTCTGAATTTTTTAGAGATAAGATCTTAGATTTTTCAGTAGGGTGAAGTCAAAGTCATGCTTATTTTTCTTCATTTTATTTTTTAGGTTTATCATGGATATTTGGATTTTTAGCTGTGGAAGAAGCTAAATTAATATTTGAGTATTTATTTTCTATTACAACACCTTTGCAGGGCTTCCTTCTTGCAGTATTTTTTGTGAGTATTTTAAAATCCGAACATTTTGTGCTTGTTAAATTTTTTTTAAACATAATTTTTAAGTTTTTGCTTCTAAATATCATTTGAAAATTTTTTTATAAGTTAAGTACATGTTATTAAATGCTTTACTATGTGCATTAAAGTCTCGAAAACCTCAGAATTTATTTATGAATTTCTTCAAGCTTTTATATTTTTCAATGTATCATAATCTCTATTTTTTCTAATAACATTGTACAAGATATCAGAACAAACTAATAAATTTAGGAGACAATCAAGAATAGGTAATTAAGGGAAAAGGCTGTGAGTAGTTAAAGCTTCGAGTAAATATACATTGATTGCACTTCATTCATTTGTAGATGTAAATGTAAAGATAAATGTTAGTTGCTTTACAATTAAATTCAGTACGAAATTAAAAAAGGTGATATATTTTTTCTTGAAAAATCATCAAAGTTCTAAATACAGGCCTTAATTTATAACACCCATCCTCCTCCAACTTTCAAGCACTGGCTAGATCTAGAATCTATTAAAGAAGCAATTTTTATATTTATATGTTTAGGGTTATCGAAAACAGATTTACTGATTTTTATGTAAACGATTCGTTGGGGGCTTTTTGGGGTCTAGAAATCAATCTGTCAGGGTGTTATCTCTAGAAAAAAATCATTTCCATGCAATATTCGTTCTTCACAAGCATGAAAAACATTGCAGAAAGCATAAAAAGTGTATAAGAACTGCCAAAAATTTAAATGAATCATAAAAATATTATAAACAGTACGTGATATGTGAAATGAACAATTCACTATATTATAGCCATTCTTAGCACAGATAAACTGACTAATTTTAGTGATGCTTGCACCAATATACAGTTTTAACTGTTAGAGAGTTACAACAGTGGTTGTAAAAATTAAATAAATTTTTCACCAAGCCTACGGCACGCTAATTGGCTTCGAATTCGATTGTGGAACTTTCTCCAAGCAAAGAGTGTATAAAGTGTGCAAGAAATGTAAAATGTTAAAATCTGAAACTATTAAACAAGCAATTCTTGTATACAGTAAAGTCTATTTGCAACGAATTTCTGGAAACCACTGATTACATTCTTTATATTGAAAAATTCGTTAATGTGAAATTTCAATATGACGTTTAACAAAAAAAGGAATTTTCATGCACATTGAATAAAAATACATATTATTATTACACTAATATTAAATTTCAGTTAATATGTGAACATTTTAATAAATAATAATTATACAATATATTAGTGTGAAGTTACTACTAGTTAGAAATATGATAATTATAAAATAAGTTCATTAAATTTCAAGATTTCAATTGTAACTATTATAAAAAAAAATTACAATTTATCTTAAATACCTGACAACTTAAAAAATTGTTACTGGCATGTGCCGTTAATGTAATTTTATTTCTGTACAAGGAAAAAAAAAAACTTTTTTTTTTTTGCGCTGAAGTTGACGTTAACAACACATTTCTCAAAACAAAATCTTCAATATTACCCAGCATTGTATAAAATGCTTCCAGTACTTTATTGTTTTGTTGGGAAAGACATTTTTAAGAATTTCAATGTTCTATAGCTCCTTTTTGGATCGTATAACCCAATCTTCATTCTTCAATTGTTTGATTGACAACCATCATCATCACCTTCGCTTTCACTGTCACTTGTTTCCCCTACTTTCATTGTGTTTCCTGACAGTCTCATTTGTAGTTAGGTCAACATATGTGGAACTCCATCACATTTAACACAAACAACAACACATGATGTAAGTTGAAACATTCTGTAGCTGTATTTCAGAGATTAGCAGGCAGTTGGATGCAATAAGTAGACTCTTCTGCAGTGTGTCTTGCTTCATTTGTAAAGCTTACAAAGCTGTATTTTCTCCTAATTGTTGTAGAAGATACATTTTTATATCAACTCCATTATTACAATCCATATCATGCCAGTTGCATTTCTAAGTCTGAAAGAACTCTTTCTATTAGTCGGCATTGGAAATTCACATTGACAATGTTTTTATTATTATTATTATTATACTTTGGTCTAGACTCTCTAGAGGTAGCAAAATGGAAGTACAGTTAGGACGCAAAAATTCTATTTTCATGTTACATAAATTTGCTGTGACTAAATATGCAGAACAATTAACTAAGCAAAATTATTTTTATTTTGTTCATTGTTTATTCAAACTCCTAAGCCACCCAAAAAAGACATCCTTAACTATCCACACATTAACATTACTTTCATAATTACATGAAAGATTCTAGTGTGGTTTTGTATAGAATTTTTAATGATCTTTAACTTATCTGTGACGGTGGCATTACTAGAAAATAAGATAAAAGGTTTATTACATTAGATTTACATTTTACATTACTTTACATCTTTTACTGCCTTTAGAATTTCTCCCTTTCATGGCTATAGTGGAATTCGTAAAAGCTGACTGGAAAGCACTTTTATCAGCATTAAGAATATTCTCTGTTGAATATTTTTCTAGCATTTCCATGTCATTTTTTTTTCTTTCCGTTATGTGCAGCTGACACACTGGCATTTTTTCCTTCTTCTTTTCCTTCTTCGACGCAAAAAAAATCAGAGACCTCGACTGGCGTTTGCCAAGGAACTCAAAGACTGTTCAAGTGGAAACTGGAAAAAAGTACTATTTTCCGATGAATCTAAGTTCAATGTTTTTGGGAGTGATGGCAGACGACCTAAAAACAAAAGATATGATTCGAGATATGTTATTCCTACAATGAAGCATGGCGGAGTATACGTTATGCTGTGGGGAGCATTTTCTGGTAAAGTTGGCAGTCCGTTAGTTTAAATTCACGGCAAGATGAATGATGCAATGTATAAGGATATCTTGTAAAATCAGGATCTGCCTTATTGGAGGAAAAATTGTGGTCGCAACTATTTGTTTCAGCATGATAATGGCCCAAAGCATACATGCAGGCTCGCCAAGCAGCAGCTTTCACACAAAAAAATTCTACTTTTGAAAATGCTACCCCATTCACACGATCTGAATCCAATAGAAAATCTTTGAAGCGAACTTGACAAATGTGTACGGAATGATAAATATTCCAATTCAGCAGAATTTTCCTAAAAATTGCAAGAAGTGTGAAAAAACTTACCATCTTCAACCATTCATTGAATTGATGCCATGCTGCTGTGCCACAGTACTTATTATTGTTAAAGGTATGACAACAAAATACTAATTGTAAATATTATTGATCACTGCTATTTTCCATTATAACACCAATTTTTTCCAAACTTGCAAAGATGGACGGAAACTTTTGAGAACATGCGTTTTCCTTTGCAATTGATTTTGTCAATTAAATTTATTGATATTTATTTGTTATTCCATAGATAAGTTCCTAACTATTATGCCAATAAAATGTATAAGTATCACTTTGAGATTCCTTTTCATATGGGTATACTTACAAATTAACCAAAAATTCTATGCTGGCTGGAAAATTTCGACCGCCACTGTAACATCTTTAAACTAAGTGTATACAGCTTCATCAATTATTTGATATGCTCAAATTCGCAATCACTTCCTAACTGGGCACATATTATTAGTCCCCCCCCAGCCCTCAGAGGGTTTCAAAATTTTGCCCCTTTCTTTTAAACTGATAGCTAATGTAGAAGTATTAAAAAGCAGAAAAACTAACGTTTAAAATGCACAAATAATATATGAAAAGCAGCAAACAGCTGTTTCGAATCTACTAGCGAGATTCTTCTTCAGTGCAAAAGGAACAGCGTGCTAGAAAAAGCAAGGCTGAGCAAAATCATAGACAGAGACGCGCTGGCTTTTATACCCTATGCGTATTATGCTATTATAACTGTCTTTCTTTCCTGGATGTCCTTGTTATTCGTTGTGAAAATGGCTTTCAGACTACCGTCTTTCGTAAACCTTTTGCTGTCAGTCTCCCACCTCACAGGTATTCTTCTCATCCCCCTAACCAGAAATTCGCTGCTTTCAATACTTTTGTTTTTCGGGCTACTAATATTTGTTCCACTCCTCAGTTACTTAGTGCTGAACTTAATTACCTCAAAGCTATTGCTGTCGATCGTGGTTATTCCTCTAATATTATCGATTCTATTTATAAGAAATTGACGAAATCCGACCATTCTGATAAGCATTCTAATTCCAACTCTAATACTTCAGTTGTATTACCATTTTTTCCTAAAATCAGTCAGCAAGTTGCTAAAATCCTAAGAAGGTTTGATTTTAAAGTTATTTTTTCTCCTGTTAATAAAATCCCTTTTTCAAATCTCAAAGACCCCGTTGATCGCCTAGATAATTGGGGCATTTACCAAATCTCTTGTCAGTGTGGTCTTTCTTATATTGGTCAGACTAAACGTGCTCTTAGATTTCGTTTAAAAGAGCATGAAGGTTATGTTAAAAATCAGGAGCTCAAACGTTCTTCTATTGCTCAACATTCTTGGTCTTCTCAACATAGGTTCGATTTTTCCTCAGCCATCATTATCCAAAAATGTTCTTCTAATCTTGATCTTGATTTTTGGGAAGCTTACCATATCATTAAAAATTCTCACTCTTTAGTCAATGACTTATCTAGCACTCCAGATTTTCCAAATATTTGGAAAGCGTTAATTTAATTCCCCTTTTTTGGTTTCTTTTCTCTACTTCTCCGGTAGATGTCGCTACTTGTCCACCCAGTCGTTTCCACTGCTTCTCTCTCATTGGTTGTTTCGGCGCCTTCGCCACCCGCATAGGGTATAAAAGCCAGCGCGTCTCTGTCTATGATTTTGCTCAGCCTTGCTTTTTCTAGCACGCTGTTCCTTTTGCACTGAAGAAGAATCTCGCTAGTAGATTCGAAACAGCTGTCTGCTGCTTTTCATATATTATTTGTGCATTTTAAACGTTGGTTTTTCTGCTTTTTAATATTGTTGCACAAAGGCTTTATTTGCTATTTTTATAATGTAGAAGTAGTTATATCAAATTCTTTCACTAAATCTACATACTTTCTTCCAGCACTTACTGCTTCTAGAACATTAACTTTTTCTTTCAATGAAAATAATTTTTATTTTCTCTGCCATTTTAATAAAAGAAATGTAACTCTAAATGTGAACTGTGTCAGACTAATAGTGACAGAGAATTATCGCAAAATGTTATACGGCATTCAAAATTAAAAAATGACTGCAATACATTTTTTTGACTCATTACATTTTTTAAAAATAGATATGTAACGTAAACTGAAAAGAGTGGAAGGAGGAGATTTACAATGTAAATGTAAGGATGTGTTGATTATTTTTGTAGGTGCACATGAGGAAGGAATTTTATGCCCTCTCTCGAAAAAGAGGTATACTGAAATTTCAAAGTTCACGAGTTGGAACCCGTCGAAATTCGACGAATTAAAATGTTTAGAATGGAACTGTTAGATCGAATTTATAATAAACCTACAAAAATTATTACAATAAAAAATTCATCTTGCATTGGTCTTAAACTTAAAACTCTCTTATTGCACTCTTAAAACAAATAATGTTTTTAACCTAAAACTACCAAAATATTATTTCCAAAAACTTCAACTGCTTAAATTATTGAAAAATTAAACTGCATTAGATACGTACTCAAGATGAGTAATTATGTTGAAGTTATCGATTGAGGCTCTTACGTTTGTTTTTACGGGATGAAAAATCAGTAAAAAGGATTTTGCTTTGTCACATCATAATATTCTCCCCCATAAAATCTAAACTGTACGTCATTTTCACATTCTCAAAATTTACATACGCACCACTCAAATTCACAATTTAAAAGTATTTTAACGCGCAATACTTTAATGAATGTATTTCCAAACTTAAAGTCACGTTTGTCCGATACAACTTTTCATGTAAACATTGGCATAAAATTTAAGTTCTAATCTCAGTACCCGCGAAAATTTACCATTCAGAAATTTGCCTTTAGTTGCCATTGTATTGGCCATTTAGTATTGGTCAAATATTTAGTTTTTTCAAAGAAAATGATTCTTTTGTTTTAAACATGACATCATTTTTAATCACTGAATCATTTTGCCTAGCGTCTCAAATTCCGTATCAGCGTAATGTAAAAATATTGAAATATCTTCTTCAATCTTTTGATTTATGAAGAAGAATGCATGTTTTTTTTAATAGCTGACATCATTTTCTGTTCAAAAATTAGAAAAAAGTTACTTTAATTTGTAATGTGAAAATGGCATCAATAAGGATATAATCAATAAAAATAAATAAACCATGACTTCCCTTTACTGTTAACAGAAATGGAGTACTTCAGTTGCCACAATTACAAAATTGGTACTAAAAACTATAAAAAATTAATATCTCAAAAATGAATTGCAATAGAGCTTTAAACAAATTGCATTTAAAAGTACATTTTTTTTCCCTATACGATGGTGTAAAAATTGAAACTATGCGATTTTTAGAAGTTTAAAAATTTGCAGTAGCGAAAATTGCAAAACTGAAATTTCATTTCAAATTTCAAAGTGTTGCCATTCGCAGAATGACGTATGCGTTACGCACAGATATGTTTGTCCTTTATAATATAGATAGGAAGATTTTTTTTCTGCGATACAGATATCTCTTGCCTGCTAACTCAGTATTCGTAAAACTGAAAATTTATTAAAGTGATATTCATACTAACACAATTCTACTGCATATATTTAGTACCTGGGGAAAAAAAAAGCCTCGCTTGGTAATTTTTCACATATTCATATTGTATTTAAGTAAAGACAGAGGTCATTAAATGAATATATACATATATTTACCTCTATGCCTAGTTAACAACTTTTAATGATATATATGTGTAATGTAATGTCCAGTAACAGTATAAAATCAATAAACGTCAAATTGTTAAAAACATACTAATTTAAGGGGTCTCGGGACTCTAAAAAGTGGAAAAAATGAAAAAAAGACCATTTTCAACATTTAATGTCTTAAAATGTATATGATTTTAAAACACAATTTTAATTGGGATGAAAGATATAAGTATGTTCTTTCGTTTCATGTATTTAAAAAATTGCAAGATAAAGAATTAGTATTTATAGGGAGCTCGAAACTGTTAGACATTTGTCGAACAAAAAATTGGCATAACAGTTTACGCACAGGATTACAAAATAAATATTGCAACTAGGATGAAAATTTTGGTGCTTACTTATACTTCAGATTGTAATAATTTCCCTGAACTTAAATAAATTTGTATTTAAAGCATTTTTATATTTTTAATGCAATGTTGCATTTAGCTAATACAAAATTTTGAAAATTTCAACAGTAAAATCACCTAAAAAATATTTTTTTGAACAATAAAAAGGAAATTTTAGGTTCAGTTTATACAGACTAACATGAAATATATGTTTTGAAAATTTCATGAAAAAATATTCAGAAGTTTTTGAGGTATTCTGCATGTTATGCCTAAAAAACGCCATTTGAAAAATAATGACTTTAAAGTTTCAGAAATGCCACTTCAGCTATTGAGCGGTTATAATTCTAAAAGCCAAAACTTCTGTTCTAATGGGAATTTCAAGGAAACAATTATATCAAAATATTCAGAAAAGATAGGAGTTTAATATCTAAAAAAATTAAAATTTCTTAAATTTTAAAGCTTTAAGAGTCCTGCGACCACTTAATCGTTTCCGGCAAGGCATAATTCTATTTATAAACTTATGAAATAATGAACTGACACCAGAATTTATAAACGAATTTATTAGAAAATGCGAACTTGACGTACATGATAAAAGGAAAATTTTAATTAAATATTCTTGGTGCCGTTTGTCTGTTTTGAAATTAAAATTAGGTGTCCGTTTTTTAAGGGCATCGCCCTCGAAAGATTTAATTAGAATGAATCGCATAAATACTGTGAGATTCGCGATAGTTTGCATTGATGGTATCTCTCAATACACCTCGAGTGACTTTAAAAGTTAATTAAACACCTATCTGGAAAAACGACGCACTGACCAAGGCGGCTTTGCAACTTTGAGACCTCAATTCGAAGCGCGCTTAGCACAATGCCAAATTTAAACTTTGAACAAAAGTTTATTTTTAGCTACACTGTAGAAATAAAGGTTATTACTACGCTGAATTTAGTTTCATGAAATGCCAAATGAAGTTTAACTATGCACTGCTTTTATTGCCAGTACCGAATTAAGTTCATCATAAACATATTAGGATAATATTAAAAAAGAGTTATACGAATAGCTATATTTGATATTATTTAGGTTCCATATCTCTTTGAACTTTCATGGTATACCTGATGACACTTTTCTAATATATACACTTATACCCAACCCTACGTTGTATAGTTTTTTACAAAGTCTTAGTATTCTTTTAACAACGTTTTTTTTTTTATAATACAATTACAAATTCATATATTTATTCTACGGAACCCTCTGTACACGAGTAATGCTCGCACTTGACCGTTTATTACTTATTCTGCCAGTAAATATGCTCTAATTGCGTATAGCCAGTAGTAGAACACATATTTTATGAAACTTCAAAAAGTCTAAAATATTTTCATCTTAAAACATTTGAAGTTTTTTTTTTTTTTTTAAGTTGCTTTAGGTGAGTGAAAATCATTGTGCAATATTTTGAAATAAATTAGAAACTCTAGCTTACTGATTAAACGTCATTTCTTTTTCAATCTTCAGTTTTACTGAATTCTGCAAAAATGATCTATGTTCTTATAAAAAAAATTGTATTTCAGGTTATTCGACCGAAAACGACACGTGGACTGTGGCTGAGACTGTTTTGTTCATCGTCCTCATACAAATCAAGTCCATCACATACCATTAGTTCTATGATCATTTCACAGAGAGTAGATGTTGGTAGGAGATCTAAATATGAAAATATGATCAACAGTGTTGTTTACTAAGTTCATTCACAGTATACACCTTATGCTTAAAATCATGAAAAACTTACTATTATCATGTGGAAACAGGCTGTATTGACTTGCATAAAATGCATTAACTAGTCATTTCATAAGGTTATCATAAATTTCAATCACAATTCAGAGAAAAAAGTAATAAACTTAGTAATTTCAAATTATATTTTTTCAACTTAAAATTAATAATTATTGACAAAAATTAATAATATATTAAAATATATTATATAGTAAGTGCAGTCAAGTTCTCTATCACAAACTTCCATATAACTAATTTCTCTATATAACAAATTTTTAGTAAGAACAGTCACCTTTTCCATTATTACTTAAAAAATAATCTCCATATAGCAAAATATCAATTTCCATATAATGAATTTTTACAGAAAATTTCCTTCGTTTGTTCAGAAAAAGCTTCAATGGATGGTGAATGACATTCTCATTGTAGCGCAGTATCCTAAAGTTCATGACATTTTAAATAGCATTGTGAGTAGTGTTGCCAGGTGTCCCACATAAATGAGGGCTCCAAATGCTCTGGACACCACTAATTTCTTACAGTTTATTTTGTCATCTTTAATCGTAGATAATTCTGCCATTAGGTAAGGCAAAAAAAAATATTTCGAAATACTGGTGTCCAGGGCATTTGGAAACACTGATTTACGTGGGACACCTGGCAACACCAGTTGTGAGCGACAATGAGTGTGAAAGTGAAAACTCACAACAAGGGAAAAAAAAACATCACAAAGTGAAATGAGTTTCTTCAGGTTATAAGGAGAGGACTTCATATTAAGGAAAATGTTCCTGATTCAATTCTGCATTCCTTGTTAAAGCATAAAATTTCCAAAAGTTAGAGTTATTTGACTAAAACAAATGTTTTTCTTCTAAAACAAATGTTTTCCTTATGCATTTTTTCACTATGCTTTCAAATAAATGTTTATTTTCCATTTTGAAACTGATTAAATATTTAAAAAATACACTATCAAGTTAATATTGTAGATTTAAATAATTCAAAATCTTAATTAAACACCTCAAAAACATTTTTTTTCTTACACATACATTAAATAGAAATTTTTACATTCTTTTCTATATAATTTTGACTGGAACAATAGATTTTGTTGTATAAAGACTCGACTATACTTACTGCCAGTCATGTTGTTGAAGCTACAAAAACTAACTTATTGAGTATTGTGACATTTTATTATGTAATCTAGATCTAATGTTTTCATGAGGAATTTAAAGATCGAAAATCCAGAAATTTATGCCTAAATTTTAACAGTGGCAGAAAAAACTATGAATATTACTGAAAGAGACAAATTAACTACTTGTTGCTAATTTGTAACATCTTCGTGAGAACCAGTAATTTTTAAATGAAATTTTAATTGCCTATAGTCGGTGCTGCCATTGTTAATTGTAATAGCCTTTTTCTAATTGAACACGACCAGTTCTAGGCTACAGCATACTACCATATTCTAGAGGGGTCTTTGTAATTGTGTTCATATTTTTAAAATGTAAGGTCTATTATATATAATAAACGACTTGAACAAAAATCTACTAGAAACTGTGCTTAACACATTCAAGACAAAAAACCTGCCAGAATATTTGTGTCAGCTGCAGTTTTAACTAATGAATTCTTTTGGTGAGGACTTTCATGACGTTCATGATGTGTGATTTGTTTAAAATGAATTCAGGACTTTTGATTTGGCATTGATAAGAACTAAGATCTGATATTCAAAACTAGTCAAGCATAAAAATTTTCAGTCTTTTTGTAATTTGTGTGTGTATGCAGTTATGTAAAGTCCATTTTAACTTAAATATTGTATTTGTTTTCTTAATTTATGATTTTATACATTTAGTGTTTTTTAAAGTACTATGTTTTGTAAAATATTTTTAATAGAATAAAAATATGTCTTTTTAATGACTATTCCTTGTGAAATAATGTATGCTATACTTTTTAAGTTTTAACCCCCTCACTGACAAGCCCGTGTTAATATGTTCACTAAGCTCCAGGTTTCACTGTAATACAAGCAATATTTAAAGTAATATAATTCTATTGATTTAATGTATTTTTAATACATTAATTAATTTTTGAACAATGACTAATACTTCCAAGGATTGCATTCATATTTGTTATTAAGTTTTTTTATAAAATGTTCAAAGAATAATTTTTTTAGCATTTAAAACAAAATGCAGAGAAAACAACATTACAATTTTGCCCTTTTCCAAGACAGTCGGAGGGTTAAAGTAAATAGGATTAGTGTATCAGTAATTGAAATACAAAATTATATAAAACAAAAAATAAATGCACAAAAATGTTAACTGCTATGCTGGAATATATAAAATTTATAAAAATAGCAAAAACAATGAGATTTTTTTATGTCGGAATGACTATAAGAAAAATTGAAGAAAGACTGAAAGAGCATATCCGCGATTTAAAGAATTATAATCAAACAACAGCCTTAGCAAAAACCAACATAGAAACCTTGATTAAAATTGATACAGTGTCCACTAAAAAAATAGCTAACTACGACTGTTTACACAATGCCTTAATCAGAGAAGCTATAGAAATTACAATATTAAAAGGACGAAAATGAAAAAAAAACTGTGCAATGAAATGATCTATGCAACTACTGGCAATAGATGGCACCAGATTATAAATGAACAGGGGAAAAAGAAGGGAAAAGGAAAATCTTGGCCAGAATTATAGAATCTCTTTCATTTGAACTGAAGATGCCTCAGAGGAGGTGAAAATATTACTCAAACAAAAAAAAGGAATGAATACTGTCTGATAAAGGTGACAGCCAAGGTAGAATATTAATTTTTTTGGATTTTTTGTACTTATAAAGATTTAGACTATTTTAAAATGAACTTTAGATGTCTACAGGTCTAATCATTATGAACTTTTTGACGTGAATGTTTTAAAAAAAAAATGCGTTTTTAGAAATATTACTAAATTTTTATTTTTATTGTACTGGAGCAAAATACTGTTTTTACAGATAAAGTGTGGAAGAAATTTTTTTGAAAAGCAACTGAAAGTGTATTTTTATATGATGAATTAAAACATCTGTTTAATAACTATCTTTCGCAGTTGTCAAACAACACAGACATGTTTAAAAGACTCCACTTTTTAATGAAATAATACCTGATGAAAATTGGTAATATATAAATGTATGTTAACTTTAGTTAGTATAATTTTTGTTTTATGCAGCTTTGTGCCTTACATATCAATTAGTGGCTCCTGGTCATTTACTGGTGCACTCATCCTATTCCACAACAAGAAATGGAGATCTTGGAAATAACTAAAAAGAATCAAAATCTTATACAGTGAAACCCTGATTTAACGTTATTCAAGAGACCACAAAGAAATAACGCTAAATGAGGGAAAATGTTAAATCGGGGTAAGACAAAGACTTGACCCGATGCTGACCATAAAATACTGACCATAAAATAAAGACTAATTTACATAAGATACGTTTCATTTCTTGATTTACAATGATTTAGACATCAGGTTTCTAAATTATGTTTTACAGAAATATTTTATTTTACTTTGCGTCCTGTTTTTACCAGTTACATCACAAATCACTTTCACAATGTATATGAGTTTGTGCAAGTTTTTCTCGTGGTCTTCAGTATTTCAAAAGAATGCTTTCTGTGTTATGAAAGTTCTAATGGCTTCCAATTTTCAAATTCCTTAAATGGTGACGATTTCACGTTTTTTTCTTTTTTCAGCCTGTTTTTCCATTTTTTACAATTTTGCTCCGTTAAATCTACTTACTATAAAACTTTTTACAAATTTGAATACAGAATTCAAACTAAACATATTAATTGTAGTTTTAGGCTTTCGCGATAACTTCCAATTTTTCAAGTAAAGAAAATCGTTTTATTTTTGATGCCATACAATCTAAAGCTAATGAAAAATCTCTAACGAATGCTATCAGCTCCATTGTAGTACAGAAAGTAAAATCGAATAAAATAAAAAGGTGTGGTTGAAAAAGAGGAGGGCTTTTAAATATTGCACCTGCATTTGGTAAGAAAGGATGAAAAAAAGAAAAGATTCTGAATTTTGAACATTTTGATAAGAAAGTTTTTTTAATCATGAATTCTGACTATTTTAGAAAATTTTCATTGAGATTCTACCGCTCAAAAAAACGTTAAATGCGGGAAATAATTCAAAATGATAATGTTAAATCCGGGATTTTTTAACATTAGAAGTATAGGAAATTAATTGGGACTAGCTAAAAATGACGTTATATGCGGGAAATCATTAAATACAGGTTACTTAAATCGGGGTTTCACTGTATGTATTTAATATCAAAGAAATATAATTATTTTGCAAAACACCTTTGAATCCCTTAAACATGCATTTACGACTACACTTAGTTCTAATACCTTCCTTGAAGGCTGATACTTTAGGCTGTATTCGTATTTTTAAATGTAAAATTGAAACCCATAAAAAATTCAGATCATAGTGCAATAAACAAGAGGTGTTCTCCTTTAGAAAATTCTGTTATACATGAACATTCTTCCACATATGATTCTATAATCACTTAATTATATTGCTTTTATATTTTTCCAATCTTTATGCATTTCTTTCATTAAATCAAAATATGGTACAAATAAAAAAAAATTGCTGTAAAATTAGCGAGAAAACGACAGATCAGGGAAACAGAGCTCACGAGCCCCCCCCCCCCCCAAAAAAAAAAATGCACTTTTTATTTAAAAATTATTACAAGAATAACATCAAAAACATCATTCTGTGAAATAGTGTTTAATGTTATGTTCAACACAATTTAACAGTTTTTTAAAAATATATTCTTTAATCTGGAAGAAATTTTACATGCAACTTAAAATAATTAGGTTGCAGATTGTAAGATAGTAGATATTATGCAAACTGAGATCAAAATAAAAATGCAGCTTGCATGGCACTTAATCTGCAGATTTAATAGTATTTTATGATTAATTACTAATTTTTGTGCAAAGCCGTACAATTTTACTGCTCAACTATACAATCATACATTGAAAACCGAAACCATACATTGTATAGCCAAACCATACAAGTTGGTAGCTATTGTAATAGCAATGAAATATTAGTTAACCAGAAACGTCACAATTAATCCTAATTTTCACTCTCATTATCACTCACATTTATTTTCACTAAATATAAATTCATCAAACATTTCATTTCAAACTGACAAAGAAACTGACTGCTTATGTTATGCTTGCTTAGCATTTTTATCATTCAAAATTCTGTTTCAAATAATTTTTTTTTTTAATTAAAATTTATACCTTTAAAAACCTTTTGTTAAGATAAACAAGATGAATATTATGGAATTAACTGTGATGTTTCTGATTAGTTTAGCTATCATTGCTGTTATTACTATCATTATATGAGTAACATTATCACTGCTATTATTAATCATTAATCACGATAATAATTTATCACAGATTACAGTTTATTTATCAGTTTTGAAATCTCTGTAAGTATTTGCATTTAAAAACTGATAAATAAACTGTAGAGAATGGTACAACAAATATTTTGATAAAATCTCTTTCTGTTTCAATTTTTTATACTTTTTCTTGAAATAATTTGTCTTGTTCTAGGACAGATATGTATTATTATTTTTTAATACAGAAATATATGGAATTGATATAAACACTATCACACATCAAAATATATTTACAATTTATTCAAATAAGAAATAGATACACAGTCTGTCAAATTTACAAAATTTTGTTTTCATCAACTCACATCCTTCCATCTAAAAGAAAAAGAAGTATGAAATAATATTTTATGATTGAAAACTTAATATATAGTGCAAAACTTAACCTGTATCAAGGGAGGTGAAAAAGTAAAATATAACAAAGGGTGTGCAATCTTATAGATTGTATTTATTTATGGATCATCCAATAAAGCTTCTATATTTAAATATTTGTACGGAATTGCACAGATTTGTATTTTGAACATTCAAATTTCAAGAGAGGAAAAAAAAAATCATTTTTCCAAGAACTTTTGCACAAAAGACATTTTTTAAAAACATTACGTCTACTTCAAAAAAAAAAAAAAAAAAAAGTCATTAGGCTTAGCTTACACAGTGCAATCTCAGAGACTGCACCTCGTCTGTTATAAGTTACATCGAAAAAATAATCTGTAATAATAAGAAAAGATGTCTGTCTGTGTGTGCTATTCTCTGAAAAGGTTGCTGCATGTAGAGCTACAAAATTTGGCAGAAAAGTTCCTCTATGTCTGTAGTTATGCATCTCAAAGCCTGTTTTTGGATTACTTTTTATAAAATAAATTTCTAAAACATAATGAGCATCGCAAAATGGTGCTTTGAAGCTGATCACAATAAATTACAAAGCTTTCAGGAAATTTCAAAGTAGTGCAGAATGGGAGGGGGAAATGGCTCTTTCTTTTTCACATTTTTTGAAGCCTGTACCAGCTTAACTATTCAAAATACTGAAAACAAAATGTATCAAATCACATCTATGTTTTCTAATGGTGCACTCTGTTAAAAAAAATATGAATCAAACAATATATATGCTCACTTTTCTTTAAAACATTGTTTTTAGCTTAAAATATAAATAAATATAAGCCCTTTTAAAAATATTCGTTTCCTAAACTCACCCCAGCGATTTTCGTTTTTTCATTTCAGAGATGTTTCAAAATCTGCATTAACTTTCGAAATTTAAAAACTACACTATCTACATACATTTTTGTTTTAAACAATGTTTTCAGTTTTTAAAAATATGAATATTAACTCTTTCAAAAAAATTTGCTTCATAAACCCATATTCGCAAATTTTGTTTCTTCAGTAATTTTTAAAAATTGGCACCTATTTTCCTGTTCAGAATATGAAAAAACACTTAATAAGCATACATTTATCTTTATAATGACGTCTTTGGTTTAAAAAAACTATTAATATTAATCCTTTCAAAAAATTTCTTTTCTCTGAAAATCACTTTTCTCTCTCCTTCAGTGCCTTTGAAGATAAGTTTACCATTTTAATTCTTCTTTAAAACTTTTTTGTTTAAGTGCACATTGGAAAACCTACATTTTTAACACAGAGAGATATCTTTCTTAGTTTAAAAGAAAGGGGGGGGGGGTTATATTATTTAGGTTTTCTTAGCAATTTTTGGTTAGAACTGAAAGTTTTATGTATCTAAACATCAGTAATTAAATCAGCAATCTCTATAACAAAGGCTCCTTAGTATGTTTGGGAAGATTTTCATTTAAAAATATAAAATCATGTAAATTTGATGGTATATGCAGCCGAAGGCAGGGTTCGTTAGAAGAGATTCTCGTTTAAATATATAAATTCATTCAACATTAATTTTAGGTATATTTAAGGTTATTATCACACGCCCAGGCTACCCTAGTCTTTCATTTAACAATCAAAATAGACCAGAATGTGTATATCATGCCTGGTGTATGCTGTTAAAGTCAGTGGGGATTCCCCATCTTGGGTTCATTTAGATATATTTTCCTTTAAAATATAAAATCACTAGGGGGCTCTGCCCCCTACGAGCTACGCTCGTCAACCCCCATTCAGACACCGCAGACTGTAACAGCACGCTAATTTGATCACCTTTAAAAAGATTTCAGAAGATTGAATTATAATTTGAATCTGACAATTATAATCTGACGTAATTTTCACCAAACTTTTCTTTCTCTTTTTAATATTCACGTCAAAATACTTTTGTTAGAAATGAAACATTTACTTTTGTTAGAAATGAAATATTATGATCATTTTAAAATGTCAAGTAAATGTCTCGCGCAATTTTTAAATTAAAACTGTTTTGCAATATTATTTTTTGTTCATTTTACGTAATAAGTGTAATATGACGTAAATTCTCCTATTTAGGACTTCTAACGCATGTTACTGAATTTATTATTTTACAATATTCTTTCTCATTTAAAATTCACGTGTAACTATAGTTTTTATGACGTAATTTTCAATGAGTTCCTGCTTTTTATATTTTTTGTTTATAATAGTCACGTGTAAAATAAATTTTTAATTAGAAGCAAACATTACTGTTTGCTCTGTTTATACAGTTGGCAACAGTATAAAGTAATACAATTTTCTAAAATTTGTAAAAAATATCTCTCGAAATGCTGAAAATTTGAATTTAAAATAGAAATAAAACATCGAAAAATTATTCAAATTAAAAAACTAACTGCAATCTGCACACCGGGAAATTCTGACACATATAATGATCTAAAAATGATTAAATTCCTATGTACAGTTTTTGCTCCTATAAAACTTTTTTAATGGAACGATTTTGTCCAACTTTGGCATTAAATATCTCGTAAAATAATTCTTCGATTTGAAAACTGTCTGCATCAACGTGTTTATCAAACATTTTTCTATAATACTACCGATTTTCATATTTTTGTATGCAACAGTTTTTTTTATATTAACGAAGAAAGACCTCCGATTACAAAAAATTCAAAACCGGCGGCGGCGGGGGTGGCAGCGGTAGTTACTTTTTTTTAGAATAGAGAGATACAAATTTGAGAGTATATGCTGCCAAAAGCAGTGAGGCCCTAACATTAGGATCATTTAGAAAGATTTTCATTTAAATAAATTAAATCAATCAACACTGATTTGAGGCACATTTAAGGTTATTATCGCAGCCTTGGGTAATGCTAGGTCGCTAGACCCAGCTAGTTTATAATAAAAGGGAAAGAATAGATTTATTATCAGAACTGATAATAAAATAAAGCATGCATGAATGTACACTAAAGACATGAAAAAACAAATAAAAGACACACTACTCAGAATATTTGTTTACGGATTCTCATGAATCAAAAGTAAAAACAAAAAATAAAAACTATTTTTTTAGTACATATTTACACAGTCAACTATAATATAAAATACCCTTAAATCTAAAAAATATGGAATGTAAAATAAAAATCAGTGTCATTAAAACATTAACAATATTATAACACATTATGATAATTATTTATTTTTGCTAGTGACTTATAAAGCATATTTTTTTATAAGCGGTATGATTATCATACAAAATATGTGAATATATTTCAAAGCTAAGGAGCACAGGTTTTCCACATGTCCATACACATTTTAAATATTTATTAAAAAAATAATAACAAATTGTTGTATTGGAGTGTGGTTTGCAAAATAAAAATTTTGGAAATGTAAGATTTTTTGTTACTAAAAATTCAAACTATTTGACAAGTCTTATGGTGAAAACTGCTCTAATTTTTATGAATTTTTGAATTGTGAATGGGCTTGTTGAATTCTTTGAACTCTCTTTTTTTTTTTTTTTTTTTCCATAAAAAAATTCTTTTTTTGACAAGTCTTATGACGCAAAACACTCCAGTATAACAATCTGCTAAATTTTTATGTGCTTTTGAAATATAATTTTACTTATGGGTCTCAAACTATTGAACTCGACATGAAATTTCATGCTTTAAAAATTTTCCTACTTTTCCCCACTTTAAAATTTTGGATAAAATATTGAAATTCCACAATTCATTTGGTCAGTTTCCAAATCCCCTCACCTTTTCAAGTTTTCAAGAAGCGTAGCAATCCTGAGATAGTCAACCCATGGTCAAAATTTAAGTTATCCAAGGAATCCACGATATTGCACAAGTGCCAAATTATTTATGGAGAAATACAAAAATATTGATGCTGTTAACATTGTTAATTTATCATTTATTTTTTATTGTATTGAAAATTGGTTGCAAGCAAAAAAAAAAAAAAAATGTAATAATGCATTTTAATTAACTTAATTTAGGGAAAGAGTATGACTCTAAAAATTTAATATAATAAATATAAATTCATAGAATCCAATCCACCTTTAAAAGCTTGTTTCATCAGACAGTAAAATTTTCACCTTTTTATAAAAAAAATGTAAATATGTAATAATTCAGGGAAATGCAGTCTGGCAGATTATTAAAAGCTTTTATTTTGTTATTATACAAATGTTTCTTTATACGTTGAAATCTTTTATTACAAAACATTTTTCATTAACTCAATTCAAATTTTAAGTTGTTATCTATATTATCCCCCTAGCCTCAAAAGTAATACTATACATAACAATTAGCACTATGGATTTCACTTTAATCACATATTATCTTGGCTTAAAAATGTAACATAATTTGAATTTCTACGTCAATGAATAGAGCAAAAATATTTTCAAATAAAGTTTAATCAAAAATTGTAACTTAATTTATTAATTTGTTGTGACTTTTAAAATAATTTTCAAGCAAGTAATTTTTTAATCTATTGATTAATACACATTTGTTTGCTACAATAATGAAAAGTAACATTTGCAATAACGTAAATAAATATATGGCTCCAATAAACATGTTAAACCAAAGAGAAAGTGTCAGGATAATCACAACTTGCAATCTTTATCGTCCAAGCTCGGCAAAGACACCTTCATCTGATATTTCACAATAGATTTGCATTATATAAAAGGTATTTTAAACATCAATATAACTGAGTTTTTTTTTTTTTTACTGGAAATTGTATTAATTATGATGATGCAATATACAAGTAGAATTTTTTTACACAATGTGCTATTTTTTGTAGAATGGATACATAATAATAGCTGAAGAAATATATTCAATTATATTTACCACATAATCACGAAGGGACAGATGTTACAGTCATACATGTTGGACGACTTCCAGTGTGAACTTTAGCTACTTTTCTCATCTGGAACTGTAATTAAAAAATAAATAGTTTGAACACTTTAAGCAAAACATTATTATATACACATTTATCACATTAAAATAAGTTGGCACTTCTAAGTTCATATTTGACATTTTTTTTTGTTGCTAGCTGACCAACATTCTAACATATGATATAACATTAACATTTTGAACATTTTTCTCTTTAAATGTAAAAAAAAGGCAAAACAAGAAATTTTTATGATCCAGTGGGCATTCTTCTTACATGTTCATATTATGTGTGACTGATTTTAATGATTGGAGCACTGGAAACTTTTAATGATCTTTTACCAAATAGTGGTTATCATTTTGTGAAAAGATAATTTCAAAATAATTATATAATCAATATTTAAACAAAATAGGCTGTCAGAGATGCACTGCACCTAAATTCCTATGATAACTAACAAAATGTGTCCGAGAAATAATTTTTTAAATTTAATGTTTTACACTCATCATACTTGAACTTTATACACAACAACCTATTTCACAAAAAAGAAAAATCAAATAAACTTGATTCCATACCAGGTTAAAATAACTTAATAATGAAGGATAGTGAACATTACAAAAGATTATAACAGTCGTATAATATTTTAAGAAAATGAAACACTCTTTGACAACAAATACTAGTCTGGGTTTCAAATTAATTGAGAAATATATTACAGAACTATGTATCTAAATATTTGAAATATACAAGTACTTCAGTTTTACACAAACGAATATAACAGTCTAAAACTCTTTCCTGCACATCTTACAGGATTCACTTCATAGCTTCCTCTCTCTCTACTAATTGTGCATGTCTGATTCTGTGATGTCAGTAAGCACTTCTGAAAGTTCTAGTGCTTCCATCTATGAAGTGGAGCTGTAAGCTCAAATGGATATTTCTACACTCATATTTATTAATTTAACATGTTTCATGTTTATAAATATGGAATTTTGTAATTAATTTTTCATCTACTTTAGTTTTGAAATAATTAATGCAGAATTGTATACTCTTGAATTTTCAGAATCTATTAGAATCTATTAGATTAATTTTAATTACACTCTGATTATATCTTGAAGTGCAATTATCTTAAAGATTGTGGCAACAATGTGGTTACAACAACTGTATATTGGTGTCTAGCACAGCTCAGCTACAAATTTCTCTGACTTTTCCAGGTTTTCCATATCAATAATAAAAATTTTCCAGATATTGAGATTTTGTGATGTTACATACAAAAAGTCTTAGAAGTTGTATAATAATTTCTTGATACTCCAATATTTATTAATGAGACTTTTTTTTTTTCACCATGCTAATCATTTTGTAGATGCATTTTTTGCACTTCCAGGATGAAATTCTTTACCACATCTTTCACAGACTGCTTTGACATACTTTAATGGGGAGGGGGGGGGGGGACATTTTTCTTTGTAAGTAATATAGCTGCTCTGTAACTAACCAAAGTCATCTAAGAAATCTTTAAAAAAGTGTACAAAGATTCAGCGAGAGTGAAGCTGGTATTGAAAACCTCTGAATTACAAACAAAGAAGGACTGAGAGAGTGTAGGCAAAAGGTTAAAATATTCTTATGAAGAAAAAAGTGGTACTGTAATTTCAAATGTTTAGTTTTATAATAAGAATTTTAGAAATTTAGACTACCATTTTTAGTAAGACCTTTGGTATGCATAACATACTTGGTAAGTAAATCAGAAAGAGTGAAAATTAATAACGTAGTGTACAAGGTAACTCTTTGATTAGTAGAAACTAATACAATCAAATATACTATTAGGATTTTAAGGAAATGTTTAAGCTATGTTTCTCAGAATTGGTGAGAAGGAGGTTCTTTAAGTGTAAACATAAACAGTAGATTCCTGTTAATTGGGACATATCAATTGCTCACAATCTGTTCCAAAAAAGTGGTTCTCAAACTATCAGAAGTAAATTTAATGATATTTTTCTGTTTTGTACTTGGCATTTTCCTGTAATAACAGTGTCCCAAATAATCGGAATCTTTTGCATTTACAGACACACATACACCTTTCAGCACACATCCACACATGCTTTTTATTAACTTAACATTTTACATATTTGTGCTGATGGAATCATGGGTGCAAGAAGTCCATCCAAACCAATACTGAAAACTTTTCTGAATATTAAATACAACCCAATGGAGATGGAGTACAAGATATATTGTCTTGCACAATACTAAAAATGGATCTTTCACAATAAAAGAGAGTGATTAAAAACATTTACTTTTAAAGTTGCTCTATTTAAATATATAAGACGTATTTTGGCAGTGTACACATCCAATACTGGACATCATACAATCAGTGAAGCCAACTCTGGATGCTGCAATAAAATCCAACTCAATACCATGAGGAGTTGAAGAGGTTCTGGTACCATAACTAGGCCATCATATCATCTCCCCCAAATGGTGTGTGCAGCCTACAGGAGTGAACCACACTTTAGAAACTAGCGAGGTTCCTCCTCACACCATGGACTTACTCTACCACAAGCCAGGAATGAGGATAATAAGAGGCTATCTCTGTGACCTGAGCCAGTGAACATTATCAGTCAAAAATCTCTCCAAGACTGAACGTCTTGCACCCTAGGATGAAATTTTGTAATTAAGTTTTTCTTTACTTTGTGGTGTGATAGAGATTTGATATTATATATAGTTGTATGAAATTGAGTTCACAGCTCAGAATTGGCATAAAAAAGAGCAATTTTGACAACAAAAGTTGTATGAAATTGAGTTCACAGCTGAGAATTAGCATAAAAAAGAACAATTTTGGCAGCAATGCTGTTGCAAGTGAAAATGCAACAATAATCACAAAATGAAGTTAACCATGTTAAAATACATCAATGTATTTTTGAACCTGATTATGAAACAGAAAATGAGAAAAAAAAATTACGACACTTTTAATGTTGCACTTTGCGGTAGGAAATAACTATTTATTTTAAATAAAAAATCTGGAGTTTAAAAGAAAAGTCATAGAAGTGTAAGGTGCTGAAAACACTACAAAAGGGAAATTAAGCCACAATGAAAATTATAAAAAAGAAATTTCCAAAACATTTCTTAAAAATCGTAAAATATTATGACTATGATTAAAATTCCAATTTACTAAGAATATTTATTTCTATCAGCATCTCCTATTTTTTTATGCTTTTTATTATAAACTCCAGATTAAAAAAAAAAAAAAAAAAAAAAAAAAAAAAAAACTGTTTCTACTTTTAAATACATCAATAAAAGTATGAGCTTTAAAAATTATTTCATGTTTTTTATTTTATTTATAATTATAACAAATTAAAGGTGTTCAGAATATTTTTTTAAAGATATATATACAGTGTTGAATTCAAACACTTTTCTCCGGGAGGGATTTCGTTGGCTCCGGGGGAAGGGGGGGGGGGAATTGCACTTTTTGACCATTGAAAACACAAAATCTCAAATCTTCTAGGGGGGACATTGCATTGATCTGGGAGGGAATGTCCCCCCCCCCCCGGGCCACCCCCCTGAATTCAATGCTGGATATATATACTGTTCAAATTAAAATGATTAATTAAGAACAAGGGTACTTCCATATTAGCAGCATGTCATCTGTTTATCAACAAAGTTTTCATGCTGTGTATACGTTCATTTATATGTTTGTATTCATACCTCATACACATATTATTTTGTAGCTGTTATTATCTTAGGACCTCATTCTAAGGACAATTGCTTAACAATTTCCAACAGAAACAAAAAGTGTTTGTTGAAAAGTGAAAGCTCAAAAGCTCACCAATGGTCATGGGTGCATGTAGCACATTCAAGCCAAGACTGAAATATTTCTGGAGTAGTGGGTGTCATCAGTGAGCTAGAAACTTTCTGTTTGTCTTAAACCATGATTAAAATTGATTTTTTAAACTAACAGTCAATTTTTAAAAGCTCCTACTTAAGAGGATAATTCACTCACATGAAAATACCTACTTGCTAATGTCAATTCTATGGGACATTTTAAAAAATATCGTGTTAGCATTTCAATATTTTTGAATGATTTTTTTTGCATTGGATAGATTTGGTCGATCTGTACAAAGAACCTTTTTTACTTTTTAGACTTTGTTAGCAGGTTTTTTTAATGAGGATACTTTTACTTTCAGAACTGGTTCCAAAAGTGAAAGTATCCTCATAAAAAAAACCTACAACCAAAATAACAAGTTGGAAATTGCTCGTCAAACGTGGCAAATGAGGTGCGTTCGTACTATAACTAGTTTTATAATTATTTTTTGCACCCCATATTGTACTGAATGTATAATTTTTTGCACTTCATAAAGCGCATAGTCTGATACATCATTAAAATGCACTTCCAATATTTTTTTCCCATTCCCCGTAATGTAACGGAACACTTTTGACTGTCCCTGTAATTAAACTATACATCCGATTTTCCTAAAATTTGAAATAGCTCAACAAAATTTTGCAACAATTATATCTTTAAAATTTCAGACCATTCTGAAGGCTGTAATATCATTAAAATGCACTTGCAATAATTTTTCCCATTGGCCGTAATGTAAAGAAAAACTTTTGACTGTCCCTGTAATTAAACTATGCATCTGATTTTCCTAAAATTTGAAAGGTCTCGACAAAATTTTGCAACAGTTATATCTTTAAAATTTCAGATCATTCGGAAGGCTCTAATATCATTAAAATCCACTTGCAATAATTTTTCCCATTGGCCGTAATTTAAAGAAAAACTTTTCACTGTCCCTGTAATTAAACTATACATCCGATTTTTCTAAAATTTGAAAGGGCTCGACAAAATTTTGCAACAGTTATATCTTTAAAATTTCAGATCACTCGGAAGGCTCTCATATCATTAAAATGCACTTGCAATAATTTTTCCCATTCGCCGTAATGTAAAGAAAAACTTTTGACTGTCCCTGTAATTAAACTATACATCCGATTTTTCTAAAATTTGAAAGGGCTCGACAAAATTTTGCAACAGTTATATCTTTAAAATTTCAGATCATTCGTAAGGCTCTCATATCATTAAAATGCACTTGCAATAATTTTTCCCATTGGCCGTAATGTAAAGAAAAACTTTTGACTGTCCCTGTAATTAAACTATACATCCGATTTTCCTAAAATTTGAAAGGGCTCGACAAAATTTTGCAACAGTTATATCTTTAAAATTTCAGATCATTCGGAAGGCTCTAATATCATTAAAATGCACTTGCAATAATTTTCCCATTGGCCGTAATGTAAGGAAAAACTTTTGACTGTCCCTGTAATTAAACTATACATCCGATTTTCCTAAAATTTGAAAGGGCTCGACAAAATTTTGCAACAGTTATATCTTTAAAATTTCAGATCATTCGGAAGGCTGTAATATCATTAAAATACACTTGCAATAATTTTTCCCATTGGCCGTAATGAAAAGAAAAACTTTTGACTGTCCCTGTAATTAAACTATACATCCGATTTTCATAAAATTTGAAATGGCTCGACAAAATTTTGCAACAATCATATATTTGAAATTTCAGACCATTCGGTTGGGTAGTTTTTGCTCTGTTATATGCGGACAGACGGACGGACAGACGGACGGACGGACGGACTGAACGACGACTATAGGTGCTACGTATTTATATAATTACGAACGCACCTAAAAACAGTAAAAAACGACAATTGTAGAGATTGACCAATGCAAGAAAAAAAAAAATAATAATGTTGAAATGCAAACAAGATATCTTTAAAAATATGTCCCGTCAGATTAACATTAGTGAGCGAGTGTTTTCACAAGAGTGAAGTAGATCCTTAAGAAGCTGCTATTATTTTAAAACATTAAATTTAATTTACTATCAACATACCATAAACATACACATTAATGTGCACATGCATGTAGTTATAGTACAATCGTATTTATAAACTGACCAAAAAATATATATTAGCCAATGTATATTCAAATTATTATTCAAAATACAATTGGTATACGTAAATTCATACTCCTACTAAATGACAAAAGCAGCTTTTCTTTATATGATGATGCATATTACAAAAGAATAATAAACTAAATCCAGAAAATACTTTTTACAGAGTAGAATTAAATTTTCAGTGAAAAAAATTTTGTAAGATAAAAACTTAAATTTTATTTTAATTTGAATTTGTGAAAATAATAATAATAATAATTTTATGTTACTTTTTCAGTTTTAAGAATTTCTTTAAAACTGAAATCCATACTGAGATTGGAGGTCTTGCACCCATGCCAATGTCAAGCGGCTAATATGGAAGTACCAAAACAACTTTAAATGTTCAGATTTAACATGAAACAAATTTACAAACAACTTACATTAGATGCATCTGTGTGCCAAACTTTAACTTGTCCATCACTTGATGCAGTTATTAAAAACAATTCATCATTCACAGTAATCGATTTAACTGTTTTAATTCTATAAATATAAAAAAGTAAAATAAACAGTGAGCAAATTTAAATTATCTATGTAAATAAAATTCAACTAAGCTATTATTTAAGTGAGCAGTATTCCAAAGTACTCCAAGAAGAAAGCATTTATTTTTTTTAATTCTAAATAATATTTATAAAAAAATTATAAAAGGTTATTCAAGGCTGTTCTCAAATTTAAACTCATTATTTATCTGTATGTAAATGATCAAAATGTACAGATATTCAGGCTTCAAGAAATAAAACAAAATTTTTCGTCTGACGAAAATCCTCCTGGAATAAACAATCAACTATCTCATTTATTTTAAAAAAGAATGTTTTGTTTTCAAGAACATATTAAGAATGCCTGATATTTTAATGTATATAGAAAGGAAAATAATTTTGTTAAAGTGTTAGAAATATTAATGAAGTTAAGAGGAGAAAATAAAAATTTTGATAATACCTTTAGAAGATTACGCAAAGACTTAATTCTGTTCTGATTGCAAAAGAGTATTACTCAGAATTTATGATTACTGCAGTGCAGCAGTTCCCAAACTTTGTTATTCAAACTACTTTAAATGTGAAATGTTCACACAGCCCACCTAATATATATGTATATAGAGGCTTTTGTACTATAATCAGTCATGCAGACATGGTGAGCTTTAATAAAAGTTTGCTTTTTAAACACAATAACAGTATACTTACATCATAAATATAAACAAAGCACATACACAAAAACAGCAATAAGTAACCTAAATTTGAAAAATTAGATCAATAATAATACAGTAAATTATAAAACATAACATTCTTTTACTATGAATGGAAAAATGCTTCTACTAACATGTTTAAAAGTACACTTTGAAAAGTCAATGAAATTCATAACTTTTTTTTGCACCAATGAGAGAGTCTATATCAGAGTTTAAGTGTGTTAATTACAACAGACTTAGTTTCAGGAGGATGATGCACTCATCCTGTCCTTTGGTTTGAAGCATAGCATCCTTTTATGCACCTCATCCAAAAAATAGCACCCTTCTTCCACTTAAATAAAAAAAATGGTGTCCTTACTGTCATTTGCATTAAAAAAATTACTTGCATAGTAAAAATTGACACATTGATGTGACTTTAAAAGATTTTTGAATATTTAAAAGTACCATTAAAAATCTAAAGAATGCCTTTAAAAACGTAAAAACTGTCCTTTTATTAACAGAAGGGTCCAGGGTGCTGCTAGCGGGACTCTCTCAAACTTGGGGAAAATTCTGATTACAGTCTCAAGGCGTCCCTACACGATATTTAATAAGACCCTGTCTTTTCATATTGTTTATATTTATTCACATTTTTTATTTTCTGTACTAGTGAGAACTGCTGCTTTAGTGACAGGATATCTGAAAGACAATTCACATTTTGGATTTTTATTGATTTTATCATTAATTGCCTCTATTGTGATACCATGGATTCTTCTAGAAAAATTTAATAAAGAATTTTTCTAGAATAAAAAATAGAAAAACTTGTAAACACTTTAATAGAGCAAAAAATTGAATGGTAATGATGAAAAAAATAGATGTAATTATTTTTAATTAAAATTTTCTTTCAATAAATTTAAAATGTCATAATTTGCAATTTATTGGGTGCTATTTAAATCTAATCAAGAACAAAAAATATCAAGCAAACCTTCTGATAAAGAACTGAACAATAATAGTTTATAACATTGTAAAGTTAAACAGAATTAAAAGTAATTTTTTTTTATTATTATTATTCAAAGGGAGTATTCTAAATTTCACTTGGCATCTGAAATATAAAGTATCAAAATTTATAGCAATTAGAAAGCATAAAATATCACCATGATTGAAACCTATTACTAATATAGTCATAATTAAAAAAATCTATTGCAAAAAAATAAATAAATAAAATAAATATGCGACTTTGTTACTTTCTATTTAAATTATATTAAGTTTTTAAAAAATTATGTGTATTTTGTAATAAATCTTTCTCCAAACATTAATTATGAATAACATAAAGCTAACAGTGTATTAATATTATTAGAAAGTATAGTTTTTATTTATTTTATTTTTGTATTTATCTTTTCTGTAATTATATCCCTTTACTAAATTTGAAGACTTCTTTTTTCTTTTTTTAAGAAACATTTCACATATTTTATAATACTGAACCACTCCATAACAATACATAAATTGTGAATGTAATCAGTATTTTAAAGCAACATTGAGTTTTTGCTAAGACAAATAACAACATGCACATAACACTAAAGTATATTACTGTTAAAATAAAAGAAAATTTACATAAATAATTTTAACTGCACTGATCCTTACCTTGTTTTATGGGCTTTTTGCTCAAAACATACTGAACCAGTAAAGATGTTATAAAAATAAATATTTTCACTATCTCCAGCAACAGCACATACATTGTCCTATGAAATAAATTTATAAAATTTATTCAAAATATATAAAACGTTGTTAAATACAAGAAAAGCAAATACACTCAAATCCAGTTATAAGCGAGCTTGCATGTAACAAGAACTTGGCTTTAATGAGTAATTAGAGAGTAAATGGTTGGTCCCAGGGGTCTACAAATTTGAAAACATCTTATAGCTAGCAACTAGACCCATAAATTATCCTAAAGATCTGCTCATTTGCCAAAAACAAGCATGTTAATTTTGGAAGGGAGCTTTTGACGTTACCTGGTCAATAGCAAAATAAACAAACTGCTTTTAGTCAAACAATTGCTATGTGATTGTTTATTCTTTTAAGGATTACACTTTATTTTAAATCTTGCACGCACTGTTGCATACATTTTTCAAACATAGGAAGGAGAATCGATTATTATTGATCAAAATAACTATAAAATTTGTGTGGAGGGGTTGGGGGGAAACACGGATCCAAGTAACAGGGAGACAAGGTGTGTTTGTTTTTCTTTTAAGATTTGAATTAGGATGTTATTCTGCTCTTCCATGCCATCTGCCAGTATATTCTGGATAAATTGAACATTCTTTTTTATTTTTATTTTATAGAAATGTGGGAAATGAACAGGTTTCATAGAATAACACGTGGGTCTAGACCAGCAAAGGATATTAACCCCCTACCACCCCACATTCTTGTCAGTTTTTTCACATATTTTAAATTTAGGCCTAGGAGTGAAAACCACTCTAAAGAAGGTCCAGAATACTGGTTTATGTAAAAAATTACATATTTGAATATGAATGATTCTTTACATGTTCATTTCTCAACATAAGTTTCATATTAGAGTTATGATCATAGATTGCTTTTTCATAATTACATTAAATTATGGATTAATTCACTTTGATTACAGTTTTCGAGTCACATTCAGGTTGAAACATTTTGGATTTGGGTGGGTTAGATTGCCAGTCGACAGAAATTTGTTTGTCAGATTTGAGTCAGGCAAGTGATTTTTTATTATTATTATTTTTTTTTTTTTGGGGGGGGGGGGGGGGGGAGGACCAGTTGGTTTTCGAGTTAACTTTAAATAGATATTACAGGTTTGGGTCAAATATAACACAATCTGTGCAGAACTAGTGTTTATGTAGGAAATCTGCTATTTTTTTTCTTTTTTGATATGAGTCAGGTTGACACTAATTATTTGTGGTTTGAGTTGGGTTTGGGTGTTAACCTGATTTTTTAAAAAAAGAAGAATATTGTTTTGGATAAAGAAGCTGTATAATTGAATATAAATGAGTATGTATACATTAATTTTCGATATAAAGGATAAAATTCTTATTAAAAGGTAGAACTGTAAACTATTTTTCCATAAGTGCATTAAAATATCAATTTACTTTTATTTTGGGTTTGGCTCAGATTGAAGTATGCCGGGGGTGTGTGGAGTATAACCCATCCTATGCAGGACTCCAGTTTCATAATTTCCGCAGTCTGTGCCAAACTCATTGGGCTAACATTAGGTGCAGGTAACACCACCAGGACTATTTAACATAAAGAAAATGTATTCAATCTTTCCATCCATGAGAGAGAAAATGGCATTTAAGCTTGGGTACTTCCATACAAGAGAAGTAGAAAATTGCTGTTTGCCACACATGGGGGGGGGGGGGGGAGGGAGGAGGAAAAAAATGACATTTGCACTTATTTCTTAGGTTGATTTTTCACTAAAATTTTGTTAATAAAAAGAAAAGAATTAAAGAAAAAAGTTGAAAGGATGTTCCAAAACACATACTAGTCAGATAAAATATTCTGGTCTGCATTTGTCAAACCCTAGTTCGTCCAATATGGGTTGGAACACATATTACACTGATCTGAAAACATATTGCAAGATACTTTGTTACTATGAGTGAACCTTCAGATATAACTAAGCAAAAAATTTGCAAACTCACGAAAATGTTAAATGAATATTGTTAAACAATAACCCTTTTGAGAAAACATATCTTTTTAGAGTGCATATACAATAATGCTGAAAATGATGAAGATAAGGTGGAGAATTTCTATACAGATAGTGTGAAATTTGGATTTCTATGTGAAATTTCAAAGCTTAAGTAAAAGAGGTAAGCGATGATGCTTAAAAAAATAATGGAGTTTAATAAGACAAAAATTATGTGATGAAAAGGGATTCTGAAAAATTTCAGAAGAAACATTTTCTTCGCATCTGCAAATAATAATAAATGAATAGTAAGAGTGATTTACTTTCCCTTTTTCATTGCATTTTACTTCATTCATTTATTTAAATGATTAACAATTATGAGGATATAGTTAAACACAGATTCATAATAATTTATTTTTCTACCTTTAATTAAAGGACTAAAGTTACAGGAGGAGGGTTTAAGTAAAAAAGGAGTAAAGCTTTCTAGAACACTATATTTTTAAAATAAAAAATTGCCACAGAATTATGTCAGTAAACAATAATTGGATAAATTACCTTAATGAAAGTCAGGTCACAAATCTTGTGCTGGAAATCTGTGCTATGCTTAACAGCAGCATTCTGCGATAAAGAAAAGGATTATTCATTTTGTATTAATTATAAGTTCATACTACAAAAATTAAACATAAATAAGAATGCATAATGAAATATAAATATTAAAATAAGGTATCATACAAATTTCTGAAGCAAAAAATTATGGAGTACAAGCAGGGTTCTCGCTGGCTTTTGACCAACATACCAACATTAGTGATTTGGCGAATAAGAAATAAAAAATAGTAGCCAAAAGAAATTTTTTTTAACAAAATAGATTGGGCGTGAAACATGGGAAAATCTATCTTTAACCTCTTATTGTATCCCTTTTTTTCAATATAGGCTAAAATAACCTTTTTCTTTCTTTCTTTTTTTTGTAATTGCTTATAAAATTATTCATTTTGTATTAATTATAAGTTCATACTACAAAAATTAAACATAAATAAGAATGCATAATGAAATATAAATATTAAAATAAGGTATACAGATTTCTGAAGCAAAAAATTATGAAGTACAAGCAGGGTTCTTGCTGGCTTTTGACCAACATACCAACATTAGTGATTTGGCGAATAAGAAATAAAAAATAGTAGCCAAAAGAAATTTTTTTTAACAAAATAGATTGGGCGTGAAACATGGGAAAATCTCTCTTTAACCTCTTATTGTATCCCTTTTTTTCAATATAGGTTAAAATAACCTTTTTCTTTCTTTCTTTTAGGTAGCTTTCTTTACAAAAAAGCTACCTATTGCAGCCGTTCGGAGGAAAGCGATTTCAAAAAATTTTGGTATATTTTCATCGATCATGACCCCCAGACCCCGAAACCACCCTCCGTTCAAAATTGATATATATATATATATATATATATATATATATATATATATATATATCTATATATATATATATATATATATCTGACCTATGTCACACTGTAACTCCCGTAATTATGAACCGATTTCGATGTAATTCGGTGGGTACATAGTACATACTAATGTCTCGACCGAGTTCGTTGGCCAGCTTCATCCGCCATTTTGAAACAAAATGGCGGCCATTTAAAAATTTTTCAAAAATTTAAAATTTGAAATGTGGTACCAAAAAATTGAAAATGGAAAAATATTTTTTTCTTATGTATTTCACCTTTATACAAAGATTTCAGAGCAGTTTTTGTTTCGTCTATATCTTAAAAAATGGCTGAGTTATAGTATTTTGAATTTCTAGCGTGGCTGACATTTTGAAACGTCCTGAATTTTGTCACGCGATAAAAGGCGTATTTATGAACCGATATGGATGTAACTTCGTTTATACATAGTACATACCAATGTCTCGACCGGGTTCGTTGGCCAGCTTCACCCGCCATCTTGTTTAAAAATGGCGGCCATTTAAATTTTTAAGAAAAATTTAAATTTGAAATGTGGTACCAAAAATTAAAAATTGAAAAAATATTTTTTTCTTATGTGTTTGACCTTGATAAAAAGATTCGGGAGCAGTTTTTGTTTCGTCTATATCTTAAGAAATGGCTGAGTTATAGCATTTTGAATTTCTAGCGTGGCTGACATTTTGAAACGTCCTGATTTTTCTCACGTAATAACAGGCGTATTTATGAACCGACTTGGATGTACCTTGGTGTGTACATAGTACATACAAATATCTCGACCGAGTTCGTTGGCCAGCTTCATCCGCCATCTTGTTTCAAAATGGCGGCCATTTAAAAAAATTAAAAAATTAAAAAATTAAATGAGATACCAAAAAATTGGAAAATGAAAAAGATTTTTTTTGTATGTGTTTGTCCTTAATACAAAGATTCCGGAACAGTTTTTCTTTCGTCTATATCTAAAAAAAAATGGCTGAGTAATAGCATTTTGAATTTCTCTTGTGGCTGACATTTTAAAACGACCTGATTTTTGTCACTCGATAACAGGCGTATTTATGAACCTATATGTAACTTGGTCTGTACATAGTACATACCAATGTCTCGACCGAGTTCGTTGGCCAGCTTCATTCGCCATCTTGTTTCAAAAGGGTTGCCATTTAAAAAAAATTACATTTAAAATTCAAAATGAGGCATTAAAAAATTGGAAAACGAAAAATATTTTTTTTTATGTGTTTGGCCTTGATACAAAGATTCCGGAACAGTTTTTGTTTCTGAAAATTTGTTCTTTTGTTGATATCTTAAAAAATGGTTGATTTATAGCACTTTGAATTTCTAGCATGGCTTACATTTTGAAACGATCTTGTATTTGTCACGCGATAACACACGTATTCGCCTATTTCGATGAAAGAAGGCATGTGAATAGTATACATCAACACCTCGACCAAGTTCGCTGGCCAGATTCATCAGCCATCTTGTTTCAAAATGGCGGCCATTAAATTAAAAAATATATATATATTTAAAGTGAAGGGGGAAAAAAATTAGAAATTGAAAAAGGTTTCTTTCTTAAGTATTTGATCTTGATATAAGGATTCAGGAGCATTTTTTGTTTGTCTTTACCTTAAAAAATGGCTCAGATATAGCAGTTTCAATTTCTATTGTGGGTGACATTTTGAAAAATCTGATATTTTGCATGCGACAGCACTCCTATATATTAACCGATTCCGATGTGAGTGAGCATGTGCACAGCAATTGCTAAGGTCTCGACCAAGTTCACTGCTTAGCCTCATCAACCATGTTGTCTTAAAATGACAGGCACTTTAAGAAATTGCCGAATTTGGCAGCCAAATATAAGTTACTTTAAAGAAAAGCAGCTTGGATAAAGCTGACTAATTTCGCGAAATTCTCATTCATTATATTGATAAAAATTAGTATTGAATATCCTATATTCGGTTTCCACTAAATTGAGCTTCGTGTGTTTGCATGATATAAGTTGGCTTTTTTAAAATAAGGATTATGAAAGCTACCTCTTCCTCCCAGCACTGGCCGGAAGGACTTTTTTTTTTTGTAATTGCTTATAAAATAGAAATTCGACTATCCGCTACAGAAACTATTAAAAATAAGTACATTCTAAATGTCACCTAAACGTGTAAATGTTTCAGACATTCTTTCAGCAGTCACAAATAAAACTTCAAAATAGCTACCTTTGATTTACCATAGTGAAAATATACACTAAAAATTGCTATGAGATTTCGGCTCTAACCGATAGAAAAAATTGATCGGCCAATGATACTTTGGATACAACTAATAAATAGTATGGTAAATGACTAATTTCAACACCGCATTCTAGCAAAACTTCTCTCTATTTGCCGCTTGATGCGAGTAATTTTGTTTGTGTTTTTACCAGCATGACACAATGCCGAAGCATAGGTAATGATTAATTGACAACAGAGAAATACCTATCGCATAAAACTTTCTGCGGCTGTTGCTGAACTGAATTAGTGTTGAGTCAGTATCTCTTTAATTAAAGCAATGTAAATAGCACGGTGCAATTGAACATTTAAGGGACATCAATCGTTCAGCAATGCAGATAAGAATCTCGACTATACTGCACATACACAGGGGTGGGGAATTTCTAGAAAATCTTACCAGCCAAGGATTTATTTCACCAGCCAGTAAAATGCAACGTACAGTTGAAAATTTTTATGACAAAATTATGCAACTCAAAAATAGTTGGTTACTATTACTATGATGCATTTTCATATATTTTTTCCTATAAAATTAAGAAATATAAACAAGAGATGAAAGTTTAATATAAAGTAGAACTTCATACCATGTTTACATCGTAGTAATTAGGAAAGTTGAAAAATATAGCTAACTACTAAATAAAAAAACATTTTGGCCAGGGTTGGCAAGTTTTTGATGCATGACGGGTTTTTACCGGATTTTACCATGGTTTTTACTGTCATGTCAAAAACCTCTTTGTCAAAAAGGTCGAAAACTGTCAAAAACCTATTTTTTAGTAGTAGTTTGTTTTTACATTATCTTTTTTCATTCTGTCTTTAGTATTAAGTTGTTTTACATGAAATATTCAATATCGAAAAGACTCTGAAGTGTGAAGTATATTTATCTATCCAAGAAAAACAAAAAAGAATTGCATTAGAATAATACATATACATCTCTGTTAGCAGATCTCTATAATAATCCTAAGCTATTTGGCATATTCTGTAAAAATTAGATTTTTTAAAGAAATTCTATAACCCATAAGTGTAAGATTTAAAAATGTGTATAATTTCGGCAGAATTTATTACATTCTTTAAAACTAAATAGCTTTCTCAGAAATTTCCTTATAAGTAAGATTTCTTAAAGTGTTAAATCAAAATTGTTCATTGATTTTTATTTCTATATAGCAAAACTTGATTTATATAAATAAATGACATAAAATATATTTTAATAGTTGAGAATTACATACATCTTTTGGGAGAAAGGAATAAGACTTGTTCTTCAAAGTTATATCTTGTAGAGATTAAAATTGCAAATCCATAAACTTTAAACCATGTGAAAACTCAATTTTTAACTATATATTTTTGTTAAGTAATTTATTACTATTTGTTATTTTGTTAAGTAATTTAATTATTTCCTTAAAATAAATAAATAATTAAATATTACTTTAAAGCAGAAATGTATATCCATTAATTAAAAAGTTAAACTGCATTAAACAATAAATAAAACATTTAAGAATCTCTCTAAATTTAATAGTAATTTAAGGATAATTTTAACGGTAAAAGATTTTTACTCATACAGTCATATGTATGTAATAAAAATATGCAATGTGTTATTTCTTTCAATTCACTTTAAATAATGCCTAAATAATTTTAAGTAAAATGTATATGGGAACAGGACATTATATTCTGATTTTTCTTAAATATAGTTTTGTTATGTGTTAAATTTTAAGTCTAAGAGCTTTCACCTGAAATCAGGCCCTGCATGTCTGTATAAAAATATTATTAATTTAAAATTTTAAAATTCTGCTTATTGAAGTGAAAATGAAAATCACAATAATTGCATTTATGAAATACATAAGATATGCATTTGCAAATATTATATCTAAGAATGTTCAAATTTATTCAATAGCCACAGTCCATGCTTGACATCTATTGCCATACCATATAATAGAATTTTTGCATCTCTAAAATAATTTTAATGTATTTTATTAAAAATGTATGTAGAATGTTATTTAATAATTATAATAACCTTTTATTATCATATAATATTAATGTTCATTGCAGTTAGTAGAATCTATATTAGTGGAGATTATGACAAATATTGTTCTTTCCTTTTACTCTTGTATTTTTAAATTTTTCCCATTTAGGAAATGCTCTTCTTTTAAATAAATTTAATAAAGTAATTGTGAATAATAATAACAAGAACAACAAGGAAAAATTAATCTAGAAATGTATTGTATGCTACACTTACACTATAAATTGGAGGAAAATCGCAAATGATAGGTTTTTGACGGAATAAACCGGTAAAAACACTGTTTTTACCACTGTCATGTCAAAAACCCAACCCTGATTTTGGCATACCTCAATAGTGTGCAATTTTCAAAGATTACCTAAAAAGTCACTCGCCCTGTCAGAAAATTCCCTCGCCAGTGGTGAGTAAAATGATGCATTTTCCCACCCCTGCACATACACATCACAAAAAGAGCAGAAATTCAGGCCTCGCAATTTGGCGAATCTGAATCTGAATGTTCATTTACTCACCAAATGAAGCATTTTGTCATGATTTGGCACAATGGGGAGCGGCAGCGAGAACCCTGAGTACAAGAATTTTTATGGAAAAAGTATAACTGCTAAGTACAATGTATGTCCAATAACATGTTTTATATTCTCTAATTGGTTCTCTTTGCAAGTCCAGGAACTTTAAACTCATCTAGTTAAAGATATTTATTCATATAAAATTACATTGAGCAAATCATACAGGAGATTAAATATGGCTTACATTTTGAGAAAAATTATTGAAATATTTATATTAAAGAATCCATGCAAACTTGAGAATAAAAGAAAAGTGTGTGTGTGTGTGGGGGGGGGGGGGTAGTGAGGTGTCAAACAAGCGCATACAAACTATGTCTCTGATAAGATTACTTACCAAAATTTCTTTACTTTGCCACAGGAATTATGCATTCTATAGGACACATCACAATTTTATTCTACCCTTTATCCAATCTTTTCTATAATTCATGTGCACTTGCATAATTTAAGTCACATCTGAAGCATGCTCCATACTTACACTGTGGTACCCCACAGCTTAAGAAAATAAGCTAAATTTTAGTATGCTTTGATTTTAAACAATGACAAAGTAAATCATCTTCTTGCATTCTTTCCAAGAAGATCAAAATTGAAAAAGTTTTCAGAAACAGTAATGTTACCAAAGTCGACTTGAGTTTATTCCCAAACAATGCCTTTCAAAATATTCAAATCTGATAAAATATTAATAAGAAATTTTGTTATTCTTAGACAAAATGCATATACGGTATAAAGTTGATTTAGTGATACCCATTTTAACTGTTTTCTCAATTTAACAATAAATTTTAATGATCCAGATTGACTTACATATATCTCTGTGTTAAATGATCTCTGTTCAATAGTTTTCTTATACAGCCGAACACTGTTAACACCAAATTGAAGGGAATGTAAATTGTTTTTCGTGTTATTCAAGATTTCATGTTAACCGTCAAAAAAGTGATAGCATCTGTGTTAGATATAAAAACTAACTAAATAAATTAATAAGAAATAAAACAAATTTCTCATCATTTTAGGCAATAATAAATTTATTTACCTGCTAACAAATTTTTTTAAAAGTTTGTCATAGAATTTTGCTTCAGCTTTTGTAGATTACTTCTTTTTAGGTTGGAATGTATGGACCTCATCTAATTTGTCCAAAGCTAGGGAAGCATCCTCTTGTTCCATAAGGAAATGTTGTATTTTTTTCAATGCTACGGTAGCTTCATTTAATGATACCATGGATGCAGTAAGTTCATCCATGACAAGACTGAAAACTTTTCTGGGTATTAGGAAAAATAAAATGAAAATGGGTTAGGTTTCTATGTCTTGCATTATGGCTAAAAATTGATCTCTTACAAAAAAAGAAAGTGATTAAAAGTTCTTGATAATAAAATTGCTATTATTTAAGTATATTACGTAGAATTTACCATCAGTCAAAAATCTCTCCAATATTGAAATCAGTCCTGAGACTGAAGATCTTGCACCCATGAATGACACTAAACTTTTCCATTAAGTGTTGATTTCTTCATCCTTCTCTAAGACTTTGATGTTGACATTTTTTTGTTTATTTATTTATTTTTTTCTTCAGCTAATGCAACAATTATTTCTTCGTCTGTCGTCACCTCCGAAAACACTACATCTTCATCTATACAAATGTACTCGGTAAATAATGTCTATGAAAGAATTCCCCATTTTTCGAACTCTTCTATTAAATTAGTCAGCATTTATGATTGTGTTTCATACGTTTTCAAGTCATCTTTATCGGAATTCTACAGAGCAACTGCGGATAGAATTTCAATTATATTAGCCAGGCACTGAAGTAAGGATTGTCACTTCTTTCACTTGAAGATAGGGGATTTCTGAAACCTAGTTTATGGTTTATGTCATTGCCAATATAGTCATATAAGAAATGGAACAATCACTTAAAAAAAAAAAAAAAAAAATTTCACTTAAACTTTCAATGTGACTGATGCATAGCCCATACGGTCAGGTGTGGGAAAACTTCCCCATACCAAAGGACAAAGAAAAGCACAGATTACTCAGGAATTCAGTATTACAGCATTTTCTGAAATCTTTTTACACTTTAAGGTCATTTTCAAACTGTGAGGAAAATTTAATTTTTAATAAGATGATGTGACTTGCATTTGAAATACCAAGATTTTCAGGCATGTGCGAAGCATGCACAGCATACAGTTCCATACCATAGCCACCGAGGAACCGAGCCGGAGGTTCATTTTTTGGAGACCACGATGTAATTACATATCAATTTAAGGTTCATTTAAGTTTATTATTACAGTCCCGGGCAGATCAGCTAATAAATAAAATAAATCAGTTTAAAAGAGCAAGAAAAAACAGAAAAGAGTTACTTTAATTCTTTAAAGGAACTAAAAACAAAATTTTATCATTTACTACTGGTTCCTTCAAACCAGTCAACTGAATAATAATAATAATAATACAAGAAATCATTTGAACACATATTTATAATTTTGAACAATTTAAAAATAGGTACAAAAATTAAATATTTACAAAACAAAATAGAGTATTTAAAAAAAAAAAAAGATTTTCTTATACATTTTTTTTTCTGGAACTTTTAGTGGCAACTGTGAAATATCAACTCTCATTTGTTTAGTAGAAAATATCCCCATAGCAAAAACTGTGCAGCACGGCAGCAGTGCTGCAGATTATTTTACATCTTGCAGATTAATATCTATAAGCTTAAACATAAATACTGGGTTTAAAAAATTCACTAAAAATTACTTTGTTTTAAGAGTTATTGTGTTTCTTATTACATTTTCTTTCTAAAATGCAACTTTTGCTTATTTTATGGGTATTTATGGTAGTAGCTTGGTTCAGCATTGTTGGGTGGCAGATAAATTTTGGTTTGCTGCAAACTGATACCAAAAATTCTGCTATTAGGGAAAATATATCAAAACACATGCTATTTCCATGTGAAATTCTTTTATAATAAAGTTAAAGATAAAAATATATTATTACATAAAAGTAAAACAGTTTAATACCTCTACAGAATAAACATTTATGCTTTTTCCACCAACAGTCACAAAATATAGACCATCAGGGGACCATTTTACCAGTTCAGCTTCTGAAATGAAAGAAATTACAAATTTTAATATTATGGATGTTGTGGCAGCAAATTCAGCAAGTAAGACTAGGCTTTATATATAATGTACAGTGAAATATCAATTTAGCATTAACACTGCCAATCTGATTGATACGCGACTTTGGAGAAAGGGATTTAAAGTTAATGAAATAAACTTTTTAAGTTGGCAATATTTAAGAAATTAAAATTATTGAATTAATAGAGTTAAGTTAAAAGCTTAAGGTATGAAATCCCTCTATCCAAAGACGCATACCGACCTGAAAGTAAAGTGGATAGACATTGCATTAAAATGAAAATAGAATCAAAGCCATCTATCTAATTTTTAAGAATTCATTAAGTTGTAATAACATCTGTAAAATAAAGAAAGTAAAAAGACTCACCCGTATGATGTGTAGAGAAAGTAATACTCACAATTTCCAAACAATTAATTTTATTTCATATTAATGCAGACTTCAAAATTATTTATTCAAAAATTAAGTGCTTGGCCAAGCTGTATTTAAAATTTTTGTTAATCATTTAATTTACTAGTACAAAATAAACATATTAATTCTTTCTATTATATTGACGATGAGAAGAACCTTTTAGTTATATGGAATAAATATTAAATTATACTTGAAGATTGTTTATGTGTTGAAAAGTTTACTCCACTGTCCTATATTGAAAGATAAAGATCATAGACTTTAATATTGAGTTCGAAACAATTCCTGCGGAATGAGAATGTTCAAATAAAGAACGTTGGATGATGGGAGTTAGCAGCACACAGAATCGTAGATAGCAGCACACAGAGATCTTTTAGCTGTTCCAGAAGTTTGATGTTGGAGAATTTAAGTAAGATCGCTCCGCACCCTTTTTTAGATACTTTGTTGATCACTAGAGTAGAGGCACATTATTCTTCTCAAATCAATTCATTAATCGAGGAATTAGATTTTATAATTGAAATTGCAGTATAGTGCTGTTATTAATTTTCACCACTCGTAAGTTGAAAGAAAAGGTCTGTCTTCATAATGATAAAATCACTATTGATGAACTATGTTATAGGATGACACTTCTGGATATCTTATTTTCTCAATAAACGCTCAGGATTTTCATTTTCGATGATCTAAACTAATCACATAATTTGGCACTGGCATCTTCTTCAAATTCCATGTAGAAGCAGCATTTTAAAAAACTAGTTGTTCAATCTATAGCCAAAACTCATTCTGCCCGAACGCAGCCGAAGCCACGCTGAGCTCACACACCAACGTCTGTCTGCTTAATCCCTAAATGACAGACTCAAAACAGATCTCAGCCTGAAAGAATGTGTAAGATTTTGAAAATGACCAATCCGATGCATTCAAGTACCGCGCGTCCATCCGGGAACGCATGAGTTGAATGAACTATACGCGTGGGTGTCTCGCGATGTCACTGAATTGTATGAAAAAGATGGCGCAGAAATGCATCCTTTTATCAATGGTGGACAGAAAGCATCGCGCCAATATTTAAAAATAGGAAAATGCTGAAAACGTTAAATTAAATACCTCCAATAATTGTTGATGGATTTTTCTGCAACTTATATCAAATTAATCAGAAAAATATACTCTATCTATTGACTATAGA
Organism: Maratus speciosus; assembly: GCA_963932465.1. Classification (NCBI taxonomy): domain Eukaryota; kingdom Metazoa; phylum Arthropoda; class Arachnida; order Araneae; family Salticidae; genus Maratus; species Maratus speciosus. The sequence continues at coordinate 246,168,363 of OZ010791.1, read as the reverse complement.
TTGAGCACGCAATATTAAAAATATAATTATTTTTATTTTCGTTGTTTTAAACTTATAAAGAATGTAGAATCGCGATCTTTTCGGAAAAGTAAACACGAACATAAAACTTTGTTTACACATATTATTGTAATTGTTTAGTTTAATATATTTTACTGAATGATTGAAAGATAGAATCTAAGTTTGATTGAGGAAAATAAATAAAATTTAGAATAACTTTATTAAGAGGAAACTTAAATATTTGAAGAGAATTTTCTAGATTTGAAGTTGAGTTTAAAATGAATAAATATTAATTTAAGATTGAGGAAGATAAATAAATAATAAAATTGAGATTATTTACTATTAAAGATGTTGCATTTTATAACACTGATTTATCTATTTAACTTTCTGTGAAATTCTGATTTTGCAGAAGGTTAAATAGATAAACAGATTCGAGTTCAATTTACCTAACATGAGTAAATGCATTTGATGTAATCCAAAGTTAAATTGATGCGGCAAATCTGATTTTGCACAAATGCTGTGCACGACTGGATTTAAACTGCAATCCAATCCATTAATTCAAAACCTGACTCCAGTTTATAGCTATGGATATCCCAGACCAGTATGGCCAGGAACACTATCACAAAAAGCGAGACAGGAAGACAAAAAAAAGTGGTACAGTATCTTCTAAATCAAGACTTAAAAATATAAACAGTTTTCTGCATTTAAAAAAATTCTTACTTACATATTTTCTTTTTTTTTTTTTTTTTACTTAGCCTTAAATTTTTATACAGTTATTGACTTTTTTTTTTTTTTCATTATTGCAATAGTTTTAAATTCCACACAAGGCACACTAACAAATAGCATAATTAAAAAATATATTTACAAGAATTTGTGCATCATGAAAAATTGGAATATTTGATTTTTGCAAAATGATTCCATGGGATGGACTTCAGAACCACTGAAAATCAGAACACCTGACAACACTATTCTAGACACTCCTTCCCATGTGAGAGTGACTGGTGACAGCTCTGGCTAAGTGATGGTAACTGAAATCAAACAAATATGACAGTCTGATGTATCGCTTCTCTGCCTATTCAAAGAGTAGAGGAAGAATTTCACTCATTCACTGATGTGTTTGACTTTGGATTTCTGAAGACGAATAAATTTCTTGCTAACAAATCTCACGCATGTGATTTATGTTATGATTATCAGCACTTTTTCAGAATTATTATCATTATTTCTTCATTCACTGCAATTTTAGCGGATTTGTGAATTTCAATTTATATTTTATGCATTCTTTAGACCATAGGTTCCCAATGGGGGCAGTACCATCCCCCAGTGGGTGCTGGAGCCTTCCAGGGGGCAGCATTGGGTCCAGAAGGAAATGGGGGGCATTAAGATAGCCAAGGGGGTGGCTGTGGCATACCTACCTATTTAGAAAAAATTGATATAGTAAAACTAGCTGATCTCTCCCCCTTCCCCCCATTGGTATTACGTGAACCCATGATAAAAACCTTAATTATACCCATATTAAATTAAATTCTATACAAACGAACCTAAAGCTAGGGATCCCAAATTGAATTTCTTTAACACAAAAAATTGACGCTAAAACTTGTCAAAAACAAAATTTTATTATAGCAAAATAAAATATTGGCTCTATTCTTTCATGAATGTCAAAAACAGTCAACAGCTATAATTCACATTAAAAATAGTTATAAATTCAAAAATCGTGGAATGCAAAATCAGCTATATTAGGCATTAAGAAGAACTAAAAGTAAAATTCAGAAATGGATACTAACAATTCTGTCTTCAAAAGCTATACCAGCGCTCTAGCTCTCTACCATCGACTGTGGCAAGAGTACAGAAATTTTTAATTGCTTTTCCTTCAGCAGTTTTGGCTAAGCTTTGGTTCAATGCAACAGCTAATATACTTTTAAAGAAAAGGAACAGACTGTGCATCACTGAAAGGGATAATTTGCAGGTTAATGTTATCGAAATTAGAACTCAGCATTAGCAAATTGTTAAAACTTCACCAACCTCAACAATCGTATTAGTTTTGTATTTCTTCTTGATTTTGTGCTTATTTTTAAAGAACAGTTTTTTACTACTTTTGATGGTCATTTTAATTAATCTCTACTTTGTGATTCATAACAGATAAAATAGGTATAGGTATGCAACAATATTTTAATATTTGGTATAATTAACTATTATGCAAAAAGGAGTGTTGGAATTTTTTTTCCTTGTAAAGGGGGCGGTGGTCTAGAAAAGGTTGGGAACCTATGCTTTAGACGAATAGATTTATGTTTAGGCAATTATTTTTTCACATACAATTTGAAGATCTTAGTTTTAATTTACTATTCCAGAATTACTTAAAATATTTAAAAGTTAGTAGAGTCCTGCATTCGGTCGCATAACGTAATTTCACTCCTTGACATATTCTTGATAGTGAAAATAATTTTAAATGAGTAAAAATATTCATCTATGCGAGTAATGGTGAACAATGCAAATTATCTCTTAAAAATATAAGTGAACAATATTTAGAAATGCCCAGCCAGCTTTACATTATATTATAATTTTTTTTGGTCGGATTAACAATCTAAATACAGTTCCAAATTAAAATTAATATTTAACATATTTCCAGTTTGCATGGAATAAGAATAAAATTCAAAAGCAACTCATCTATTAATTATGTTATATAAATATTGTGAGGTTTGAGTCCTCTCTTTCTCCGAGTCACAAGCTGTCACACTCGAGCGAATCCCCTTTCCTACCCACCTGCTGTGATACTGCATTTTTTGGCAACTATTAATTTAGAGCTAATTTTATGTAAAAAAAAAAAAAAAAAAAAAAAAAAAATGTTATATCTATTACAAATTGATATAAATACTATAGAATCGTCAAGATTTTGCAGGCTTTTACTTTAAACTGTTGCAATTAGAAGGAAAAGGGAAAATGCCTATTATTATGTAGTAAAAATACATAGTTCTTATAAAAGGTATTAATCTGATTGCAAATAAGGCCTACATCTTTTCATATTTTAAATGTGATGCCACAACACATTAATGCTTCCCTTCTTTCTATTGCAATGTGTAACACTTTGTAAACAGAGGTGGGAACTTTCTAGAAAAGGATTTATTTTACCAGCCAGCAAAATGCAACGTATAGTTGAAAATTGTTATTACAAAATTTACAAAACTGCAAAAGTAGTTGCTTACTATTACTACAATGCATTTTCACATTTTTTTTTTTCTTCTATAAGATTAAGAAATATAAATAGGAGAGGAAAGTTTAATATAGAATAGAACTTAGTACAATGTTTATATTGCAGTAATTTGGAAAGTTACAAAATATAGCTAACTTGTAAAAATAAATAAATAAATAAAGTTTTCGGCATATCTCTATGGTTTGCAGTTTTCGAAGACTACCTAAATATTCACTCACCAGTAGCAAGTAAAGTTATGTATTTCTCCACCCCTGTTAGTAAATCCCCCTCCCCTTTCTTGCATGATGATGTGATGTAGTTAATGAATGATCTCTAATCGTTTTTTTTTTTCAATCTAAGCAAATTTAAAGTTAAACAGCAAAACACACAGTTTGAAAGAGTTGTAAACTTATAATGCAATATTGTTAATAATATATTTGATAAAAAACATTATAACATAACTAAAATAATTTATGAAAAATAATTAATCTTCTGAAATTAGATAACTTAGTTAAGTATAAGTTAATTATTTTTGCTAAAATGTTTATCACAAAACTTACAATAATTTTTTATATGATTGTATTGCTGAAAAAATAATAGTACAAAACAAACAACCTTTTGAAAGATTTGTCACAAAAGCTGAAGAAGTTGATTATTTTTGCTAAAATGTTTACCACAAAGCTTACAATAATTTTTTATATGATTGTATTGCTGAAAAAATAATAGTACAAAACAAACAACCTTTTGAAAGATTTGTCACAAAAGCTGAACGCCCTTTAATTAAATTCCACGTTCGCAGTGTCATATCTTTAGATACAGATAGTGCCATTTTTCCAGTGGGATGGATTGAAATATAATTGACTGCTTTCCTGTTAAAACAAAATAAAAGATATGAATAAAAAAAGAGTGAAATAAAAATTTATATGATTTTCATTTCCTTTTGAAATCCATCAAATATACACAGTATAAGATAATAGAATAACATTTGTTTAACTTAACATTAAATAAGCAAAATAGTAAAAACAGAAAATCTAAACGCTGATAATATTAATTATACAAAATCTCAATTCCCAAAGTTAAATAAAAAAGGAATAAATGTACAAGAGGTAATTCCAAAATCATAAAAATTCTGAAATAATGACAGAATGTTAAGACTATGAATAACAATTGTAGTACTGAGTGTGATCTCACTAAAACTTAAGAATTCTATATCTCTGGGACTCACACGTTTCCAAAAAATAAGTGTTTTTTTCTTTCATAAAGTGAATCCTTTGTATAGTAATCAGAAATATCCATTGCAGACATATCTGATACATAAAACATAGCTTCCTTAAGACTACTTGATGAAATTTTCCTTTTCTGAACAAAGAATAAAACTATGCATCTTAAAGGATGCATTTTTTCACCCATTTTCAGATTTATTGCACAAGTTATGTTTACATTTAGTGCAACCATGGCATTGCAGGATGTTAGATAATTTCTGAGAGATTTTTCCTGTGATCTCACTCAAAACTGTGTCAGTATGGTTTAGCAATTTGGAAATGCTGTATTAAATACGTGCCAACATGTCAGTTTTTAAAACCTTACAATTTTTACAACGTATTATTCTGTATTTAAAAAAGTACATAACAAATGCATATGCATTGAAAAAAGGAATATCATTTCATAATATTTTCTATACTATATTCCCTTGACCAGGGGTGATTCTGAGTAAAAAAAAAAAAAAAAAAAAAAAAAAAATTTCTGAAATTCACCTTAAATTTTCTGAAAAGTTATAGCAGGGGAGGTGGTGGTGGTGGTGTGGGGGGGAGGGGTTGTTAAAAGGGGAATGGGGAAATCCCCTCCCGGCACTAACTATGCGTTTTTTCTGCGGCCCTTTGACGAAGTTCGGCGATGTTGCGACGAAATTTGACGTTTTTTCGCGATCTTTTGACGAAATTTGTTGTTTTTTCACGATCTTTCGATGAAATTTGCCGTTTTTTCGCGATCTTTCGACGAAATTTTCGTTTTTTTCGCGATCTTTTAAAGCAATTTGCGGTTTTTTTTCTCGTTTCTTGGACAAAATTTGCGGTTTTACTGAAAACGATTGGCAATTTTTTTTTTTTTTTCGGCAACCGTTTGTCGAAATTCGCAATTTTTTATGCCCGAATTTTCGGATTGGGAGACTGAATTTTTGAAATTTTCAGAAATGAATGCCTTAAATTTTAGGAAAATTCGGATCAGAATCCCCCCTACCCTTGATGAAATCGGCGTTTTTTCTGCGATCCTTTCACGAAAGTTGCGTTTTTCAACGATATTTTCACGAAATCGACGTTTCTCCTGCGATCCTTTAATGAAATCGGCGTTTTTTCCGCGATACTTTTATAAAATCTACGTTTTTTCCCTCCGCGATCCTTTGACGAAATCGTCGTTTTTTCCGCGATATTTTCACGAAATCGTCGTTTTTTCCGCGATATTTTCACGAAATCGGCGTTTTTTCCGCAATTTTTTGACGAAATCGGCGATTTCTCCACGATCCTTTGACGAAATTACCATTTTTCCGCGACAGTTTTTTCCATGCGCAAAACCATACAATCGTACTGCTCATCCGTACAACCGTACACTTAGTACAAAATCCGTACATTGTACGGCCAAACCGTACAAGTTGGCAGCTATAGTATTTACTTATAAATTTTTCACTTTTTTTTGGCTGTTTATTTTATAACTATAGTAGAGGTGAAAAATAAGCATGAGTTATTTTTATTGGAGAAGATTTGGAGCATCTAAAGAACTGTTTATTTTAAAGATGAACAGCATTTACACCAATATTAAAGAAGTGCTTCCTTCAAATTTACTACTGACAGACATACTGTTTTTTTGTTTTGTTTTTCCGCAAAGCAGTCTGATATAAATCTGAAGTCTGTTGTTAAGTTTTGTAAGCATTATAAATTGCAAGTACAAACAATCTAAGCAAATCTTAAATTCAAGGGAAGACACTGATCACTTTTTAATAAAAGCTCTAATATATATAACACATTTGATGATGTAACATATGTTGGAAAACTGCCTGTACTATTGGAGCAGGTGAAAAGAAAACAAGTAATATAAAAATGTTGTTTTTAAAGTCAATTCCTATTTAGGTCATCAAAGAAAAATTTAATATAATCCCTTAAGCTAAGTTTTTGTTGCATTAAAATATCTCAATTTGTTGATTTTCTATAAGCAAGTAGGTTTACAATGGAACTCTATGGGAATTTGGCGAAATATTAGAGATATCGCCAAGTTGGTGTCATTTTTGGCGCCTCATTTTGGCGATATATTGCCAAGTTGGCAACAAACTTGGCGGTATTTGGCGACAGAAAAGGGTCCCCCCTATGGTAACCCCTTATTGAAAATACTGTCATTGATCTTCAATAACCAATGGCCGCCATTTTGTTTCCCATGCAAAACTGAAATTAATATTTGAAAAAATTTCTTTCAACTTGATGGGATGAATAATGAGTATTTTATTAATGATTGAAAATTTGAACAAGATAGTATATAAATACATAAATAAATATAGGGAGAGTGTGAACTAATAGTAGGAATTGAACAGAAGTGGGAAACAAAATTGTGAATTTGTTTCTTTCGATACAGTCAACAAAACTGAAACATGGCTTTAAACTGATTGTGAAATGAATTTAATTCCACCAAATGTGATTAAATTAATGTAGAATACCATTTCAATATTTTAAGTTGTTGCACATTCCACATGCAAATATTATGCAATTTTTTTTTTTTTTTATAAAAAAATTCTTTTAAAAGTAGGAGGTACAAAAAATTTGCAAGGACATATATTATGTGAGTAAATATGATAAACATCTTCTTAGCTGCTATGAAAAATGCAGTAAAATCTCAAATTAAATTTTGCTGAGGGAAGACATGAAGTCATCAGAAAGTTTTAAAGTTTTCATGTACATTTAATAACATCTGACAATTTCATGCCTTTTTTCCAGAAAAAGAAAATAAAAGACATTTAATATTTTACAGCATCTACCATAATTACAGCGTATTACATTATAAACAAATTTACACCATTTGCAATGCAATTGAATCATACTGACTGTTTTTCAATGAGATTGCTAGAAAAACATGTTATGATTTGCCTAATGTCAGTAATGGTTATTAACTGCTCGGAATTCTATTTTGGAATTCAAAGAATTTTAGAAACATCAAGCAGAATTTGATATATACATATATTTTTACATGAAAATTATTTTCGAATTGATTTGCAGCAATAAATTCTTTTATCCCTCATTTCACCATCTTACATTCATAAATCAAAATATTTAAAAGGAATAATAACTTTAAATGAATTGAATATTACCATTGATAAACCATACATTTTCTGAATTTTTGTAAATTGTAGGTTCAAAACACTTCTGAACAAGTCTGGATATTTTAGTCAACTGTTAGAGAGTAGCAGAGAGAGAGAGAGAGAACATAAGGAAGTTTTCTCTCTCTCTTTGTGCATGTGTGTGTTTAAATAACTTTTGAACTCTAACCTTCTTTCATTTGAAAACAAAATAAGCTTCTCTGTATTTTCTATAAAATATTACAAAATAATTTTCATCCATATGTGGATGCTTGTGAATGGCATAGTTTACAATACACTAAAAATCAGTTTAAAATTTCAATTTGGCAACAATTTTTTAAAAATATACATTACAGTAGTGAGAAATAAAATAACCAATCACATTAGAAATTTTGGCACATAGGATAAAAAGGATGGCTGAAAGTAATACATTAATTACAGTTTAATAACCTTAACTTTTATCTAGTAAAAAACAAACATAATAATAATAATTTAAAAAAAAAATCAAAACATGAAAAAGAAACTAAGTGTAAAACTTCCTTTTTCTAGTTTTCAGAAGATTGAAAACATAAAACGCCATTAAAAGCTTAAATATTTATATACAAAAAAAAAAAAAAAAAAAAAAAAAGCTTCACAAATCCCAGTGTAGAAGCACAACAGAGCAGAAGTTCAAGAATAATTATTAGAAGTGAAATTTACAGAATAATAGAGTACATGATAAAATAGTAAAATTAAGTATTACCCTAAAAGTAAAATTAAGTTGAGAATAATTATTAATAGTGAAATATAATAAACTAGCTGTTTAACCCATTCTATGCACGGGAGTTCATATTCAATAACTATTCAATTTAGAAAAATATTTTTGTATTACTGTCCATTTTTTTATGAAATTTAATTTATCATGTTGCTATGGCAGCAGATGAAAAAACAATATCTTTGGAATAAGGGAATAAATAGAATAAAAAGTTTTGTTGATGTTTGTGATAAAATGTTCTTCTATATATTTTTTAAAAAGTTAAGAATTAAGCACAATTAATTAATCTCTAATTATTTGCATGTGAGGTAAAAGAATTATCGTAATACCCATTACAGCTTTTTAGTATTGCAGCGTGGTGTACGTAATATGTATGTCTCACATTCCAGTAAACATTTAAAACTGGTTAGAACTCGCTCGATTACAGGTTGAACATTAAATAAGGGCAAAAATTTGTCAAAAACATAAAAAAAAAAAAAAAAAAAAAAAAACTATTTAAAATTTTCGAATTTTTTGCCCAATTATTCATGGGCTTCCCAGCAGCAACCTGGGTACCAAATTTTGTAGCCCTGCACCCAATGGTTTCCGAGTTTTTGAGGTTACATAGATACGCACATGGATTTTAATAGGGTAGACAATAATGAAATGACATAAGTATTAATTCCCATGGTTTTAATGGGACTCTCACACACAGTATATAAATAAAGATTATGATATAAAACTTAGAATAAGAATGTATAATCCAGTCATATTAAGCTAGCTGGTAACTTTGAAAAGGTTAAAAATGCTACGGGAAAATGCAGTAGCGAACACACACAAATAGTAAAGGGAGCTCATTATTTAATGAAAAACTAGATAATGCCATTAATTATCATCATAATTAATGAATAAATCCATCTAAATGTATGTTGCTCATCAGCCAACTTATCATGGGTGGAGTACACACAGCAGTCTGCTGGTGATAAGATAGAAGGGAAAGTCTGCTAACAGAGTAGAGAGGAGGTAGGGCCCCCCAAAATTTACTCCTTATCACTTTATCATCTCTAGATATTTTCTGTGTACATTTTGATTAGTATAAGTCTATTAAACTTTACTGAAAATTATATAATGCATGCACATTGTTATTATTGAAGTTACTTAATATTTATATAAGGTATATTGACAATATTTACTACGCTAAAAAATTATTAAGTTAACATTATATTTTCTAAAAACTTAATTTGTGGTTCTTTCCTTAACCTTTTGCAATTTTAGAAATGCAGCATAGTTTTTAGTTTTAAAATTTTAACAATTGGGGACCAGTAAAATATATCTTTTAATTAACAAATATACAATGTTAAAAATATTTATAGGAGACCTGAATAAATAAATCAATAAAAGTTCTTACTTGTGCCCACAAAGAGTTTTTAAGCACTGCCAATTGTTAGTTGACCAGACACATATTGTTTTGTCATCACTGCAACTCATCAAGAAAGATTCATAAAATTCTAAGCTTGTTACTGTACCTATAATGATTGAAAAGTTCATCAAAATGTTTTCAAACTAAGTTAATACTTGCAAAATGTGATAAAAATACACTCACAAGCAGGGTTGCAAAAAACCCACCTACACCAAAAAAAACCAGGTGGCTTTTTTTGGGTAAAATCCGTTCTAAAAAACCCAATAAAATACATGTCAAAGCAGGTTTTTTACAATCCATGATGTTATTATTTAATATTAGTTTTTATATTAGTTTTTTACCTTTGTGTTTAAAGAGTTACACTATCCTATTAAAACATATTATGGATGTAGAGACAAATCCAAATGTGACAAAATCAATGTGAAATAATATGCTTAAGTCTTTTAAAAGACTGTTAATATTATAGAAAAAAAGACAAAATCAATATACATAGCTAATCATAACATTTTCGCATAGATAAAAAATGGCAGTCTTTTATATTTTAGTCCGTTTTTTGTTTGTTTGTTTAAACCTGGGTTTTTTTGTTTGTTTCTTTGTTTAAATCTAGGTTTTTTGGTATTTTTAAATATCATTTCCTATTTAACAATATAAAACTTCATAGTGTAAGTACCCAAATGGATACAAATTTGACTTATTCACCTTTGGCCAGGGTTGGCCAAAGAAAAAAAAAAAAAGGTGGGGCAGGGGGGGCACTTTTCAAAAACCCCAAATAAACCCTTTTTTGTTTGTTTGTTTAAACCTGGTTGTTTTTTTTTTTTTGTTTTGTTTAAATCTGGGTTTTTTAGCACTTTTAAATATAATTTCCTATTACATATAGATGCATGTTTGTTGATAAAAATAAACATTGTTGGATATTACATAAGTATTATAACTTCATTTCAAAATATTCAAATTAAATAACTACAATCAGTTATGAAGATAATTGAAATTATTTGCAATTTAAATATTTTTAGTATCAGCTATGTATTATGTTCAAAAAATAATTTGTTCTATACAGTGAACCATAAATATCTTGAAAATATTATCAAGCATTATTTGATTAATAAATAATAAAAGATTAAAGATTTGTTTCAAAAATGTGTTCTTCATGGGGAATACAGATAAAAAGCAATCTGTTAATGTAACTTTTAAATATGTGATATGTGGTTGGTTACTATATAATATTATATAATGTCAGAAGTAAAAACTTTTTAACAGACTTTTACACTGATTTATTTGTGTTATTTCAATTCAAATTACTTGTATATTAAGTTAATCAATAAAAATATAATAAGATTTCTTAATTTAATACATATACTTTGAGAAAATAAGGGATTCCCTCTGCCCTCACTTCTTAAAAAAACAAAAAACCCAAAAAGTCTCAACCGGGTTGTTGTTTTTTTTTTTTTGCAACCCTGCTTACAAGGCAAATAAACACCTTTATTCAGATCGATATGTTTCATCGCTCAGACGGCGACATTATCAAGATTTATAATGTTACAAATATTTTCACAAAAAAATTTTTTAATTGAAAACTTGTGCACAAAAATTATGAGACCTCATGTACAGTAAAATCAAGTGCAATAATAAAAATGGATATTTGTGAACGAAATTATTTAATATTACTGTTTCTTATTCCATAGAGCATCTCTTTCCAAATTTTAGGTAACTCCATGGAGGCTGAATCATTGCATATATTCTCACTGCGTAAAAAGATCTCTATTGATTATTCGATAATGGATGGCAAATTAAACTTTGATGGATAAATTGGTCTACTAGTTTTAGAATCAATCTGCAAAGCTATTTTGTTGTATAGTCTAGCCAAAGCTGTAGTTTATTGTTGTATTTGATGTCTTCTACATATTCTTGATTCTAGCTTTAAGCTTTCAGTTTGTCATTTCCCATAATATAGGAATGACAATTCAAGATTTTATTCGCCATCCATTAACCATCAAGAATCAATAGAGATCTTTTTACACAGTGAAAATATATGCAATGATTCAGTCTCCACAGAGTTACCTAAAATTTGGAAAGAGATGCTCTGCAGAACAAGAAACAATAGTATGAAATAATTCACATTCACAAATATCCATTTTTATTATTGCACTTGATTTTATTGATTGATCGTGATTTTTGTTTACCAGTTTTTAATAATCTTTTTGTGTGTGTGTGTGTGTGAAAATACTTGCATCATTATACATCTTGACAGGCTCGGACAGGCCCACCGGCCCGATGTGCCTTCGTCCAGGGAAAACTTTGCACCCCTAAATGCATAAACCGCTCCAATATTTCTCCCCTCTTTCTACACATACATTCTGCCTAGTTTACTAAATTTCAAGAATTCGCTTAGGGATAACATCAATTAATAGGAAGACAGCACAAGAGAGGTATTTTTTTTATTATATTGGGAGTACAAATTAATTCGGTCCATTTTTTTTTTCGTTAAAAAAACATTTTATTTATTATCAAAATGAAAAAACATGTTATTCAAAGTATTGTCCATTGGCAGCCACAACCTTTGTCCACCTTTCTGGCAATTTTCGGATTCCATCTCTGAAAAATGAGTCCTCTCTGGACGCAAACCATGAATCGAGCCATTCTTGAATTTCTTCGGAAGAAGTGAAGCGGTGTCCAGCCAAATCGTGATGCATCCATCGAAACAACCAATAATCAGAAGGAGCAATGTCTGGCGAATACGGCGGGTGGGGTAGGACCTCCCATTTCAACATTTCCAAGTAATTTTTAACGACAATTGCCACATGGGGCCGAGCATTGTCATTGGTTTCAACTCGTATGGGACCCAATTTCCTTGCTTTTGAACCATTCCCATGTTTTTTAAGCGCATGGAAATTGCTTGCTGAGTGACTCCCAACGATCCTGCAAGCTCTTGTTGCATTTGGCACGGATCTTGATCGAGCAATTCCTCCAATTCGGCATCTTCGAACTTTTTCGGCTGGCCCGGGCGCTCCTTGTCTTCGACACTAAAATCACCATTTTTGAAGCGTCGAAACCACTCTTTACATGATTTATCAAATGGCGCAGATTCACCATATACTTCCACAAGCGATCGATGCGCTTCAGCGGCACTTTTCTTCCAATTAAAAAAGAAAATCAAAACTTCCCGCAAATGTTGTTTATTTAGCACAAAACTCGACATATTGAATGCTCAGAAAACCAATTTTGTTGTATAAAACTCGAAGCTTTGTTGACTGAATATGGTTGACAAAGGTCAAACCTTTCTAACAATGCCAAAAACATCAATCATTATTCAGTAAACAAATCAGCCAGAGCCATCTATTGAAAACGGACCGAATTAATTTGTACTCCCAATAACAAATAAATTAAAAATACATCGAAGCAATTTTAAGATTGGAAACCAAAGTAGGCATGTTTGCATGCGATTCAGAGAGAAAACTTACTCCCAGGAAAAGCTTTAGTAACCACAGCGATTTGGGCGAGATTTCTTTCATCACTCTTTGAATGATATCTTTTAAATATTAATCAAATATTTTGCATATTTTCAGTCCTTTAGTTTTTAGTACCTTGCCCCTACCCCTTTAAAGTCGACCCAGAATGTACCTGTAATAGAAATCGGGCTTTTTGAAAACAACTTGAAAAAAAGGAAGAATTAAATATCAGAAGGCAAAAAAAAAAAAAAAAAAAAAAAAAAATTCTGGAGATTTTGTTGTTGATTGGAAAACATTATTTTTTTTTGGAGGAATACAAACTTGATGACACTTCTATATTACACTCAGTGTTCGAAATTAGTGGTCATTAGTCATCAAATGCAACTAAATTATTGCATTTGACGACTACAACATTATTCTTGGTAGTCAAATTTGGCACCAAATTTTTTTTAACGGTTAGGGAAAAAAAAGGGTACTTTTTGATTTCATGTTACGAGATAAAAATGTAGATGCATTATATGGTGGGTTTTTTTTTAAACACAAAATTCAATTGTAATTATCAACATTGGATAAAATTTTGTTTCTGATTTTCTATCAAATTTTAATTTTGTTTTACATGATTAAGTGCATTTTTCTATTAATTTCTAAATATAGTAATAATTAAAAATGCTTTATATAAGTTTTACAGTTTCTTCAATTATTATAAACTTTGAGATTAAGAACTTCAATTTTAAATAAAAACAAGTATTTGTTATTTCAAAAAAGTGGCATACAATATTACAGTAATGTTAACACATTTGCTGCCAAAGCTAAGATGGTGCATCTGCTCACACACGCCAAGATCAAATCTGCATTTTATGCTTTTAAATTATTTTTTGTTGTTTTATTATTTAAATATACATATAAGAGGTTACTTTTAGTAACAAATAAATTCACATGAGTATACTCGTTGTTGGCATATGAAATAAAATTTTTGCTCAATGTACCAACTTCGGGATACTTCATAAATAACTGTAGATAAACAACTGCACCCGAGTTATCTTGTAGCTAGCAAGAAAACCCAGATTGCCATGTACGAGTATTCTCATAGCTGGCAGTGAACGTGTTAAAAATGAATTTTAGAAATTGCAACTAAAAATTTTAATTTGACACCTAAGATATTAACAGTAGTCGTCATTTGATGCCTACCTTTTATTTCCCAATTTCCATCACTGATTACACTCCTGCAAGCTGTGGAATCCTGCAGCCAGTTTTTTTTTTTTTTTTTTTTTTTTTTACCCTCTGCAAAATCTACACCATAATTTTCGCTCAATAATCTTCGCTTTATTTAATGACAGATTTCCTGTGATTAAATAACAAAAAGTAAATTCTAGTAAGTATTTTGAATAATTTTTTTGTAAATCATGAAAATATCTATCACTAAATAAAGTGACGCTTACTAGTCAGAAATTATGATAGGGTCTTTGAATAATAATGAAAAAAAGCTGGCCGTGAGATCCTGCAACTTGCATAAATACAATCCCTGGGGCATTTGTCTCAATAATGGAAACTTAAATATTTCCCTGATCCCTAATTATGATACAAACTTTGCAAATCATAGGAAGAGTGTGCTGAAAAGAGTAAATTTATTTTAGTGATTTTAAACTAACAAAGCAACTTTTTTGGTGAACTTTTTTTGTAGAATGCTTTTAATACTGTAATATTAATTCAGAATTTTATGGATACACAGTCATTCTTTATAGATACAAAATGCTTCTTCCTACAAAATACCTGAGTCACCTTATACCAAAGTATTATTTTCACAAGCAAGTGTTGTTTTTAGATTCCTTAATGTGAATGTTGATTTGAATGTTAAAATATCCTTATATTTCGACATCCAAATTCCCTATAATATGTGGTACTTTTATAAAAGAACAAAAGAAGCATAAGCTTTAGTTTTCAAAATTGCTACTTTCAAACAGAAAGTACATTTTCGTTCTAGATTTTAAAAAAGTTTAAACGACGTTTGCATACTGATTTTTTTTTTCCTTTTGTGTCTGTGTATGGTGAGGGAGACACTGGTTACCACATTAAAAATGCTACTTTGTTTAAGAAAAAAAAAAAAAAAAGGAAACTGTAGTAAATAAATTGTAATTTCTGTTAGTTTGTAACAGAAATTGAATTTATCGCATTTTTAACTAACTGAAAACTGATATGATTATAATCATATTATAAAGAAATATACTTAAAAAAGAAAGTTTGAAGCTCTTAGTGGCATTGCAGCAATTGTGTTTGGCGTCTTTTGCAAAAAACCTTGTTAGTTTTTCTACCAATTTTCAGTGAATCAATTGTGATAAATGGAATAAAAGTGGCTACCCCTTACTAATAAAGCTAATAATCATCATAAAAAATTCTATAGATACCAATTGACTGCAAATAATGTCTACTAATTATAGTTATGCATAAATTATGTTTCTGAAGTCGTCTACATATTAAAAATTGTACAAATTTTCAAACAATAGCACCAATTTTTGACTACTTATTTTAGTTTCTGTTATTTATTAATCTTTGAATAAAGCAAACACAATCAATAAAAACATCGATGTGCAAGTTTATAGCTAATTTAAATAATTATTTTTAGAGATACAGAGAAAGTTTGCCTTTCCATAATTTAAGGCTGTTTTCAAATCCAAAAGGGCAAGTTTATGACATAAGTTTTAATTTATTTTTGTTTGGAAATGCATGAAACTGGCAGGTGTTGTTGTTCAGAAATGATGTAATCAAACTGTTTTTTCTGCAAGTGCAATACATCTTTCAAAAAGTAGTGTCAAAGTGGGCGTTTTGAACCAAATTTCCAGGCGAAAGAAGAATAACTACTCATGGAAGGGTGAAAAATGTCTTTGTCATGTGATCAAAATTGCTTATAACTCAATAGGTAATTTATTTTTCAAAAAATGGAAAACACAGTTTGATTCCAAATCGCTTCCATAGTCAGGCTTTAAAATTTTATACCTTTACGTTAAAAAATGAATTTGTAAATACGTCAAAACGTTTTGCTCTGGTTGAGCAGAGCAGTTGAGAACAGCCTTAAAGGGACAAAAGAGCTACAGAAAAAGAAAAAAATTGTAGAAAGTTATCAGAAACATTTTATAGGATTTTCTTTAATGTAAAGTAAGTTTATTATTTAAAATTCCCATATAATTTTATTGGTGGCTAATAGAGTGGTTTTGGTACTTTTTCTTGTAAAATCTTTATATTATTTCCCGAAATTTTTCATAAACCCTTAGTACTTTTTGTTTTATAACTGTATTCAGATTCAAGAAAATTATAATAACTCTATCTCTTTCCTGGCTGGAAAGGAATTGAAATAGAGTGTCAAAAGTGGATGTTATTATTGGAAAAATCAACGTTCGTGCATTTTTTAAAAATATGTAGACAATCTTCAAAGCAAAATTTATGAATAGCATTTTTAGAAGATATTATTCCCTTTCAATTGGCACAAAGTCTTTTTTATAGTGCCTTTTGCAGGAGAAATGGTAGGGGTGATCACTGTTTTTTCCATGATTCTTATAAGTGTCTATTCACAAAGAAACAAAATTAGAAAACCCTAGCCTTGATATCACTCATCTACTACGAGGCAATCTGTGTTGCTGTAACTTTTAGATATTACTAGATTCGTTTTAATAAATTGCATAGCATACAGTAGATTTAATGGAGCTTTAAACATGCTCGGGAAAAATAGCGAAGTCTTCTATATAGACTCAGTCAGAGATATAATATTAAGCCATTTTAATACTTGGAGCTATGCGAATGGGCTAAATCTTGATAAGCCGTACACAATACCAAAAAATAAAAAATAAAAAAAAAAATATTGAAGTGAGTTCGCGAAAATTTTGGCACCCTCTGAAAATCCAAGGTTTGCACCCTTTTCCCTGGACCAGTCCAACCCTGGATCTTGAGAATGTCACCGTCTGAGTGATGAAACATGTCGATCTGAATTAAGGTGTTTATTTGCCTTGTATTTGTATTTTTATCATTTTTAGCAAGTATTAACTTAGTTTGATGATTTTAAGTGTTTTCCATATGTAATTTTATAAAAAATAAAGTTTTTTTCATCTACTAATACATAAAAGAAATTTTAATTAATTTCAACTGAATTGCAGCCAGGTCTGTATCTTCATTTTATGTGCCTATGGCCTCATGCAGCCAGTTGCCCATTTACTTCCCTCTGATGTTCCTTCCAAAGCTTGGAAGGTAGTGTAGATTTCTTATAAAAAAACATATCAGACATCAAGAAATTCTTATTTTTGATAGGGTGGCATTTGAAAAGTACCAAAAAAAAAGAAAAAAATGCCAGTAGATCATTACAAAATACAGTTCTCTTTTTGTTTTTACATGTATTGTAACTATGGCTAAAGTTAAAAAGAACTTAAAAAGCTAATAAGAATTAATAAACAGATAAAAATTTATTAATAATAAAACTTAAAACAATAGCAGCCATACAATAGCACACAATAACAATAGCAAACGATAGCACACACACACAAAAGAAAAAATAGATTCTACTCAACAATATAGCTCCCTTATGGGTTATTGTAATTATATATTATATTATTACCTCAATAAATTAAAAAAGGTATGATCAACACTTTCAAATTATGTAAATAATTATGTATTAAAAAAACTATGTGAAAATAATGTAAAAAGAAAGATAAGAGGGGGGTGGGGGGGGGGGGGGTGGAGCCCAGATCCAAAAGAATGGTTTTCAAACCTTCTAAAATAAATATTGCAGTGTTCCTACACAGTTCTTTAAATAAAAATGAAGGACCAAAATAAAAAAAAGATTAAGGACCTTTAAACTATTGAATTATAACATGCATTTTTAAATACAGAATTTAGGATTTGTAAATACAAATTTTAAACAGTCAACGGAGGTTGAGGGGGGAGAGGGAGGTGAGATATCGGCATGTAGCAGTAGAAATTTAGAATATTACTTATAATAGTTATTTCAAAATAACAAATACCATAGTAAACTCAGTGTGCAGAAGGAAAGGGTAAGGGGGAAGTCATAATTTTGGAAGAGGGTGGCGTGTTCTCCTGCCACTGAAGTAACATATTTTAGTGGTTACACACTGAAACACGCCACCCTTCCCCTACACTGTAAATAATTATGTATATTAAAAAAAATCATGTAAAAATAATGCAAAAAGAAAGAAAAGGGAGGGGGTGGTGGAGCCTGGATCCAGAAGAATGGTTTTCAAACATTCTAAAATAAATAATAGTGTTTGTACACAGTTCTTTAAATAAAAATCAAGGACTTTCACAAAGACCAAAATCAAAAAAAAAAAAATTAATGACCTTTAAACTAGTGAATTATAACATGCATTTTTAAATACAGAATTTTGGATTTGTAAATACAAATTTTAAACAGTCAAACGGAGGTTGAGGGGGGCGGGAGGTGAGATATTGGCATGTAGCAATAGAAATTTAGAATATTACTTATAATAGTTCATTTCAAAATAACAAATACAGCATAGTAAACTTAGTGTGCAGAAGGAAAAGGTAAGGGGAAGGAGAAATCACAATTTTGGAAGAGGGTGGCATGTTCCCTGCCACTGAAGTAGCATATTTTAGTGGTTACACATTGAAACACGCCACCCTTCCCCCACCCTGAAATTAGAAAAAAATCATTTCTCTCTAATTTTAGTTTAAAATTAATTTATATTATGGTTTGTCAGAAAAAAAAAAAATCATCAGATATTTCACCAGGGATGACTATGTTCCGAGAATTTAAGGCATTCGCTTCCGAAAAGTTTTAAAAATTGGACTTCAGTCCGAAAATTTGGACATAAAAAATATTGTGAATTTCATCAGATGGTCCCTGAAAAAAAGGAATTATGTCTATCCTCGCAGGAAAAATCACCAATTTCGTAAAAGAATTGCACAAAACAACATGAATTTCATCAAAGGATCGGGAAAAAAATGCAAATTTCGTCAAAGGATTGCGAAAAAACACTAATTTCGTCAAAGAATTGCAGAAAAAAAAAGCTAATTTTGTCATGGAATCGCAGAAAAAAAAAAACAATCATCAAACAATTTCATCAAAAGATCGTGAAGAAAACTCAAATTTCTTCCAAGGATTCTGAAAAAATGCGAATTTTTTGTCAAGGGATCACGGGGGGAAAAAAAATACAATTTTCATCAAAAGATCATAGAAAAATGCTAATTTCGTGAAAGAAATGCAGAGAAAATGCAAATTTCGTCAAAGGATGCGAAAAAAATGGAAATTTTGTCAAAGGATCGCAGAAAAAAAACGCAAATTTCGTCAATGGACCGCTAAAAAAACCCCGCAAATTTCTTCAAATGACTGTGAAAAATGCAAATTTCATCAAAGGATCGTAGAAAAAAACCCGCAAATTTTGTCAAAGAATCATGGAAAGAAAGTGAATTTTATCAAAGGATCGCGAAAAAATCCCTGCTAATTTCATCAAAGAATCTCAGGATAAAATGCAAATTTCGTCAACGGATTAAGAAAAAAAAACGTAAACTTTGGAAGGGCCTGAAATCCAGAAAATTCCAAAATCCTGAAAGCCTTCGGTCCCGAGGATTCTGGATAATAGGTACTTTCATTTTATTCTAATTAAACATAAAAAATTAACAATTTAAAATTCTTCTTAAACTTAGAATATGTTGGCAAATACAAATTTAATTTTTACATCAACTTTGAGCAGATTATTCAAAAATATTTTATGTTGTTGTCAAGAAAAAAAGAAAATACCATTGTGATGAACTAAAGAACCAATCTCCCGACGTGACTTCATGTCAAAAAGTTGAATAGTTTCATCAGTACTACCAGAAGCAAAAAACTTTCCAGAAGATGCCAAACATCTAACAGATTGAAGATGAGATTCTGTAACAAAACTTGGTTCCAAACAAAATTCCTACAAAGTAATACAAAAAATATTTATTACAAAGTAACAAAAAATTTAAAACTTTTAATGTTTATATTTATATCAAGGCATCTTTGTCAACCAGCCTGTCTCCCAAATGCACATACCCTATGTTTCAGTAAATTCCTAGCAAACCAAGTCTCATACAACTATTTTTCAATATACAGTATGGAACCATTTATCCGGAAACCAGTTAACCGGAAAATCAGTTATCCGGAATGCTATTTCTGATAGACTGATTTCAGACTCTTTGCAGAAAAAAATATCATACACTGCCAGTTTGACATATGCATTGCATGAAACAATTGTATAATTTGATGACAACATCTAGTATTTGAAATGGAAACATACTTAGCTGTATTTTAGATGTTTTAATTTTTATGCAGAAGAAACAGAAGAATTTTTGTTCCCAAAGGATTCCCCATAAATTACCTTCTTTCAAATTCTGATTAACTTTTGATCTTTCTTGCTTCTGATTTTTAATCCAAGTAATCTAATAATTTAAAATCACAAATAATGCCACAACCACATATATTCCACAAAACTTATCAAATGGATGCTGCTTTAATCTTCAACCAGTTAACCGGAAAAACCAGTTATCCAGAATAGATCTGACCCCAACCATTCCGGATAAATGGTTCTGTACTGTATATTAATCTTCACTTTACTTAGTGATAGAAGTTGTGTAATTAAATAAGACAAAGATTGCTATTAAAAAATAATGTTGTAAGACTTCCCAGCGATGTAACTAATTTACAAAATCATCTTGATGTATGTGGCACATTTTTCCAGTGGAAGTGATTAAAAGTTTATAATCTAAGATTCTGATTCTAAAGAAGTTTTACTGAGAAAAAGCTTCTTTTTGACAATTTTTAGACGAAATATCTTTGTTCAGAATAAAATAATACCTATTACATTAGGGCTTTGAATTCATTCTTTCTAGGACAGAAATCACAAGTAAAAACCCAAGTAATTATTAAACATATAGACAATTTTGTGAAATCTACAGAATTTGGGATAAAAAATTTTAGAGTCACTCGGGGTAATTCCAGATCACTGAGTTTCTGGGATAATTCTTGGTCATTTCCACTTTCGTTATCAAAATAACAATTTGTCAAACTGTAAAAAATCTGAAAGATACTTTGAACCCTTTGCTTTGAAATACAGTCAACGCTGTGAAATCTGCACACTTACAGACTGAGGGTTTTGTGGATTATACACTTTTGCGGATTATAGATCATCCCTTTGTTTACATTTTATTTTTTAAAGTCTGACTACAAATTAGGAACAACTTCCCCAAAATTTCAGTTACAATGGAAAAGAAAAACATAATGCAACATTGGTTTAATACATTTAATAACAAAGTTAATTTAAAGGAAAATTAAATTATATATACTGTATATTTCAGCATATAACACGCACTTTTAATTCTAGAAAATCCCTTCATTTTTCAGTGTGTGTGTTATACGCCGAATATAAAATGGTTGATGTGAAATTATAAGAAGAAAAACGTTCTAAATTTTTAGAGGTACATTTAAATGCATTTATGTAATCAATATCAAATAACAAACTTAATCTTCCTTATCAGAGAACATAAAAAGTTCCTTGTACTCATCCTCATTTATATTTTCGGGAATGACAACTTCTTCCCTACTGTCGCTTTCATGTATTTTATCCCCACTGTCGCTTTCATCTAGCCATAAATAGTCATGCTCGATACCGTCAAGTTCTATTGATATTCCACAATTAGGAAATGAATCTCCTTCTAGCATTAATGTGTTCCACTGCCGCCTTAGCCTTTCTTTGACAGTTTTGTTTTTGGAAACATCTAATGGTTGAACTAACGAAGTCAGTCCAGCTGGAATTAATGCCAAATCTGTATTAGAATCGTTTACTCTTTTTTTTTATTCCGTCTGTTCTATGGTATTTAAACATATCTCAAATTTTGCCTTGGTCAGATTAGCGCATTCGTACAGATGGGAAGGAAGGAAATTTGAGCACATAATATACAGAACCTGCCTCAAACCAGATTTTTTGGGAACCGGTTATTTAGATTCCAAAGGGTAGTAATTCAGCAAACCGGAAACGATCGTGTTTGCATGTCGCCAAAAAACACATTCTCTGAAATGGGGGAAAGCTGTTATTTTTGGTTTGTTTTCGTGGGGTAAACATGATGCGTGTTATACGGCGGTATATGCTTAAAATAAAAATATGTACTCTCAAATTAGTGATGCGTGTTATATATTGGGATATATGGTATATGATACTTATTTTACAGATTAATCATTATTTTAGGCATTCACACAATGACACAATGTAATGGTAGTTTCAGTCTTGGTTTGTTGTCAAGAATTTTTTTCTGTAGTCTATGAACATTTATTACTTCTTGCTCCAAGATGAAATTAAATATCCAAGGAAATTTAAATATTTATTCACTGGAAAATTTATAACAGAAAAAAAAGACCAAATTTAATGCTGAGTAGTTTAACTGTTAATGACAATTTGTATTGTTTAGTACATTCCAACTTGTAGCACGGATAATAGACGTTTGTGGATTACACATCGGCAGATTTCACAGAGTTGACTGTATATGCTTTAATTATTCATTTAGTTGAAATTTAATATTAAAAAAATATACACATTCAAAACTGCAGTCAAATTTCTGCAAAATAACATTGACCTTGATTTTTACACATTTTACAAAGATCTGTGTCATTCTTAAAGTTTTGATTATTTTATTTCAACTATGACATATCACAGTTTTTAAAAGTGTTTATAAAATTTTCCTCTACTATATTAATCACTTTTATATGAGCAAGTCAAACTAAGCCCATATTTGTGGGGTAATTCCTGGTCAGTGCTTAATAATGTAATTTTACAATATTTATACTTAGTGCTATTTTATCTATTGTAACTGTGCACCCTAAAAACTATTGTCTTACAACTTTTTTTTTAATCATAAGTATAAAGTAGCATCCTTAACTGTAACTGTAAAGGAGGAAAACAGTAAGCGTTCTGAGGATAACACTCACTATATGACTGAACAATTAAGTAGAAATAGTATCTCATCGCACCAGTGGTGCTTAAAAATATACATAATGCAATAGAGGAACATAATTATTATGCTGTGTATTATGATAAAAATCTGTATTGAAGTTTGTGTAAAATTTCTTGAAAAAGGAGCCAGAAACTTCAGTTGGCCTAAGCAAGATAGGATCAAAACCATAAACATTCATTTATATATTTTATGCACCAATAAATTTGCAAAGTAATAATTAACCCATTCACAGTGGAGGAAAAAGTAACTGCTTATAAATGTATAAAAATTCTTTGGCTAATTAATGTTTTGTAAAATGTACAAGAATCTTTTGCACATCAAATAAATTTGTATTTATACCTAAAACAAAGTCTATGCATTATCATTCCACAATTATGAGATGAACAAAACTTTTATACAAGATTGATTCTACTTATTTTAACACTCAGTCTTTAAAAAAAAAAAAAAAAAAAAAAAAAAGAAAAGAAAAAACTTTGTTACTTTATTTACATCAAAACGGATGCTGACTGATAATTACCCCAGAAGTGACCAAGAATTATCCCGTTTCAGGTGTCATTCCTGGTCTTATCCCTTCACTTAAAAATTATAATTATTTCAATTGTAAGTGCATTTAAGTAGCATTTTATAATATAGCCATCAGAGGGTGCTTATTCCACAAAAAATTGGGAATCTACCTTTAATAGTTTTTGTAATAACTGGATGTTGTTGATTTTTGACTAGGAATTACCCAGGTTGATTCTACGATTTATATATTTTTTCCAAATTAGTCTTGTTTACAAAATCACATTTTAATTTTTTTTATAAATTAACCCTTTAATAGAATGAAATTTTGCGAAGAGGCTATAATTTTCGGATATATATAGATCAACAACAGCTGAAAAATGACTAGCACGTGCAATATATATACACATATATTTAACAAACAACTATAATAGATGTAACACAGAATTTATTAAATCTTACTTCAGAATACAATTTTAAATAATAGCCCAGTAAATATTTTTCATATGTCCCAACAACTATCTCAAATAAACTATTTTCCTTATCCATTTTTTATAAGATCAACCAAAATTTAATAAACAGAAATGCAATTTTTCCAAAATAAACAGAAGTCCGAGTTCAAAGTCGATAATATTTAATCGAACTACATTAATTAAATTAATCGAATCAAATTGCAATTTATTAAAAAACGAGATAAAAAAAGCTTAATTAAGGATAAAAATAGTAAAAATATTATATAAAATTATTCAAACATAATAAATATCTACGTATATTTCTCAACTAAAAGTTTTTTCGGTTCTTATGAAAAGTTTGCAAAAGAGCATGTTAATGGCCCAGATCCAGATAGATTTTTCGCTATTAGCGAGACGAGATTGACCAATCAGAAGCCAGCCTTTTTGCGAACTTTTCGCTGCTAAAGGTAAACAAATTTTGACAGGTGTCAAGGCGGGGCTTATTTCTCTAACTGCGAAACTTTCGCAAAAATGCTGTCCAGTTTCAAAAATAAGCTCCACCTTTCGCAATAAGCTAAAATATACACCTGGAGTGTGCGTCAACCTGCCGTTTTCAGTTTTACTGATGGAATTTTCAAATAATATTTGATTTTTAATAATTTATTTTAATTATTAAGGGTAGATAAGTGCGCTGACAACTTTTCACATTAAAGTAGTTTATATTATTGGATTAAAAATTGAAATATGCAGTTTAATGCGTAAAGTTTTCACTTTTTTGTATTCGTTAACCATGTTTTCTGTATAAATTTACGAACTTTTTACAAGCCCATATTAGTTTTTTCAGAAGCAGACTAGTAAGAAGTATATAAAATAAACTGAAAATAGCAATATTCAATGACGAAAACTGATAATTTACCCATTTCATAGTAAAAATATTTCCCGGCTGTATCATGCCATCAACTGAAAATTCTATCATCTCTCCCGGTCGTGATTGAGCTCAGCAATTTTCTGCTCATGTGACAGTTGAAGGCGGAGTTTAAAGTTAATTTTCGCAATTAACTTTTCTCGATCAGTAAAACAGAGAGAACTTCGCAGCTAGTTTCTCGCTATTTCGCATGAAAATCTGCGGATACTCAGAGATGCCGCAAGCAGCGTAAGCGTAAAGTTCGCAGAGGCATTTTCGCAGTCTCGCTTGAAACTCTGGAAGAGATCAATGGGTGTTGCATTTGTAAGTGTTCATTGTAAGAAAAATCGCAGAATTTTTTGCTATTCGACGATTGCAAAGATGTAAAAAACTCATCTGTGGCGTTTAAGAGATAGAAGAAACTAGGGATGCCCCGAATATTCGGTATTCGGCCATACAATAGAATATTCGGTTAAGCGGAATATCAAACTATTCGGTAGGCTGAATATTCGGTTTCGCCGAATATCGAAATATTCGGCCAGACCAAATACTTAAAAAACCCTTTTTTTTTATCAATTAAAGAAACTTTAAAACTATCCTTTTCTTAAATAACAATTCAAAGCATAGATTTTTTTAGTGCAAAATTTACTTATAAAGAGATATTTTTTATCAATATGGAAGTAGTGTTAAACATTATGTAAAATTGATTTAAAATTTATCTTTTTAATGCTTTCAAACTCTGAAACTTAAAAGTATTTGGCAAGCCGAATATTCGGTATTCGGCCGAATAGCAGGGCCGAAACTAGCCTTTTTTGCACCCGGGGCAAGCATGGATTTTGGCGCCCGCCCCCCCCCCCCCCACCTTCCTCTTCCACAAAGTATATTTCCAAAGAGAATTTTATTAATTTTCAAATAGTCGACTTATTTTTAAATTTAAAATATGTAATCTTCAAATATGTAATACTGAACTACGGGTACAATGGCGGATCCAAGGGGGGGGGGTCACGACTCCCCTCTGAACAAAAATATTCTAAAGATCATTTTTAAAATGAAATATACAGTTAGAGTCCCGATTATCCGAGTCCTGCTTAACCGAGTTATTTTCTTCTGATGGACTGTTGTCTTCTATTATTATGAAACAGCCATTATAAATGAAGTGTTAGGTGAAGATGAAAGAGCAGTCGTAAAAAGTTAGAACTCTGATTTTCTGGTCAGAATGGGAAGAAAAAAAATGGCCATAAATTTTTTTTTGGCCAAAAAAATTATGGCCATTTTTTTTCTTCCCATTCTGACCAGAAAATCGAGTTCTAACTTTTTTACGACTGCTCTTTCATCTTCACCTAACACTTCATTTATAATGGCTGTTTCATAATAATAGAAGACATCAGTCCATCAGAAGAAAATGATCCACTCCAAAGGTATAATCCTTCATTTGGCGCCCGGGGCACATGCCCCCCCTTAGTTTCGGCCCTGCCGAATAGTCACTATTCGGTATTCGGCTTGATAGTCACTATTCGGCTAGCTGAATATTCGGTATTCGGTTTACCTGTTGCTGAATATTCCGTATTCGGCCAAAATCTCTATTCGGTGCACCTCTAGAAGAAACTCATTTAATTTTAATGAAACTGGTTTCAAATGTCGTTTCAGATTATCAAAAAGAGGACACTCGATTGTTATGGGAAGAATTAAAGCTTCTAATGAATGAATACCATACAGGATATTCGGTTTAAATGCAGGTAAAAAATGTCTAAATAAGATAGAAGAGTACACCCCAGGTAGCACAGCAATATCGGGAACAGCGATTTCGCAATACCGGTGAACACCGGATTGGCCGATATTGCATGGCTAACCTTTTTATTTTCTTCTATCTTTACAAGAAGAAAGTATTGGATTCGTAAAAATTTTCGACTTTTGGTTTTCGACGGATTTACATGTTTTAGCGGTTAGAGATTCCGAAGAACATGTTTTTACAAAATGTCTGTCTGTCTGTGTGTGCCACAAATTTTGTGGGCGCTCTATCTCAAGAACTATTGCACGGAATTTAATAAAATTTCATATTCAGTTAGTCCCCGATATAAATTGGTGCTGATTAGTTTTTGGTGTAAATCGCTCAACAGGTGTGCTATGCCACATTCTTCAGGATTTCCGTAATAGCTCAATCTCCAGAACTAATGCACAGATTTTCATCAAACTTCAGATTCAGTTAATCCTTGACATGAGTTGAAGTTTTATATTTTTTGGTGTACATCGCTCAACAGGTGGCGCTGCTATACTGCATTTTTTACGATTTCCGCAATAGCTCTATCTCAATGACTAATGCTTGGATTTTCAACAAACTTCAAAATAAGTTAGTACTTAACATGAATTGACATTTTATACATTGTGGTTTAAATTGCTCAACAGGTGGCGTTGCTGTGCTGCATTTTTCAGAATTTCCACTATAGCTGTATCTCAAGAACTAATGCACAAATTTTCATCAAACTTCAGAATAAGTTAGTTCTTGACATGATTTGACTTTTATACATTTTGGTAGAAATCGCCCAACAGGTGGCGCTGCTATACTGTATTTTTCAGAATTTCCATTAAACTTCAGAATCAGTTAGTCCTTGACATGAATTGACATTTTATACATTTTGGTGTAAATCGCTCAACAGGTGGCGCTGCTAGGCTGTTTTTTTTGTGATATCCGCAATAGCTCTATCTCAAGGACTAGTGTTTGGATTTTCAACGAACTTCAGATTCAGGTATACTTTGATATGAATTAGAGTTGTTTATGTTTTGGTCCAAATCGCTCAACAGGTGGCGCTGCTGTGCTGCATTTTTCAGAATTTCCACTATAGCTCTATCTCAAGTAACTAATGCACGAACTTTCATCAAACTTCAGATTCTTGTATACCTTGATATCAATTAGTGCTGTTTATGTTTTGGTGTAAATTGCTCGACAGGTGGCGCTGCTTTTCTACATTTTTTAGAATTTTCGCTAGATCTATCTCATGAACTAATGCACGAATTTCCATCAACCTTCAAATCGAGATATACTTTGATATGAATTGGTGCTAAATTGATGTAATTTCTTGTACTATTTAAATGATTTAATTGACGTGATTTATATAGAAGAAAGTTTTGTTATGGTCGCAACATACTAGTTTCCAATATCGGGGAAAGTCGGACAGGCCGATATTGGTCAAAACTGGATTCGGCATTATAAAATGGCAAAGCTTTTTACTTTCTTCTATCTTTACAAGAAGAAAGTATTGGATTCGTGGAAATTTTCGACGGATTTACATGTTTCATTAGGGGTCGGAGATTCCGGAAAACATATTTTTACAAAAGGTCTGTCTGTATGTATGTGACACAAATTTTGTGGGCGCTCTATCTCAAAAACTAATGCACGGAATTTAATAAAAATTTATATTCAGTTAGTTCCAGATATCAATTGGAGCTGATTAGTTTTTGGTGTAAATCGCTCAACAGGTGGCGCTACTATGCAGCATTTTTCACGAAACCTCAATCTGCAGAACTAATGCACTAATTTTCATCAAATTTCAGATTCAGTTAGTGAATTGACGTTTTATACATTTTGGTGTAAATCGCTCAGCAGGTGGCGCTGTTAGGCTGCATTTTTTGTGATTTCCGCAATACATCTATCTCAAGAACTAATGCTTGGATTTTCAACAAATTTCAGATTCAGGTATACCTCGATATGAATTAATGCTGTTTATCTTTTGTTGTAAATCGTTCAACAGGTGGTGCTGCTATGTTACATTTTTCAGACTTTCCACAATCTTAAGAACTAATGCACGAATTTTCATCAAACTCCAAATTCAGATAGACTTTGATATGAATTGGGGCTAAATTGATGTAATTTCTTGTACTATTTGAATGATTTAATTGACGGGATTTATATAGAAGAAAGTTTTGTAATGGCCACAGCATACTAGTTTTTTTTTTTCTTCCAACATAGGAAGATATTGATTATCTGTCTTGGCATAGTATTGGTAATCAATATCTCTTTATATTAGGGGAAAAAATGTTAGAAATATTAATGAATCCAGGTTTGAATATATATGTATATAAACATTTTTTAAATTATTTAAAATAAAATTTTTATTTGGCTGATATAGAAATATATATTTATATATAATATATATACATATTTCGACGATATAGAAAATTAAATTTTTAAGTTCATTTTCATAATAATGCAGAAAATATCTAAAGAACGGATTTTATGATGTATGTTGAGTGACACTTTGACAAATGATTAGTGATGGAAATGCTCTGAAATAACCTAGAAATTGTTTGGGGGAAATTTTTTTCTTTTTTCGAAGGTATTTATTTTTTTTTTTAGTAAAATTTAAATACCATTAATAAAATAATTTATTCAAAATTTTATATGTACATTCGGGTGTTTTTTAACTTTTTCTCTTCATGTTCAATGTTCTACTTGAAAACATTAACCCTTAAAGCTCAGGCGTCTTTTACACAAATTTTATTCGATCGGCACCACTTTTTAAAAAGCAGTTTCCTTCAAGTACACAATTTCAAAAATGCTCTGATTATATAAGGTGAATTGTATTTTCCTTGATTACTGGTACCAAAAACAAATTTTGCAAAGATTAAGAATGTCTTCGCAGCGGAGCCAACAGAGTGGGAAGAGTTAACTTGTAAAATTGACAATTAAATGCTACTTTTCATAAAAAAAAAAAAAGTTATATGCAAAATTATACATATTGCATTTTGTGGAAATGGTAAGGTTGAGAGTGTAATATAGTATTACTTGTATAAAATTATTTTTATTACCAATTTTTCTTTCACATAAACAATAGAAATATTCAACAATTATTAAAAATAATATGTAGCTGAAAGAATTTATTCTTTTCTGCCCTTAACATAAATATAAATCTTCACATTGTTTAATTGTATTTATATATAAACTTTGTCCCCCCCCCCCTTTTTTTTAAATCTTTTGCCACAAGTTAGTTGAAAACATTTTGTGTTAACTCATTAAAGACGGTTGGCAAGAAAGCTTGCCGTATAAGATGAACAAAACTTTTAAATTTAAATTTGGAAATTTTCACATTATCTATTCTCAAATTTTGGGTGATTAAATAATTCAAAATTCCAATGAGGAAAAACTGGTGTCAAAGAATTAAAAGAAATGTAAAAGAGGCTCGTCGTCAATGTGTTAAGGGTGCTAGTCACTCAGCTTCGGAATTCTCCTCCGTAATGTTAAATCTATGGACTTTTGATGGATTTGTATATTTAAAATATCTTCTCCCATATTTTTAACCTATTTTTTCAGTGTACTCTTTTTAAAGGATGTCTCTTTTTTTCTTAGTTTTCAAAGTATTTCTAAGTTCTATGCTGAATTTAATATTTTATGTGTTAAAAGCAGGCGAACTGTGAGTATGCTTTAAGCACTTCCTATAAAATTAAGTTTATACTTTAGAAATATTTTGAGAACTAAAAAAAAAAAAATCTTTTAGGAAGTGTACACAAAAAATAGAAGTTAAAAATATTAATTTCCCGAGGAGATATTTCAAATATATGAATGCATCAAATACCCATACACTTTACATTAGTAAGAGGAAATCAGAAGCTGAGTGACCAGCCCCCTTAAGTTACATATTCAGAAATCGGCCTGTGTTGTTTCTTGAGACAAATTATTCCAATATTAAAAAAATATCAAAGCATTATTAAAATTTGAGTTTCCAATTTCTCATTCAATTCAACATTCAATTAACGCAGAACAAAATTTATATTTTATTCTTATGACAATTTTCACCCTGAACTTACCGACTCTACAATGCTGGGGGATGAATACTCAGTTGGAATACTATACTTATTTTCAATCTACAATCTGATCTTTTTCATGTTCAATATTCTACATAAAAACATTAACTTGTAAAACTGATAATTAAATGCTACTTTTCTCATTAAAAATAAAAAGTCATAACCAAAATTATATCATATACTGATTTGAGGAAATGGTAAGGCTGAAATATGCATTATTTGAAAAAATAATTTTTATTCCACGAACAGTTTTTCATATACTTTTTTCAAATACTCAATAAATACTTAACCATAATTTTAAAAAATAACATGTAGCTAAAATAGTTTATTCTTTTCACTTTTACTATAAATATTAATCTTTAGACTTATTTATTGCTTTTATTTACACATAAAACTTGCAAAAGAAAAAAAAAAGCAAATTTCTGTCAAAATTTATTTAAAAACAATAAATTCACCTGTTGTTATGTTTTCAAACTATTTTTTTTAATTACTCCTAAATTAAAAAATGTATATTATTAGTTTTGAATTTTTAAAGTAATTAAGTTAGAACAAAATTTATATTTTATCATTATGACTGCCTTCATTCTAAACCAGAGTCTGAATTACTTTATGGGGGGGGGGGGGGGAGATGAACAATCTGTTCAAATCCCATTTTTTCATCGCATAAACACAAATTGCAGCAAATTTTGTTTTATTTAAAAATAGTTTTAATGACAATTTAAAATAGAAAGTGCAACTAAAATGACCATCAAAAACAGTTAAATACATTACAAACCATGCTGTTAAATTCAGCATGAAAAGGTATTATGGAACTAATTTTCTTTTAGTAAATTTTTATTTCCATTTACAATATATACATATGAAGTAAAAATAAAACCTTTTTATTTTTAGACATAAATTCAAAAAATGTTTAACATTTTTTTATGAAAAGCTCTTATTTGTAAAAAAAAAATCCATTTTTCCCCCTTAAATAGAAAAATGCTTTTTTCCATCATTTAAAAACTTCCAGAAATTGTACACCTACACAAAAAATAGACTAATATAACAATAAAGCTATCTTAATTCCAATTCAGAATTTCTAATGCCTACTTAGTTGATGAAATCAGTAAGACATGGTGGCTGATAGAAAGTAAAATTTATTTGAACACAATAAATTTCAGTGTTAAACCCCCCCCCACATACACAAAAAAAGCAGTTAAATTAAAAAAATACTTTAAAAAGTCGTAAGTGATAAAAAGAAAGAAGATAATTGAAACATGGTACTTTTCATTATATCCATACATACATATATATATATTATGGAGTTTCCTCACTACCTAGGTGAAGCTATATAATACTTTTTTAGAAATACAAATTGATATAATCTCTATATTGCATATCAGGCATTTGAAATAAATAGAAATTAAAATAGTTTAGCTTTTCAATATCATCATAATTTATAAATGTTTCATTTAAATTAAAATTTTAGCTAGATTTTATGACTCAATTTTTATCAATTGTTTCTCATTTTTTTGGTCATGAATAGCAACTTTTAAGTTTAATTTACAATAATTTTAAGTTTATAAATTTATTTTATAAATATTTAATTGAAATATCTCAAACATGGAAGTGCTAATACAAAAAAACTTAAATTCTTAGAAATGTAAATAAAACATACTATGTAGAACAAATAAAATTTATTAATCACAAAAATGAATTAAATGTTTTTTATTTACAAACTATTATTATTCATAATTATACTATTACAAAAAAACAACAACAACAAAAAAATCTGCAGCAAGTCATCTATTTCTTGTTTATCTGTTCATTCTTTTCCTTTGAAAATAATTTCCATCTCAATCAGCAGATCTTGCAAGGACCTTTCCAATGCAGTTAGAGACCTTCTTCAACCTACTTCTTCACTTACCTTCGTTTACCTTCTTCAAACTTCATTTCCACACTCACTAGAAAGGTACAATGAGTCAAAATCAAAATCTGGCCAAGTAAATACTTGCTATAACAATTAATAATTTGCAATAGTTTATTTATTCTGTTTATTAAATTTTACAAACTATGTAATTGTAAATGTGAGATTTGAATTTATTCACCAAAAGTTATAGCTTGAAAATTAAATATTTTTACAACATTGAGGATTTTAAAGGACTAATAGTATTTTTCCATGTATGATATGCCTTCATGTAACATGCATGTCCATCCTCATTTTAAGATAAAAACTATATTTGATTATATTAAAATCTAATAGTTAGCGCTAAAATTTTTCAGTATTCACAATGTATTGTTTAATGGTTTTATAAATCTGAATACAGAATTGCCAACCAACTACTTTATGCAGTGATCAATGATATTGTGTAGCAATAGTCATTAATGACACTCTGTTATAAGAATCAAACATAATTAAAAAAAGATAAATTCCAACTAAAGTGCAGAGTTCATTCTAGGCGTTTTTCACGGGACGGGCCGCCCTGCCTGCCCTTTTTTACAAAATTTGACACCCCGATGCCCCCACTGTCCGAAATCCCCGCCCCGCAAGCCCTATCACTCGGAAAATCAACCAAGGGAAAAATAGCGCCCTTTCAGTTAATATCATCGCTTATTTCAAGCAAACTCTAAACTATTTGTAAACATTATATAATGTTCCTAGCCCCATTTTACTCCTAATCTGTTGCTTTTCACACACCTCCCCCCCTCCCAAACATCCTCATACAGACACCAATTATTTTCAGTAAAATTCCAGCACCAACACAGTCATAATTTCTCTCTCTCTCTGTTTCTATACCCCGCTTCTCGGCTACTGTGAAAATTCAGCTGAAATAAGAAAAAAAAAAAAAAAAACCGGAAAGGTCCTTTGACAAAATTGCCGTTTTTTCGCGATTCTCTGACGAAATTGGTTTTTTTCGGCGAACATTTCTCAAAATTTGCAATATAGTTTATGTCCAAATTTTTGGATTTATGACTGATTTTTTTTTTCTTACATTTTCGGAAAAGAATCGCCCCTGCACTGAAAAGTGTCATGAATGGAGTAAAGGGGTAGTAGCAAAGACTTTTTAGGGGGGTGGGGTCAGCGGGGGAAGAGTTAGTTGATTATTTATCATTACATTATTGTGCCCTTTTTTTTCACTAAAGTGCCCTATTATGGCAAAGTGCACCCTGCCTGCCCTTGATCCTAGAATGAACTCTGAAAGTGAATATTTAAAATACAGTAAAACCTCCCAAAAGCGACCACGTTCCGTTCCTATAAAAATTAGTCGCTTTGAGAGGTGATCTCTTAATGGAGGTCATGTTTACATCTAGATTTTAATTGCTGAAAAAAGGTAACAATTAATGTTACTAAACTTTATATTTCACATTAGGAAAAAATATGAAAGTTTAAGTATCAAAACAAAAGTTAATTACTATAGAGTTAAAAAAAATGAATACATTGACGTTTTCTTTGATTTTACGGTTTTATCTTTTATAACTTTTATTTCCAAGTCCTCTCGAAATTCCCGTAAATAAATACAATTTTTTTTGGACGGGAATAAATAATGACGATTTCATTAATTTATCTATTTCTTTGAGAGGTTCCTGACAGAATAGTTTATTGACCGTCATTCTTAATGTGTCATCTGAGTTAAATTCATTGCCTAAAAAGGCACAAAGGGGTTTAAACACTTAAAAGTAATTGTAATAAAAAAATTTCTAAACTTCGTTTAGAAGTTTGATGAATAATGCACTCTCCAGAATTATTTTTCTAACAAAACCTTCTTCAAGCGACCAGGAAAAAACCAAATTTGTTTCATTTTCTTCAAAGAAATTGGTCACTCATGGAGGGAGTTCAACTGGAATGGTCTCTGGATGGAGGTAAAATTAGTATTGAGCCTATGGGAATAATTTTCGTTCCATAAAAATAGTCGTTCAGGGAGATAAAAGTAAAAATAGTTTTAAAAACATACACTTTTATAAGAATTCAATGTTTATCTTAAAAATCACACATACACTTTGTTTCACCTTAATTTGGCAGTGCTGATTACCCTAAATTAACCGAATTGTAGCCATTGCCGTAGAAACTGGAGATTGCTCAAACAGCAGAGGATTACTAATAAACAAGGAAAAGTACCATTTTGGCGGAAAAATATAACGTGTGTGCCAAAATCGGTACTTTTAAAGTTTCTATGAAATTAATTTTATTATATAACCATTTATTAAAATAACAAATGAAATTATTATTATTATTTTCTTTTGTTTACCACTTTTTAAATTGATTTCAACACTATTTTATATTATATTAGCTGACACACCTGACATACAAAATGCGAAAAATATCTAAAAATCACTGCATGAATTCCTGAAAAACTTTATTGAAAATATGGCAAAATTTACCATATTAAGCTAAAAGTTTGAATTCCATGTACAAATGACAAAAAATCACATTGGAATGCAAAAAATTGCATCAAAAATTCTCTATTTAAAATCATGGAAGGAAAAATTTCTTATTAATATTTAAGCTGCGAGTTTCAAACTGAATAACCTTTTACAAATGTCAAAAAATCATTGCAAAAAGCAAAAAATATAAAATTGCTGTACGAATTCCGAATATATTTTACTGAAAATAGGACAGCAATATCTATATTGGGTTAAACGATTAAAACAGAATTATCTGACAATCTATTTAAAATAGAAAAATTGGTATTTATACCACGCCACTGGCAGAAATCTGGAAAAGGTTTGGCTTCACGACCTCAGACTGAGCCTGTGTCATCTTTAATGCACCTATAACTTTTGTTATTAGGATACAAAAAAGACATGATTTTTATAAATTTACATAAAATTTTTATGATGCCCCCTCTCCCTCTGCTTTAAAATACATGATAGCAACCAAGAAGTTTATATTCCCAAAACAATTACATCTCTAATTGCTAATATAATCAATGTTTTATGTTTCAAATAATAAAATTATAACTATTAGTTAGAAATTACAAAAATTATATAAACTACAGAATAAGTAATTTCATTAGTTAGTATATAATAACTGAGGATAGACAAACAGTTTTTTAAGGCCGAAACCGAATTTCGGTGATCTTCCTACTTTCAACCGAAAACATCCAAAAATTTGTTTAAAGTAATTAAATTGTATACATGAAAGTAATTAATACATACATAAATATACATAATTATTAATTAATTATACATATTTATTAAATATGCATAATTATTAATTAATTATGCATATTTATTAAATATGCATAATTATTAATTAATTATGCATATTTATTAAATATATATAATTATTAATTAATTACATATGTGGCCCAAATTGACTCTCTGTGCCTTAGACCCAAAACTTTTTATTTTCATATAAAATAAAACATAATTAATTCATTAATGACACAGAAAGGTTTTCTAACTATACGAATTTCATTTATTTAAAAAATATTTCAGTTTTAGGTATACACACCTCGATTTATCATTCACAATGATTTCTGTAAAGGAGCATCTGTCATACTAGAACTTTCTAAAAGAGTATTTGAAACACTTCTGCGGTTTCAAACTGAAAATTTTCTATTACTGTTATGTCCAGGGATGCAGTGGAGGGTATACGCCATATACCCTCTGGATTTTTTTTAAGGAACACCGTATACCCTCTGTTTCTCAAGAAAGCTATAGTATGTATACACTATGGTATACCCTCTGCTTAGAATGTATACCCTCTGTTTTTTTTTACGACTAAATCACTGGTTATGTCTGCAGCTTTTAATGAGCACGTGAAAAAGTTTAGTTATATATGCATTGCTTGCTTTATTATTTGCACTCACGTCTTGAATCAGTCATGACTGATAATTATAAACAATGAAGTTCGTAGCAATAAATAGTCTCATTTGAGTCGATAAAGCTCAAATCGATGAGCAATGTTAAAAATTTCCGAAGGAAGAAACAAGATTTTTGGAATACTGATAGTTTTGATCCAGCCGCATTTTGGCCGAAATTCAGATTTTGGCCCAAAATCTCTAATACAGTCGAACTCGCTTATAACGAGCCCTGTTTTAACGAGGAAATCAGAAATGCTTGGTTGGTACAATGTTAAGTCTATGAGAGCATAACTCGCTTTTAACAAGCAAACCCCGGTTATAGCTAGCAATATTTCTATGATTCATGAAATTTCTATTGACTTCCACCCTCTCCAGCTTAGCTAATCGTTTCTTGGGAAAATTCCTTTAACATTCCGAAGTCAACCGAAAATTAGTGATGAGTCATAAATCCTGAGAACAAGTGATGGTAGAATTTTTCATTGTGTGAAGGGCACGTGCGAAGACTTCCCACGGACGACCTTGAGGAGACGTACAGAGAAGACAGAGGTTGGTGATTGGATGGAAATATACTCTGCATAGGAGACTTGTGTAGAAGTCATTCTTTGATTTGGATTCATAGAGTATGTTCGTCAAATCTTATCTTCGATGTCAAAACGTAAAATTTTATAAGTTGCCGAAAAAGTAAGGATTTTACGGGAATTAGAGAATGGCTTAAAAAATTCAGAAATCTGCAAAAAGTATGATTTATCTTCTACTGTTTCAACTTTGTTAAAAAATAAGGAAAAATTAATGGCTGCGTACGCTCAAAATAAGAATGACTGTAAACGTTTGAAGAAATGTGCTAAAGATGATTTGGACGAAGCTTTTTTGAAGTTGATGAAGGTGCAACGTAATGCAGATTTACCCGTAAGTGGTCCACTTTTTAAAGTTAAAGCAGAAAAATTTGCTGAACAATTTGACTATTCTGGATTTGTATGTTTGAATGGATGGCTTGATCGATTCAAGAATGTACATGAGATAATCTTTGGAAACATTTGTGGTGAAGCAAAGTCTGCCACCCACACATTGCCGGTTATTTCCCCTCTATTAGACAGGCACTTCGCAATCTACGAAGTTTTCGTGTAGGGCTGCATTCGGAGAGTTTTTCCATCTGTTTTATGCAAATATTTCGGCAAATGTGTGGGTGTAAAGGATTTTTCTCGTGGCTCGGGAAAAGGTATTGGTAGAAGATTAAAACAATGCAAAGAAACTTTTAACTTGCGAACAATTTATATGCCTGCCTGCCAATTTATTTATTTACTTATTCACACTTCAAGTGAGGATATCTCTAAAACGGTTCGATTCCGACGGGTAGTTCCATTGGGCTTTTTGATGTGCATGACGAGACCTTTCTTTTGATACCACTCTCGTCCAAATCCACAACTTGCACCTGGGAACGTTCCCTAGTTAGTTACATGTTTTATTATTTAATTAATTTTAAGAGCTATTAATATACAAGTCTTATTTTATTTCTAATAAACATTTAAAATTATACATAGTCGTATAATAAAAACATTATGAACAGCAGATGCATGAATATGCTTAGCAACAAGCTTTTCAAAATTTTATTTTTTTTTTCTTGTTTGTTTAAATGTTCTATTTTTTATACACATATCTACCAAACTCTCCTCAAATATTATATCCTTTCTAGTTTCTCTGTTAACATTTATAACTTAACTCTCCATATGGACACATAAGAATGTTTCCATTTTGTCATTGTTTAATTAAATATAACCTTTAAATAATATGTGTAGTATATGTGGAGCTATGTAATATAGATTTTCAAAACATCAGTTTGGAGAAAAAACTTATATTCTTTTTAATATTTATAATTTTTTTTTTTTCCCCAGACATAATGCTTTCACAGTTGCCTTCTAGCATTCATAAAGACTTATTTATTTGTCAAAATTTAATAGAAATTTATAATTTTCTTAGTAGAAAATATTTATAAGTGTGTTATAAATTAATTGATCCAAATTTAAAATGAATTAGCTGTAAACCAACTTTTAAAAATAAAAACCAGCTTTTTTTTTAAGTGGTTAAAACCAAAAAAAGCTGGCAATCCTGCCCTTTCTTGAGTCATTTTTCTCTGTTTGCGTGGAAATTCGGTTCAAAACACCCACTTTGACACTATTTTCTGAAAGATTATTGTGTTTGCAAAAAAAAAAAAAAAAAAAAAACAGCTTGATTACATAGTTTCTGAACAACAATGCCTGCTAGTTTCATGCATTTCGAACAAAAATAAATTAAAACTTATGTCATAAAGTTGCGTTTTTGGATTTGAGAACAGCCTTAATATACAGAAAGCATGAAATGTATATGAAGCAAATTTATTTTTGATTCTTGGGAACAGATGTCATATACTCCCGTGGCTGCTATTTTGGATTTCTTGGTGATCTTTATCGATATGGCAACCACGTTGAGTGTTGGTTCTGGTAAACCCTTTTTTTTGGGAGATTGTCTTTTGCATCGGATTTATTTGATTGACCATGGCTTCCGTAGTTTGTTTACTGCTGTGGGAGATGTTATTACAGGGTGTCTACAAAAATTGTAAAAAAAAGTTCCCTGATTTTTCCATGATTTCCTTGACTATCATTATCAGACTTCCCTGATTTCCATTATTAACAATACACATATGGTATTTTTTCATGTAAACCAATTCCTCGCATAACACACTTATCCAACTTGCTAATATCTCGTTTGGGAGAAAAAAAACAAGAGATATACAAAAAAATTGCCTAATATTCATTAAGTATTGGTTGACAGTTTTATAAATCTGAACTCAAAATTTAGTCCAACTTCATACAGTGGTAACCAGTAAATCTCCTCATTTTCTGAAAAATATTAAATTCTAAGACTTATCTATATCTGACGGGATAGCTAATTGGATTAAGCTGACCACCTGGTTAGGTTATGCTAATGTATCATTTTAAAATGGGTAAATTGCCTTCAATATAAACGCTATCAACAGAAAATGAGGAAATCTGATCACCTTAATTTGCGTTAAATATCAAAAACTTATCAACATGTGAAAAAATATGGTATATAAAGTAGACGAATCAGTCTCGTTGACAAGGTGAAAATGCGAATAGTTTTGCATATAGACAAATTTCCCTGATTTTCGAATATTTCTACAAAGTTCCCTGACTTTTCACTGATTTTTCCAGATCAATAAACCTCCCTGATTCCCCGATTCTGTAGACACGTCCTGTATTAAGAAATATCAGGGAATTTGATATATTTTTTGCTAATTTATTTCTTAAATAGTGTTATTTATGTTTTTTTTTTTCTGCAATATTGCTCTTTTCTGTCAATGAAAACATAGTTTTATTGACGTTATTAATGATGTATTCTGATATTCGAGATTGAACATTTAGCTGAGCCGTGTTTTGACAACTCAACTCTGCATGTTTTATAATTTGCAGTCAGGGAAGTTTTGAAGAACGGAGACATTTTGTATTTGTTTTTTATTGTAAAATTAAAATTATGGTAATGCGAAGTTTGATATTGGTAGTATATGTTCAATATTGCAAGTTAAAGTTTTTGTGTGATGGGCAATTCCGTGCGGAGAGTCACACACGTAACGCAGGCTTTAATTTTCATTTATTCAATTATTTATTAAATTTTAATTGTGATTTTAGGTGGTATGGTAAATAAGTTATTACTATATTTTTTAGTTTAAATGTGTGGAAATAAAACTCACAGAAAGATATCATTTAATTTCATACTCAAAATGTGCTTTTTTTCTGAAGTAGAAAAAAAAGCACATTTTGAGTAATGAAATTAAATGATATCTTTCTGTGAGTTTTATTGCCACACATTTAAATTTAAAAATATGGTAATAACTTATTTACCATACCACTTAAAATCAGAATTAACATTAAAATTTAATAAACAATTGAATAAATGAAAATTAAAGCCTGCATTACGTGTGTGACACTATCCATGGAATCGCCCTGATTTAGTTTGAAATTGTGAGTAATTATTTTTATTTTTTTTCTGTAAAGTTAAATGACAGTTTTACAACGACTTCAAATTTGAGAAATTATGGCGAGTGACCATTTTATACAGTTGGGTTTCAAGGAATGAGATGTCTGTTAAGGTATGTTGATAATTTTATGTATATTTCTCATGCATTTCATGCATTTTTGAGATTGTTGTACAGCAACGTACGTGCATTTACTGCTGATTTAACAAGTTCTGTGCATTTTTGTGATTACTGCAAAAGTAGTTTGCTTAATCCAGTGATTTTTTTTTTTTGGTTAAAGAACACGTAGCGTTCATATGTTCGTTTACTAATTGCCGCTTTAACGAGTGTCGTGCATTTTCCGGATTGCTGCAGAAGTAGTTTGCTGAATCCAGTGCCTTTTTTTTTGGTCTATGAATGTGTAGCATTCATACGTTTATTTACTAATTGCCGCTTTAACGAGTTTTGTTTATTATTTACATTTT
Source organism: Maratus speciosus (assembly GCA_963932465.1). Classification (NCBI taxonomy): domain Eukaryota; kingdom Metazoa; phylum Arthropoda; class Arachnida; order Araneae; family Salticidae; genus Maratus; species Maratus speciosus. Next base: position 246,127,333 of record OZ010791.1, on the reverse strand, counting down.
TTTGTTAAGTTACATTTTATTTTTGTTGTGCATAAATCGGTGCTTGGCGACATTTAATACTTGGCAGAAAAGGGGTTTTCATGGCAAAAAAAGAATTCAAGATAGTGGATGCAGGAATACATGACATCTGGGCACAATCCCAGAACAGGCGAGACACCCCATTTGGCGACTTTTCTGACAAGCGCCAAACACCCCACATACGCCAACCTAAAATGCGACAGCCTGAAAACTAACGTGATTAGTCCACTCCCCTGAATGCTTCCAGACTGTTTTTTACTATGTCATCATCCTAGAATCATGGGAAATACAACATTTATAAATAACGATGTATTAGAAAACACAGGAGAGCTGATTTTTATGAGATTCAAAATAAAACAAACGATTTCAACATAAGTTTATTGAAAAATGTGAAATTTATAAAGTACATTTCCAAATCACAATCAGAGTAACAATTTAATGATTAAAATTTTCATTTTTCAACAACTTTTAGAAAAAATCATGTTGTCATTTAATATTTTAAAGTACGTCCCTGTATCGGAGTAAACATTGAACAATTCATTTCTAATTTATAGAAGTATGAACACTTTGCATTCATAAAAAAATAATATATATCACTGAATACAGCAACATTGTTCTGCAGCAATATGAAAAATGCAGGAAACTCGTTAAAGCGGCAATCCCTAAACCTTGTATGAACGCTACACATTCATTAACTGAAAAAAAAACAAAAACATCACTGGATTCATCAGCTCTCGCTGTGTAGCAATCTCAAAATTCATCAGCCCTCGCTGTGTAGCAATCTCAAAATTCATCAGCTCTCGCTGTGTAGCAATTTCAAAATGTACAAAACTCGTACGGCCAGCATACATGAGAAATATACAATAAACGGCTAATATGAAACACTACAACAAAAAAGGCATAAAATTATTAACATACCTTAACAGACATCTCCTTTCTTGAAACCCAACTCTAAAAAATGTTGAATCGCCATAATTTCGTAAATTTGCAGTCGTCAGTAAACTTCATTTAACTTTCTAGCAAAAAAAAAAAAAAAAAAAATGAACAAATACTCACAATTTCAAACTGAATTACACAGTTACTTTAACTTTCAAATTTTACAACTAAAAACAGCAAAAAAAAATTAACAAATATTAACAATAACAAACTTTTGCCTTGCCGTCATTTTAATTTTACAATTACAAAATGTCTTCCTTCTACACAAATTACAAAACATGCAAAGTTGAGTTGTCAAAACACAGCTGAGATAATTGTCAATAAAAGTTTTCAGGTAGGCGTAACTATCCAATACACAACAAATCAACCAATCCCATATTAAACTGATCCAAATTCAAGATCAGACCACTGTAGGCATGGAAAGAATTTACGAAACGAACTGGTAACAACAAAAATCCATTTAAAGCCTCGCCAAATTGAACGATGCCAAGTGTCTCGGCTGTTCTGGGATTCAGCCGACATCTGTTTCTATAAAAGTTTTGGTGTTATTACCAGAGTTGAATAATATAGACGCACGCGCACACGCGGAAAATTTTCCACAAAATTCAGAACTTTGCGGAAAATTTCTTAGAAAAAAAAAAGTAATTTTTGTTCTTGTATTTTTTTTTTTAAATACCGAAAAATTAAAAATGTTCCCCAATTTTATGTACAATTTATTTATTGTTTGCCAGGGGTGATTCTGTTCCGAATTTTCCAAAAATTTAAGGCATTCGGTTCCGAAAATTAAAAAAAAAAAAAAAACGCCCATCAGTCCGAAAATTCCAGCATGAAAAATATCACTGAAATATATTGCGGATTTCAACAAATGGTCGCCTAATATAAACCCATTCCGTCAATCGTTTGCAAAAAAAAAAAAAAAAAAAAATTTTGTCAAAGCATCGCAGAAAAAACACGAATTTCTTTAAAGGATTGCGGGAAAAAACATTTCTTGTTAAAGAATCGCAGAAAAAACGTAAATTACGTCAAAGAAGCACAGGTAAAACGAATCTCGTAAAAGCATAGCGGAATAAACGCGAATTTTGTCAAAGGATCGTAGAAAAAAAAACGCAAATTTCGTAAAAGAATCGTGGAGAAAAACTAATTTCGTTAAAGGATTGCGAAAAAAAAACACAAATTTGGTAAAAGGGCCGCAAAAAAGCGTGCATTTCGCCAAAGGATCCTGAAAAAAAAAAAAACCACACGCATATTTCCTCAAAAGGCCACAGAAAAAAATGTGAATATCATCAAAGGAACGCAAAAAAAAAAAAAAAAAAAAAAGCGAATTTTATCAAAGAATCGCAGAAAAAAGAAATTTCGTCCAAAAAGGATCTGGAAAAAAAGAATTTCTTAAAAGCATAGCGGAAAAAGCTTGATTTTTGTCAAAAGATCGCGAAAAAAATGCAAATTTCGTCAAAGAACTGCGTAAAAAAAATTCGTTAAAGGATCGAGAAAAAAAAAAGTGCTAAAACGCCGCGAAAAAAGCGTGAATTTTGCCAACCGACTGCGAAAAAGGCAAATTTCGTCAAAGGATTGGAGAAAAAAGCACATTTTGTCAAAAGATCGCAAAAAAGCGCGAATTTCATCAAAGCATTGCGAAAAAAATGCAAATGTCGTTAAAAAATCGTGGAAAAATGGAAATTTCGCCACATGATCGCGGAAAAAACGAGAATTTCGTCAAAGGGCCGCAATAAAAACTTATCGGTCTCTTTAATGATGTTACCTATAAACGGAGCTCTCCTTACAAAATGTGATTCAGTTGTTTCAGAAGCAATGTCCATTATTGCATTTTTCAAGAGGTCACAATATTAAGGATTGGGCTGTTTCTAAATGCATTGACAAAATAACTGATAAGAATTCACTCCTTCTTATCATGGATTTTAGCTTTACTATTTTTTTAGCCAACATAACTATGCTGTAATTAATATTAATTAATTTTTAAATTAAAATTCTTACCATCAAAGTAATATAACACGTTATTTTACTAAACATTAAATTAATTTGCAGAAAGTTTTTGACCCAATATTTAAGTGCGCAGAAAGTTTTTGGTTTTATACAAGTCTGGTTTATTACATTTTGGTAAGTATAATTTAAAAATTAAATTTGATTATTTAGGTTTGCAGTTAAGTCAAAATATTTTATGCACTATAAACATTGCTGAAATTCCATTTTTAGCAATGTCTACATGGGATGTCCATTACTGGAAAATGACTAATTAACCATCCCAGTAATGGACCTTAATGGACTCTTAAAATCTTAAAAGTAAATGGCCATTAGTATATAAAATTCTAAGTTTTCTATTGCTACTCAAACAAAAACATAAAAATTGTGCAAGAAAATAAATACAGTAGAACCTCGATTATCCGAAGCAATTGGGACCGACCCTCTTTCGGAAAATCGAAATTTTTTCACTATACAAAATTGTGTTTTTTCTAACTATCAACATTGTAATTTATTAATACAGTCGAACCCGGTTAAGACGCGTTTCAAGGGAGTGGGCAAAAGTCGCGGATTAAGCGGGATCGCGTATTAAACGAGATTTGTATAATGTTGCAGGAGCTGTGTTTATTTACAACATCTAATCGTCTAAATGAACTTTAGAACTTTCATTTATATGTTTATGGTCGAAAATTGTATCTTTTAGGTACATTTAGATTAAAATTTAATTGAATTCAATTTTAACTCATTGTTTCTTTTTATAGAACCAAATGGGATAATACTGAATATAAAAAGTGAATCAAACGCTTTATTATGGATTAATATGCTGCAACTAAAAATAAAAAGAAATAATTTCCTGTTAGACTAATTTTTTTAACAGAGTTAAAAAAAAAAATTAAACTTTTGAAGCACTTGTTAAAATCATATTTAGTACTTGTGATAATGAGTACAATTATAATCTGTCCTTCTCAGGGCCGAAACTAAGGGGGCAGAGGTAGCATGTGCCCCGGGCGCCAGAACCAAGGGACGCCAAATGAAAGATTATACCTTTGGAATCGATCATTTTCTTCTGATGGACTGATGGTTTTCATTATTATGAAACAGCCATTATAAATTAAGTGTTAGGTGAAGATGAAAGAGCAGCCGTAAAAAGTTTGAACTCTGTGATGTTCTGGTCAGAATGGGAAAAAAAATGGCCATAATTTTTTTTTCACCTAACACTACATTTATAATGGCCGTTTCATAATAATGAAAGCCATCAGTCCATCAGAAGAAAATAACTCGGTTAAAGCGGAAACTCGGTTAAGCGGAACTCGGATAATCGGAGCTCTACTGTATAAGCAAACACTGTAAATAGCCGGTAATACATGCGAATTCTTTTATGTGAACGAACTATAATTGCAACAAACGTCACATTCAATTTACGTAGTTCAGTATTACATATTTTAAATTTTAAAATAAGTCGGCCATTAGAAAATTAGTGATATTCTCTTCGTAAATATGCTTTGAGGAAGAAGGGGGGGGGGGCAAAATTCATGTTTGCCCCGGGCGCAAAAAAGGCTAGTTTTGGCCCTGGTCCTTCTTTTCATTGTAACAAAAAACTTGTTAATAGTATTTGAGTAAAAAACATTGTTAGTATAGCAAGGGGTAAAGAAAACATAAAAGAATTAAACAACAGCAGTCGTATTTATTTAATGTTTACGAGTTCCATTTTTTTTTTGCCTGTAATGTATTATGAAACATAGTAGGGATATAACCTACATTTAAAACCTCACAAACAATAGGAATACTAATCTTTAATCATAATAATTTCATGACATATCTGAGTATCCTGAATTCGTCTATCTCTCTCTACTACAGTAAAAACATACACGAAGCGAGAATTTAGCGAGTTTTTTAAAATTCAAATATCTGTCACTATTTTCGATTAGTAATGTTCGCCTTATAATTAATCTGTTATTAAATAAAGTAAATATTACTATTCGTAAGCAGTGTTTTTTATTTGAATATAAAAAAATCTGGTAAATTGGCAACACTGAAGAAGAGACAAGGAATTCGCATCTTGATCAATGAATTCGCATCTTAAGCGTGATTTTTTGCTTCAAAGGACCGAAAATCTCTCGCGTATTAAGCGGGATCGCGTTTTAACCGTTCGCGTATTAAACGTGATATTTTTGCATTAGCCTTATGGGCGATGTTCAAGGGACCGGAAAAAATCCGTGTATTAAGCGGGATCGCGTATTAACCGTGAGCGTCTTAACCGGGTTCCACTGTATCTTTAACTTACCATTCGATATAAATACTAAAAACTGGCATTAATATGTAATAGAAACATATAACCAAGAAATTACTGCTTCCACAAAGTCAAGCACATATTTGAAGATTTTTACACATACTTAATGCAATGTATAAAAGAGACAAGGAAATTGAAATATATTTTAAGAATTATTTTATTAAAATCTTGAATATTTTATTTTTACTATTAATTGCAATGAAATAAATCCATAGTAAATTTTAAGGAAGGTTACAGCAGAGGTGGACCCCCCCCCCCCCCCATCGACACTAACTACACACCGGCATTTTTCTGCAACCTTTTAACGAATTTCACTTTTTTTTCGCGATCAATTGACGAAATTCACGTTTTTTTCGCAATCTTTGGACGAAATCTGAGTTTTTTTTCCTGCGATCTTTGGATGAAATCTGTGTTTTTTCCACGATCTTTTGAAGGAATTCGCGTTTTTCCTCGATCTTTTGATGAAATCCACGTTTTAACCACGATATTTGCGTTTTTCCCACGATTTTTTGATGAAAATTGCGTTTTTTCTGCGATCTTTTTATGAAATTTGCTTTTTCTCGCGATCTTTTCATAAAATTTGTATTTTATCCACAATCATTTCGCGAAATTAGTGTTTTACCCGAGATTTTTTTCCATGAAATTTCCGATTTTACCGCGATCTTTTCACGAAATTTGCATTTCTTCACGATCTTTTCACGAAATTCGTGTTTTATCCGCAATCTTTTCACGAAATTTGTGTTTTATCCGTAATTTTTTTCACGAAATTTGCGTTTTTAACGTGATTTTTTTCATGAAATTTAAGTTTTTCCGCGATTTTTTCACAAAATTTGCGTTTTTCCGCGATACTTTGAAGAATTTTGTGATTTTTTTTTTTTGCGATCCTTTTAAAAAATTTGCGTTTTTTTTCCACAATTTTTTTGACGAAATTCGCATCTTTTGCATGGTCCTTGTGTGAAATTCACGTTTTTTCGTTATTCTTTGACGGAATCGGCGATTTTTTTCTGCGAACGATTGACGAAATTGATTTTCTTCGGCAACCATATCGAAATTAGCGATATTTTTATGTCCGAATTTTTGGACTGATGACAGATTTCTTTTTTAGTTTTCGGAACTGAATACCTTAAATTTTCTGAACAGAATCGTCCCTGCTACTTTCTTTTCTTACGTTCGGGAATCGCCGATCTGGACGCCGTAAATTCTGAACTAATTTCACCCCTTTCCTCCCTGGTATCGATGTTTCAACCATCGCATTTGGCGAGTGGCACCCATTGAGTTTGGCGAGTGAGGACAATAAAGCTAATCACCACGTTTTAAGTGTTACCTGGCGAGTGCTAATTTTGTGCTATACATATATATATACACAAATATAGGGTGTAAAAAAAATCATGATTTTTTTTTTTAAAAAAATCAAAAAAATCGGATTTTTTTGATTTAAATCACATTTTTTTGATTTAAATCAGATTTTTTAATTTTTTTTCCCTGTGTTAAAATATTAAACATCTACCAAAAATTAAGCATTTCAAAAATGAATAACCTTCCAATTACTAACATAATCTATGTTTTTTTTTTTTGCTGTAATTAATAAAATTTTAATTATGTAATTGTAGAAATTACAAAAAAACCGCAAACTAAAAATTTCTTTAGTGACATACAACATTATGTGCATTAATATTTTGCAATAATTAAGTAAACCAATATTAAATACTGCTTATATTTTAAAGTTATTGATAAATTGCATTTAATTTTAAATTGATGATACAGATTAAACCAATTATTAAACAATCAACTGTTTAATTAAGAACACAATCTACATTTTTGAAAAAGTGGTTGAAAAAATGTGATAAATAATAATTTGATAAATTCATAAAGCAGCCAGTAATTTTACACAGGTTCTAAAGCGTATGCATATCAAATTGATCAAAATTTGTAGCAATATATACAGCAAACTCACACATAATTTATAAATAGATTACAAAAATTGTACTTTTGAAATTTAAATCAGATTTTTTCCCCACAACATTAAAATATTTGAATAGCTACTAAATGTTATAATGTTTTTGAAGTTATTTAACATTTAGTCAGATGTTTTTTAAATGTATAATACTTCTTTTTACACAGTTTAATATTGTTATAATTAACAATAACAAATATTACATTTTTTACAAGTGAATTACTGATCATTTTCGTTACTGATTATAATGCTTTTTCACACTATTTTAAAAAATCAGAAAATATGTGATTTTATCATCTGATTTAAATCAATTGATTAAAATCATTGACACTATATTGCTATGTTTATTATATATAAAAGAAAGAATAACTGGACTATTAAAAGGAAATTAGGACATTGTAAGTTATATTAGATTTAAATATCATTTTAAAATTAAATGCTTTTTATGTTTGTTAGATAAAAACAATTCTTTTTACAAACTTACTGCACTTAAATTTTTCACAATACTCAGGAATTACACTTAGAAACAATTATTTAAAGCTTTGTTTTATGTATTCACAAGTCACAATACTTGTAGAAACTTTCCAAATTATGTTCATCTTAGATTTGAATACTCTTTTATGTCATTTTAAACATTTGGAAAATTTCTGATTTTAATCAATGATTTTTTTTAAAAAATCACTTGATTAAAATCATGATTTAAATCGCTTATTTAAATCAACTGATTTAAATCGTTGACACCCTACATAAATATGACTAATTATTCAGCCCAGTAATGGACATCCGTCTTAAAAACTTAATAAATAAAATTTTAGGGTACTACTTAGTTATCCCGTCGACCAAAAATCTATTGTCAAACTATAAGATTAAATGTCAATAATCAGGGGTGGGGAATTTTTAGAAAATCCTACTCACCAAGGATTTACTCTACCAGCCAACAAGACTTAAGGTACAGTATAAGAGAAATAAAAGAAAGTTTAGTATAAGGTAGAACTTAGTACCATGTTTACATTGCGGTAAATTTGAAAAATATAGCCAACAATTAGAATAAAAAAGTTTTTGGCATATCTTCTATAGTCTGCAGTTTTTCAAAGATTGCCTAAAAATTCACTCGCCCTGTCAGGAAATCTACTCGCTAGTGGCGAGTAAAATGATGTATTTCCCCATCAATAATGGTTGATCGTAAATGTCACATTCACTTGACTTTAGGGAAGTTAGACGTGTTTACACCATCAAATGATTTTTATTCTGACGTTTTATTTGTATTTATTAATGTTATACTATTTTTATTGTTCTTTTGTTATTTAAATAAAAATTATGCCAATTGGTCGCCGAGATAACTAAGTAGTACCAATTTTAGAAATGGCTGTTAGTATATGAAATTCAAAGTTATCTATTATTACTACCAAAAAAAATTGCTGCAAATTTTGCAATAAAGAATATAATAAACTTATTTAAAATGAAGCTCTTAGCATCTTAATTAAAGATTTTCACTGAAAAACAGTGGAACTTCAAAACATTATTTTCTGCCTCCTGATTGGTTTGATTATGAGTGTCACCAATAATGCAAGATTATAAAATATGCAAGGGGGAGTTATGAAAAAAATAATAAAAGCTAAATTTTTATTGGTTATTTTTTTTATAAAACAAAAATATTGAAGGGGTCCATTACTGGCACATATACCCTAAATACATGATAAAATAACTTGTCAAATTAAAAAATTTTACTGTAATAGTACTAATTTTAGAAATGGCTATTAGTATATAAATTTCAAAGTTTTCTATTACTCCCAAAACAAAATATAACCAAAAAACATTTCTTACAGTATTATTCGGCCGTGTTGAATTCACACACTTTTCTCCGGAAGAGATTTCTGTGGCTCCGGGGGGTGGGGGGTGGGGGTGCACTTTTTGACTATTGAAAACACAAAATCTCAAATTTTAATGTACCCCCCCGGGCCACCCCCTGAAATCAACACTGCAATAATGCACTTGAAATTCGGCAAATGGGCCGATTAATCGCCGCGTCTCTAATTTAGACCAACTTTTTAGCATAAAAAATTTTCACATAAGAACATGATAAAGACATAATGGCAAAAGCAAACAGTAGTTTCATACCCCATAATAAAAAAATGTCAGCCAAAAAGAAACCAGGGTTGGGTTTTTGACATGACAGTGGTAAAAACCATGTTTTTACCGGTTTATTCCGTCAAAAACCTATCATTTGAGATTTTCCTCCAATTTATAGGGTAAGTGTAGCATACAGTACATTTCTAGATTAATTTTTTCTTGTTGTTCTTGTTATTATTATTCACAATTACTTTATTAAATTTATTTAAAAGAAGAGCATTTCCTAAATGGGAAAAATTTAAATACAAGAGTAAAAGGAAATAACAATATTTGTCATAATCTCCACTAATATAGATTCTACTAACTGCAATGAACATTAATATTATATGATAATAAAAGGTTATTATAATTATTAAATAACATTCTACATACATTTTTAATAAAATACTTTAAAATTATTTTAGAGATGCAAAAATGCTGTTATATGGTATGACAATAGATGTCAAGCATGGGCTGTGGCCATTGAATAAATTTGAATATTCTTAGATATAATATTTTAAAATGCATATATTTTCATTTTCACTTGAATAAGCAGAATCTTAAAATTTTAAATTAATAATTTTTTTATACAAACATGTAGGACCTGATTACAGGTGAAAACTCTTAGACTTAAATTTTAACACATAACAAAACAATATTTAAGAAAAATCAGAATATAATGTCCTGTTCCTGTATACATTTTACTTAAAATTATTTAGGCATTATTTAAAGTGAATTGAAAGAAATAACGCATTGCATATTTTTATTACATACATATGACTGTATGAGTAAAAATCTTTCACCGTTAAAATTTTTCTTAAATTATTATTAAATTTAGAGAGATTCTTAAATGTTTTATTTATTTTTTAATGCAGTTAACTTTTTAATTAATGGATCTACATTTCTGCTTTAAAGTTATATTTAATTATTTATTTATTTTAAGAAAATAATTAAATTACTTAACGAAATAATAAACTACTTAACAAAAATAAATTAGTTAAAAATTGAGTTTTCACATGGTTTAAAGTTTAATATGGATTTGCAATTTTAATCTCTAGGTACAAGATTTAACTTTGAAGAACAAGTCTTATTCTTTTCTTCCAAAAGATGTATGTAATTCTCAACTATTAAAATATATTTTATTTCATTTATTTATATAAATCAAGTTTTGCTATATAGAAATAAAAATAATCAATGAACAATTTTGATTTAATACTTTAAGAAATCTTACTTCTGAGGAAATTTCTGAGAAAGCTATTTAGTTTTAAAGAGTGTAATAATTAATGCTAAAATTATACACATTTTTTAATCTTACACTTATGGGTTATAGAATTTCTTTAAAAAATCTAATTTTTACAGAATATGCCAAATAGCTTAAGATTATTATAGAGATCTGCTAACAGAGATGTATATGTATTATTCTAATGCAATTCTTTTTTGTTTTTCTACTTCAGAGTCTTTTCAATATTGAATATTTCATGTAAAACAACTTAATACTAAAGACAGAATGAAAAAAGATAATGTAAAAACAAACTACAACTAAAAAATAGGTTTTTGACAGTTTTCGACCTTTTTGACAAAGAGGTTTTTGACATGACGGTAAAAACCGTGGTAAAATCCGGTAAAAAAAGTCATGCGTCAAAAACTTGCCAACACTGAAAGAAACAGAAGCTAACCTATTGAAAACATAATTGTAAAATGGGGGGGAAACTATACAGATAAATACTATACTGGCTAATCTCATAAAATACAACGAACAACAACATTTTATTTTCATTACAGAAGTTAAAACAGGTTGATGGTGTTAAAATGTAGAAGCAATACTTACTACTTCAGCTTTCCAAAATTTCGAGCTTTCAACGTGATGCTAGATACGAACGTTATGAATGTGTAATCAACTTTGCAGGGAAATTTTTAAATATCCGATTAAATAAAATAATAATTAATCCAATCAAAAATCAGTCTTATTTTTTTAATTGACTGTTTAGTTCGGTGTTCAACTCGAGAGATGTTGACATTTTTTCCCCCTTCCATCTTTGGTGTCTATCGCTTGTATCAAACCCCATTTCTAGGCATTTGATTGGTCCAAGCTTCATGTCACGTGATCTCGCAAGTTATTTCTGGCTATTTTGAGGTGGGCTGGACTTCAACTTTGATTCAACTTAGCGAAACCCCGCCCCTGCGAACTGTTCGCAATCTCGCAAACAGCGCAAAGTCTATCTGGATCTCGGCCAATGAGAAGTTCCCAACACATTTATGTACAGAATTTCCTATGTTATTGGCAACACTTGACACTAACGTAATCGTAAACACTCTTTTCATTTTTGGAGCTGCTTGTCAGCTGGTTCTCGCTTACACCGAGTACAGATTAATTATATTAGAATTTCTGAACTAATTGGAAAAAATATTCAAAATTCCATTCGTCCGTTAACAACAACAACAATAATAATTTTTCTGTCATGGAATTGGATATAGATGATCCTACTCATAAACATGGTGGTAGTAATGAGGTAAAGATTTTTTCTGCAATTTGCCTATACTTTTTTAAAAATAAATATTCAATTAGTTAATTAAAATTATGCTGAATTAGTGTTCTATTAATGTAAATATGTGTTTATATATATATGGGTATTTATCAGCATACACATTCATAACATTTGTTTTAACACTACCTAATGAAACTAAAGTTTACATTGAGTGTTAATCTAAATGAGAAAGAACTCGTTCATTAGCTCTAAGATTTTATCTTATCATTTATTTAAGAAAGTTTTTAGAGCTTTCTATTATGTGCAAAGTTTTTATATCTTTAAGGTATTATAATTAGAACACTTTTCGGTACGGGAGAGTGGGGATACTTGTTCAATGTCCGAATACTTGAGCCACCCCTATTTTCTCTACAGTAGGTTAATTTTTCGGAACAGATGTCATATTCGCCCCATATTGGCGCGATTTTTTTCTGTCGCCAATATCATATAGGCAACAGGTACTCAACTTGCGTCAAAGTGTCGTTATTTTGTTTGATGTGGTAACCCAGATTATGTTGTCTATGCTGTTGATGTTTTCGCCAAATTGGCAACCGAAAAAAATCGCGCCAATATGGGGCGAATATGACATCTGTACCAATTTTTCTTTTTAAAATTGTCAACATGATAACATATTTATAATTCTGCACATGTAACAAAAAATCACATTACCTTAGTTATTTTGATGTGAACATTCACACTATTTTGATTCACACTATTTTGAATTCACATTATTTTGAAAGTAAATAGTTGTATTTTCTCTATCTGAAGCAAATATTTAGGTGAGTGTTTTTTGTAATCAAAGTTTTGTTTTAAGCTGAAACAATATAGGGTAGATGTGCCAGTAATGGACACCCTTCCAGTAATGGACACCCCTTGATGTTTTTGGTTCATAAAAAAATAACTAATAAATATTTATCTTTAATTATTTTTTTAATAATTCCCCCTTGTATGTTTTATAAAACTATGTTATTGTTGACACTTTTAATCAAACCAATCAGGAAGCAGAAAATAATGTTTCAAAGTTTTGCTGTTTTTCTGTGAAAATCTTAATGAAGAGGTTAAGAGCTGGCTTTGTTTAATTAATTTATATATTATTTATTTTCTTACAAAATTTGAATGTTTTTGTTTGAGTAGCAATAGAAAACTTTGAATTTTATATACTAATGGCCATTTACAAAATTTCATTTCTTTTTAAGGTTTTAAGAGGGGGTGTCCATTACTGGGATGGTTAATTAGTCATTTCCCAGTAATGGACACCCCATGTAGACATTGCTAAAAATGCAATTTCAGTAATTTTATAGTGCATAAAACTAAATAATCAAATTTAATTTTTAAATTATACATACCAAAATGTAGTAACACCAAAACTTTTATAAATAGCTGCTTTTAAGTTATTTTATGTGATTAATAAAATTTTGATATTTTATTTATTATTTTTTTTTTTATGTAGTACATATATATACCTCACATATTTTATAATCTAGCAATCAAACCAGCCAGGAAGCAGAAAATATTGTTTAAGAGCACAGTCAAAGAGGGGCTCATAGGGCTTAATCCCTCCCCATTTAAATAAAAACAATTAAGTTACAGAAGCTATTAAAAATCCATTTTCTGTCTTAAATGTTTCCTTATTTAAAAAAAAAAAAAAAAAAAAAAAAAAAAAATGTAATACTATTAATGAAAGTTATAGGTAATATTCATGAAACTAGTAAATCTGCAGATCAGTGGCCTCAAACATCAGTTCTACAGTTTTATTTTGAAATTATTTTATTTAGTATTTAAAATATTCAACTCACAATATCATTTCTTTTATATTTGTAATATTAATTATTATAAATGATATATCAAGTAATCTCTGGAAGATTGTTAAAAATAGTGACACAAAAGTAAACATTAATATTCCAAAACTTTTTTTTTAATTTTTATTACCTTTTAAATCCACCAGTTTCAATAATTTGATAGCTGTAATTGTCTGATATTTAGTATTTTAAACTAGCCATCTAAAATAATTAAAACATCGGTCTTCTGATAATTACAATAATTGATGCAACCAATAAATGATTATCACAAATATTTTATTAATTACTGGCATCCTAATTGTTAAATTTATTTAAAAATAACTATTTCGTTTCATTAGTATGTATTCATTAAATTCTGGTTCTAAATACAGTCATAAAAACAATTATATTTATTACTTTTTATGGGGTGTCCATTACTGGAACAGAGGGTGTCCACTACTGGGCCAGAAGGTGTCCATTACTGGGCTTTTGGGTGTTTTGATATATTTCTGTTATTTAAAATTAAATTGCTATTCATATGAGGAAATGAGGCTATAAGAATGGTTAAATATTGTTGATAGATTAATATAATATTGAAAAAACTGGAATATAATATAACTATTAATAAAAGAATCATTTTTACAGAAATTCCTTAAGGGTGTCCATTACTGGCACATCTACCCTAGATAGATTTAATAAGTATAATTTCAGTTGTATTTTGAATCTAAAGTAGTTCAAATAGCTGCATGCTTTACTTAGTAAAAGTCTGATAAACAAAAATGGTAGTAATGGGGATACATGAATCATGGCTCAACATCCCTACTAGAGATTTAGACATATTCAATTTGTTATAGGGATATTTGAGTAGTTCTTTAAAAGTTTGCTACGTTTAAAAGTGTGTTTGAAGGTTTATATATATATATATAAATAAATGGATGTAGTATTTTATATTTTATAGCAAGCTTTCAAAAATAAAACTAATTTCAATGCAAAATTTCTTCTCAAATTATGTTCTAAATGATGTACAAAAGCTTTTTTTTTTTTTTTTTTTGAGTGTGTGTTATGAATGTTTTCCAACTATAAAAATAGTTATTTCTTCACCTACATTAATTTGCATATTAATTTAATTATTTGTGAAGTAAGATGTCTTGAAGTTGAATTTTCATGTGGGTGCTGAATTGAAAGAGGTGCAGCAAAATCAGTAAATAGCTTGCAAACACATACATGCATATAAATAAATATCTATAACTGTTATTATATAAGGCTTATAAAAAAACATTGTAGAATGTTTGTTTTTCTCTTCTCTAGTTCTCTTTACTTTTAAAAGTTTCAATAATGGGCAATTCCGTGCAGAGAATCACACATGTAACGCAGGCTTTAATTTTCAATTATTTATTAAATTTTAATTATGATTTTCGGTGATATGGTAAATAAGTTATTACCATATTTTTTAATTTAAATGTGTGGAAATAAAACTCACAGAAATATATCATTTAATTTTATTACTCAAAATTTGCAAGTCAAACACGTAACGTTTTTAAAAAGCTATTTAAAAAATAACTATTATATCAAAATGATAGGTTTTTGCATAAAAGAATATGGTAAAGTGTATATATTTTTTAACTTTTGTTTGGATTTTTAAATAAGAAATATATTGAAAAATCCTTGATTAATTAAATTTTTTTGTACAAAATGTCACACACGTAACATGGAATGGCCCTAATAACATGCATAATTTATAATTAATGCAATGATTTTAATATATGGTGTTAAAGAAAATATTTCATTTTTTAAAAAAAAGTTAGCAAAATGATTTTTTTAAGCAAAAAAGATCACAGTTCAGATTTACTTGCACAGAACCAAAGGTGAGATCAAAACCTTTTCCTGAGAAATCAAAAAAGTGCTTGAAAAACTGGCATGATACATCTGGTTCAGATTCCAAATTCTGACAGCATGAATTCAACTATGTCATTAGGTAAAAATACTGACGTGACAATGATGGTAATGATATCAACAGAAAGCCTGCTATTAATGATTGGTTGCTGGTAAAATATTCAGAAAAGAAAACTGTGAAAAGATTTGTTGGGCAAGTACTTAATATTTCAGAAGATGGATTGAACATGAAATTTGCTCGAAGAATTGCAGATTCCAAATTTAAATTGCCACCAACTGATGATCTTGCTATTATTGATGAAACCAAAGTTGAAATTATCCCTCGACCACCAATTATCACTATGAAATATTATTGTATTACTAGTTTTGTTCTCACAACTGGTTTCAAAGGACTTTGTGTATCTTAATTTATCACTATATAAAACAATAAAAAGAAAAATATTATTTTTGTAGATATTTTTTAGTATTGGCTCAAGTATCCCTTCACCATGGCTCATGCTCATGTATCACTCTCATGGGGATACTTGAGCCACAATTTAAAACAAAAAGTAAAAATTTATTAGACAAAGAAAAATAGTTCAAAATTAATTGAATATGATTTTTAATTGAAGAAAAAATATCAAATTTTCAACTACAATATTTTATTTTGTTCTAAGAAAGCATAAAATTGTTTTAAAAAATTTAAATTTAAAAGTGGCTCAACTATCCCTATCTTCCCCTATTGTAAAAGTTTACTATTGAAAGTCACAAAATTTAAGATTAAAAAAACAGAACAGAAAGAGATGCTGATTATTTTTACAATTTTGACTATATATGTTCAATTATCAGTGCTTTGGAACCTAACTGATGACATAAATATGAGGATTTCACTTTTTGTTTTAAGTAAATGTATTGTACTTGGGTGCCAAAACTATTCCTCAGAAGTATCAGTGGCATATAGAGGAAGTTTTACATTGATAAATTTGAAAGCTTCAAAGTAATATCTTGCTACACCTTTTGGGTTTGCTAGTCAACAATATTATATTTTGTGATTTGCATTTTATTATTTAAAAATTTAATCGCCATAATCTAATACATTATAGCTCTTTTTTTTCTTATTATTATTACAGTATTTTATTTGGTAATTGGAGTTGTCACTGGTATTTGAGTTAATAATGGCGAGCTTCAGGGCTTGAAATTAAATTTTTCCTAGAGGGGGAAAAAATGTTTAAAACCCATTGTTATTTTACATGTTATTTAAAGAATTATTCATACAGACAACAATTAATCTCTAATTAGGTACATAATATACATTTTTATTTTTATGATTTGATTACTAAACTAAAATGATAATTTAGTATTCGTTCAAGAAGGAAAAGGGGCAGGATGATAGTTCCAAACAAGTAACTATTTCATAAGGAAATATATTAGTACAGTTGGCCCCACTTAATCGGGTAACAGATAATTGCATACCCCTCTTATATGCATAGAATGCCGTGGAACAGAAACGTTCCCCATAAGGCTAATGTTAAATATACTCGTTTTATCGCATAACAATCCCCGGTGAATTGCATAAATATCTCCAATCTACTACTAGTAATCCGGGTTTTATGAATTCCTGTTATAGTGATGAATGGGAAAAAAGGAAGAACTTTTTTGTAACAATGGTTTGTTATATTTACAATGGAAGAGCAGAAATCATCCTGAAAGATGACATCTTAATTCTGGAAACTTATGAGAGTGTTGAATTTGGACAATTGTGTTTTTCTTTTAAAGCTTGCCGTACATACAGTGACTCAAGATGCTGGGGGTACTTTTTGAAAATTTCTGGAATCGAGGCGGTCAAAAGAGTAAAAGACCAAAATTTAGCGCTGGAAGTGGAGAAATGTAATGTCAAGATATGAAAAAAAAAATTCCTAAAGGCCTTTTTGTGTAGGCAAAAAGAAAAAAAAAGAGATAAATTGGCAAATAATTGAAAAATAAAAAGAATTTATGCAGAAACTTTTATTTTCAAAGGTATGATTTAAAAAGCAAAAATTGTTTATTTAACTTTCATTTTAATTTTCACATAAATTATAATGAAAAATTAAACCATGTACCGTAAATAATGTTATAATACCTTATACTTTATTACATATATAGTTATGTATAGAGTAATAATAAATTATTTATTAAAGTTATTAATACAATAGTTTTTAATTTATTATGTAAATAATTATTGTCCTTTAATATTTATCATATCTGTGCTCTATAATCAAATGATAAAGTATACTAATAACATTAATTGCTGTCCCCGCTTAAATGCGTACCCTGCTTAAATGCATACAATTCAGTGGAACCAACTGTATGCAATTAAGCGGGGCCGACTGTAATGCAATTAATAACAATAAGGAAAAAAGTATATAATTTTTTAATATAATAAATAAAAATTCATTAATTTTTAATAATTTTATAAATTACAAATCGAAAAATACAATTAAATAATATGTTTTAATAGTATCCTGTTTTTTCTCAAGAAATAAAGTTCTATCATTTTTGTAAGGTCTTAAATACACGTATTTAGAAATAATGCGGTATGGAGAAGTTTTTTTTACAAAAAATCTGTCTACAACTACAGGTAAATTTCACTATTTTTTAAAAAGGCAAGGTGCATTTTGTCAATTTCAACAGGGGCAAGGTACAGCACCATTAAAAAAGGCCTAGAAGAAACAGTAATTAATTACAGAATTAAGAAAAACTGCAAATAAGTAATTTCGTTAGTTAGTAACACAAATAACAAAACTAAGAAATATTATTGGCAGCTCATTTTACATTTGTGCTAAGAAAAATTACTGTTAATCCCCTAAATCTTAACTTACACTATGTATGTGTTGTGTATGCTAACCAAAAAAATTATGAAAATGAGTTACAACCGTTCATACTACAACTACACATACAGAGTAAATATATGAATATCCAGTTATATCTGAAATTCTCAAAATATTAAACAACAGCACTATTACCTCTCTGTGGGGATCTCTTGCTGTGCTTAACATTTTTATACCAATTAGTCACATTCTTTTACAACAGCTGTTGAGCAGATGTTATTCTTCCATTCTTCTTTAGTTCTGATATTTGGTATAAATTTATTATTGCAACAGTAGAATGAGACAATAAGATTCTGGTTATTTATTCTCTTACTTTGCAGAAATTTATTGTACTTGCCATGCTTATTTTATATAAAAGAATGAATAATTTGATTACTTAAAGGAAATTATGACGTCACAAATTATATTAGATTTAAATATAACTTTAAAAAGAAATTCCTTTATGTCCTTACAAACTTACTGGACTTAATGTTTTACAAGACTCAGGAATTAAGCTTAGAAACAATTATTTAAAGCCTTTTTTTTTTCTTTTATTCATAAGGCAAAATACCAGTAGAAACTTTCCAAATTATATTAATCTTAGATTTTAATACTTTTATGTCATTTTAAACATTTAGAAAATTTTTGATTTTAATCAATGATTTAAAAAAAAAATCAGTTGATTAAAATCACGATTTAATTGCTGATTTTAATCAGCTGATTAAAATCGTCGTCACCCTAATTCTATGCAAATATATCAGTGCTGTTTAATAAAATTTTACACTTGCAATAACTTTTTATTTGGATTATTTTCTGTTAGCTGGACATAAACAATAAATCATCAAACATTGCTTTATCAAACAATTTCTGTCATGTGCCTCATGAAATTTCATGGTAACAATATCTACGCCTGGATAAGGGGAAAATACTGTATCCTGCTGAGACCTGAGCAAAATAAAATACATTATAAAACATCCATTTTAATGGATGTCAGGTCTCAGGAGGATAAAGAGATAACATGTATTTTTATTTAACAAACAATAATTTCGTAAATTCCCCAAACTCTAAAAAATTTTTTAACTAAATTTGTTCAAAATTTAAAATATTGTTGCTGATTCTTTTTTTTTTTTTTTTTTTTTTTTTAGTTACCATTAATCTTATTGAAACATAATTAATTAAAAAATAAATTTTCCCACAGGCTTGTTCAAAATCTCAGACGGAAGTTATGCCTTTGCTTATCACCCAGCCTGTTATGCCAGTTTCTACTGTCAGTGAATCTGGTATTATTCCTAAAGTTCAGTAAGTAAATAAATCTTTCACATTTTGTTTACTATGTATTAATTTAATCTAAGCTATTGTATGAATTTATATTAATAAAATATGTGCCTTTTTATATATATATATATAAAAAAAGATTTTAATTACTTGCAGACCCGCCTGACTTACTTCCTCATGCTAATTTTGGACACCTCTCATCTAAATTAAAATTGAAACAGCCTTAAAAATAAAGCAATCAGTATAGCTGGGCCTTGTGCACATGATCATCAGTTAAGATTTTATTTGGAGGGGGTAACATTCTTTCATTGAACATAGAAATCCCACAATTGTTAATAAAAATTACACATTTATTTATTGAAATGAGTTATTTTCCTTGACCAGTATTTTCTCACTAATCTGTATAGGTCGGGACCAAGGGTTTTGCAGATTATAGAATTTTACGTACTATAGGTCATTTTAAAAAGCAGAAAAACCAACGTTTAAAATGCACAAATAATACATGAAAAGCTAGCAACAAGCCTTGCTTTTTCTAGCACGCTGTTCCTTTTTCCCTATCTTGCAGTGAAGAAGAATCTCGCTAGTACATTCGAAACAGCTGTTTGCTACTTTTCATGTATTATTTGTGCATTTTAAATGTTGGTTTTTCTGCTTTTTAATATTGTTGCACAAAGTCTTTATTTGTTATTTTTATATAGGTCATTTTGTTTGCATTCTAATATTTGGAACTTATCAACAAATATAGTAATCATAATTTAAATTAAATAACAGAACTGAAAGAAAATGCTTTTTTTTTAATATATAACATAAAAAAACTATATTCAGTATTAGAAATACATTTAAACGACATATACAAAATTAATAGAAATATTTCTAATTATTTTCAAATCTATCAAACATTGCAGTGATAGTGGTTTGCTTTATAGCTTTTAATTTCTGCTCTGCAATTTAATCTTGAAGCCTTTTAAATTTCAGGATAGTTTGATCATTAATAAAAGTTTGTTTTTCTAATAAACTAGGATATTTATCCTCAAAAGCTAACCCCCCTTTGAAAGTAATTTTATCTTTTATATAGCCAGTGTATGTGTTCGGAATATAATGGTCTACACACAAAATACACAGAACATTTCCTTCTAATGAATGCAGAAATGTATTAAAAATGTCATAATAAATTCATCTGATCAATCATTTTTTTTTTATGGTCAAGTTGTACATTACCTTGCTTAAAAAAAGATTTTTAACTATTTGTTTGCATATTTGTTTACACCTGAAGTATAGTGTGGATTATAAGGTCGCAGAAGATTAAAGGGAGTGGACTGTATTCTTTTTTCCTACATATTTTCAAAGAACATTTTTTAGTCTTTTGTTTAATGCACACTGTTGAATACACATACATTTTTATTTTACATAAATTACAGAGAATAAATTAACAAAGATTCATAAAGAAAAGAGAAAAAGCAGTTAACATAAATTTCTGTATTTACTCTTGTATGTTTACCGTACCATAAAATTAAGGTTTCTGCAATATAGGCTTTTCTGCAGAGTTGGCTTGATTTTGCCTAACCTGAAAAAACTCGATTGGGTTTTTAAAAGGTAGAATATGAATTATATTATATGTCTGTTACATAAAATAAGAGAAATTCCTTCCAGAAACTTATATCTTGTCCTCTTGAGGCAGAGGATAAGAAGAAACACAGAATTAAGGGTAATAAGACAATACATTCTTTTTTAATTGAAGATTGATATTTATTTCCTTACATAGATTTAAAAATCAAGATGTAAAATACAGTAGAATGTCAATTATCTGAATCTGTCAGGACCTGCAAAAGTTCAGATAATTGGACAGGCAATTTTAGGGATGTTCCTGACTATCCTAAAATAGTTAAAATGCATTTTTTATAAGAATTTTATTTTTTTATGGAACAGATATACAGTGTGGCTTTAAAAATCCGGCATTCAGAAATGCAGCATCAAAACCATCTTTTCCCTTCCTTTTTCTTTTACACTTTCAAGTTATGGGAGAAGAAAAATAGAAGTTTTCTTATATTAAAAACTTTGAAAGTAAAAATGCAAAAAAAGAATATTTTGCTTTTTTTCTTTCATTTGTCAGAGGTGATTATTTTCTGGGAACTGCACCATTGCTTAGCAACGGAAACAACTTTGGCGAATGCATGCCACAATATATGACCAGAATGCATTTTCGGCAACGGATACCTCAGTGATGAGAAAGAATTTCCAGGCTTTCACATTTCCCGTGAAAAGACTGCAATTTATGAGCTGATTGATCACGCAAAGTCTGAAAATACATTAAAGGTTAAAAAAAAAGAGGATATAGATGATTGGATAAGCATTAATGAAAATGCATCAACAACGAACAATTTAAAGGACAGCAAGGTCGCATACGCTGTGCTAAATAGAACTGACGATAATGCTAGTAGCAGGTCAGAAGACAAGGATGAACAACTGGCAGAAGAAAAGGTGTCACTAGAAAAATGCATAAATTTGACTGGAGAATTAATGTATGCTTTAGAGAAACAAGACTTTATTTCCGAATTAGACAATCTTCATTTGTATAAATTACAAAAATAACTTGTTAAAGAATGTCAAAACACTTGTAGCAAACAAAATTGACATCAATGTTTCTGAAATTAAAAGAGGAGAAATAATTTCACTCTTTATCAGATTTTTTTTTTTTTTTTTTTTTCTGTAACATAGAAAATATCAATTAAAGTAAGTTTTTTTAAATTTAATTTTCTCTTTTTCTTACATAATTATCACTTAATAATGAATTAAATTATGGATAAGGACACCATTAAGAATATAGTACTACTTTTGATAATCCTTCAAAAATCCGGCATAGTCACAGTCCCCATAATGCCAGATTTTTGAAGTTATACTGTATGTTTAAAAAATAGAAGAAAAAAATTCTTTTGTGTGTACACAATTTTCGTTCACATTTTAACTAGGCTTAGGCCTGGTAGCTGTTAGTGCTGGCATGTTTAAAAAACTTTTATCATTATATCTTTTTAATTTTATTTTAATCTTTTTTTTTATCATTTCCTGAACTACAAAATTTGAACTTCAAGCAAAAAAGCTTAACATTGTCTTTGGCTTTAAAGATGATA
Source organism: Maratus speciosus (assembly GCA_963932465.1). Taxonomy (NCBI): domain Eukaryota; kingdom Metazoa; phylum Arthropoda; class Arachnida; order Araneae; family Salticidae; genus Maratus; species Maratus speciosus. The sequence goes on along the minus strand of OZ010791.1, from coordinate 246,104,628 downwards.
TTCTTTTCGATGTTACCACATTACAAATTCTTCTTTAATACATAAGTTGAATAGGATCACTATTCTCCTGTTGTTCCAACCATTTCATAACTGCTTCCAAACATTCAAAGGCTTCGCAATGTGGTGGGCCTGGATCATTTTCATTTTCTTCGTTTTTTACTTAATCTTGAATAGATGATACAATCCGACCATCATTTAAAATTTGATATCCAAGAGCATCTGTGTTGCTATTTAACCTCTCATTAATTTTATTTTTGTTTGTATTATTTCGAACGTGTCGTCTCACATACTTTCCCAATTTCCTGGCCAGCAAGATCATGAGATCTTGCTTGTGACTTCTGGCTGTGGGGTTTTCTCAAAGGACATGTAACTAATTTAGCGAAATTGAAAGCTAACATCGTACGCCATGTCTCCCTCATTCCTACTGATATGTTGCATGCGGCCGTTGATAACACGGTAGTACGCTTTCATCATATTGTTGACCGACAAGGTATGTGCACACATAGAGCACACAGGTGTATAAATAAATAAAATAGCCTGTTATTCTTTGATTTTTGAATTATCTTTTATTTTACACTGTTAAAACGCCACCTAGTGGTGAAATTAGTTTAGTTTTTTTTTTTTTTTTTTTTTTTTTTTTCTCGAAAACCTTGGCCGCATGATCTACATAACATATATCCCAAGTTTTATTCAGATCCGTTCAGCAGAACCGGAATTATGAGCCTCTGAGTACCGTCAGTTTAATTTTAACCACCCTGTACCTTTCACCTGGTGCTGATTTGAAACAGAAATTCTGACATATGAAGAGATGGATGGAGGAGAGTTCTGATTGCCTGAAATTTCAAGATTCTAAATTGCTTGAAAACTAGAATCTTTTTAGGCCGGCGTGAAAAATTTCCAGATAAATTTGAGAAGGTTACACAAGTTAGATTTTGTGCCCCCCCCCCTCCCCCCATTTCACTGATCTAGAAAATGTTTTTGATTTCAAGAGCTGCCATGAAAAAAAAAAAACTTAATGCAAAAAAGGGGTGTGTTTGGATAGTTCGTATAATCGGTGCCCTACTGTAAATCATTTTAATTAAAATTATTCTTTGAATGTAAATATTTTTTTCTTTTTTTAAAAAAAATTGATAACATTCATGAAAACCTTAGAATCAAAAAGTATATAAACAAAGTAGTTTTGTGTCTCAATTTAGACTTAAACTGAAGCACATTGTATGTATTTTTAAACAGATAGAAGTATTTATAAATCCTATATTATAGTAAGAGCAAATCACGTGTGTTTGTGTATGCAAATTTTATCTTAAAAGGGCTCTAACATTTTTGCGTAAGAGAAGGCCATTAGGCTAGGTCACATGGTCAAGAAAATTCGATTAAGGGGGCTGGTCACTCAGCTTCCGATTTCCCCTCACTAATGTAAAGTCTGTGGGCATTTGATGCATTGGTATATTTAAAATATCTCCTCGGGGAAATTAATATTTTTAACTTCTATTTTTTGTGTTACACTTCCTTAAAGATGTCTCTTTTTTTCTTAGTTCTCAAAATATTTCTAAAGTATAGACTTAATTTTATATGACGTGTTAAAATCTTACTCACAATTTGCCCACTTTTAACACATAAAATATTAAATTCAGCATAGATTTTAGAAATATTTTGAAAACTAAGAAAAAAAGAGACATCCTTTAAGAAGAGTACATAGAAAAAAGATGTTAAAAATATGAATTTCCCGAAAAGATATTTTAAATATACAAATGCATCAAAAGTTTATAGACTTAACATTACGGAAGAGAATTCCGAAGCTGAGTGACCAGCCCCCGTAATGGTTCATTTTGGAGTCATTACTATGGGTCATTGTTTTTCAATGGGAATGAAGGTTCAAACAGTTAAGTTGAACAGTTGGCAGTAAACAAACTCACAAAGTTGGCAACAGTTCACCAAATTTGGTGAAATATTGATGATATTGGAGTGATTTGGAAGAAAATAAAAATTTATTATTAATTATTCTTATTTTTCAAAAATTTTTCAACTCAGTCCTAAAACATCTTTAAAAGCATTACAAATTTTTAAATAATTTTTAAGGCTAATAAAGGACTAACATTTAATGTTTTTTAATATTTCTGTTATATACATTGTGTTAGTAAAAAAGTAAAAAAAGTTGTTTTGTTTGTTTTTTCTGAAAAAACAAACAAAAAAAACAGGTTTTTGCCTTATTTCTCTTTCTCTTCTCAGAAACTTTAAGATATTTATCGACAATTAAAATCTAATACCACTAGTAAAAGTGGACAAGTTACACTGCTAGTTTTACATTATGCTAAACAAGCAACAACACAGCTGTAGCTTATTTGTACTTGTCTTTGTTTATCGAGAACAAAGTTTGCAGATCTTCTATGTGTGATAGATTTCACTGGCCATTACCAACACATGGACACAGACAGACACATAAGCAAACAGCTCATTTTATTAATATAAACAGTTAAAAAAAAAAACAAAAATATTTTTTTATTAGTAATATTAAAATTTTCCTTTCTTTTCTAGCAATGTTGTCAGTACTGTAGATGTTGGTTGTAAACTAGACCTTCTTCAGATTGCTCTTCGTTTGAGAAATGCAGAATATAATCCAAAACGTTTCCATGCTGTTGTCATGAGGATATTGGAACCTAGAACAGCAGCTCTAATATTTCGAAGTGGGAAAATTGTTGTCACAGGTGCTCGAAGGTAATATTTTTAATTTAACTAATTTTATCTGAAAATTGCTCCATATCATTAGTAATTTCATGTGACTCATAAAAAGTATGAACTCAAGGATAGCTCTATTTTAAATAATATCTTGAAAAACCTTAAAAAGTGTTAAATAGATTAATTTCTCATACCAGTGTGCAAGATTTTCATAGTAGGAATGTATTATGTTTTAAAGCTATTATTTCAGATGTGTCTGTTTTTGTTATGTCTTGTATCATGTTTTATAATGGTTCCTTCCATGGAATTAATACTTTATTGTATTCATTCATTTATTTTATCTCTTTACCTTCAATAATGTAATATTATTATTATTATATATATGTATGTTTAATAAGTCCAAGTTTTAAGAAATGTTTAACCCCTGAGAGGGTACACCATCCCAAAATGGGATCACCAAATTCTTATAGCCTATAGGTCAGGATTAGATAAAATGAGACATCCTTGTGTTTCTTCCAGTTGCCTCAAAAATCCCTTGAACAGCCGTGTAACAATGTGTGTAGGAATTTTTGTCAATTGTCAAGTAACCTTTGTGCTATAAAGACATTAAATAAAAGTTCCATTTCATTTTGGGCCTATGTTCTTAAACATTGAAAAAATTTGTTTGGTGTGTTGTCTAGACTAACAACTGTTGTAAAACATAAGTGTAAGTTATGTTAATATACAAATAATAATATAGAAATATTTCACTTGAAAAACTACTTTAGTAAAGATGTCCTTTCACAAAGGCTGTTTTTGCATAGAATGAAAACCTGTACAAGATTAATAATTGTTTTTTGAAAAAAGAAAAAACTATGTATTGCCACTCCTTCAGTCATTTTTTTTCCATCCTTGACAACTGTTCATAACTCAACTTTAACTTCTTTGATAAAATTGAAGATTTGGGGGAAAATTCAAAACTATCAATACCATGTGAAAGTAGTACACCTTTTGAACTGTAAATCCTCCAAATTTCATTTTCCTACTTCAATAGGACCAGAAAGATACAAAAACAATGGAAACTAGTATGTTGCGGCCATCACAACTTTCTTATATAAATCACGTCAATTAAATCACTTAAATAGTACTAGAAATTACATCAATTTAGCATCAATTCATACCAAAAAATTAGTATGAGGTAATATAACTTATCAAAGTATTATCTGAATTTGAAGTTTGATGAAAATTCATGCATGAGTTCTTGAAATAGAGCTATAGCGGAAATTCTGAAAAATGTAGCTTAGCAGCGCCACCTGTTGAGTGATTTATACCAAAACATAAACAGCATTAATTAATATCAAGGTATAGGTATATAGGTATAATCTGAAGTTTGTTAAAAATCCAAAATCTTACTTTTTTTTTTTTTTTTTTTTTTAAGATTAGTATTTTGCATGTAGCTTATCATTTAAGTTTTTAGGGCAGTTTAAGTATCATATTGTTTGAATCTTGTTTTTATTTTTTAAAGTTCAGTTAGTTTAACCATATTTCTTACAAGAATTTAACATTAAATATAGAAACAACTGAATGAAATTTCTTATCACTCCCTTCTCGGGCCTAAATAATGTTGGAAATAAATTGCTTTTTGTTATGCAAATTATGTTTTTGTTTAATATGCAAACTTTTTAAATAAGTAATGCAATTAAACGAATTAATGTCATTTAACATAATCAGGGCTTGATTTATGCAGCATCGCATCACACTTTCTGATGCAAATTTTCCAAGCGATTATTTAGCGGCGACTCCAGTCATCAAAACTGTTCGACCGATGATCATCTAATTAAGCAATTTTTTAATGTCATGGTTTTCATAATGAAAAGAAAAAAAATCATGTAATTGAGAAAAAATTTTAGATAAAAAAATGCCATGGACTTAACATTAAATGTCCCTATATTTTTAAAATTTACAAATAATTATTTTTTTCTTTCTAGTTGCCACAAAAAGAAACTGCCTATTAACTATATATATATATATATATATATATATATATATATATATATATATATATATATATATATATATATATATATATATATATATATATATATATATATATATATATATATATATAATTATACAGAAAAAACATGTTAGTTTGTAACGCTGACATATATTGGTGCAACCTGTAAAATAAATTTCGCTATTGCAAATTTATTAACCTACAATGATCAGACAATTTCAATTTTTACACCTTCTCAAAATAATATAAATACAATAGACTCCCTCAAATGCGCAACCCTAAAATCTGCACATCATCACAGATGTAAACAATGAAACTTTCAGTTCAGATGTAGGGACACAGACTTTATTTTTCTATCAATTTCTTATGTACAATGTATATATTTAATTCTCGTTAATATTACTGAACTCACGCTTTTTCATGAAGGGAGCATAAATTTCTGAAAATTTTTTTAAATATTGCTGATATCATTTGTAATCGCAATCTGTTTACCAAATATATTTATGTAGTAATAAAGCTTTTCTGGTTATTAAATCTGGCTAAACCTGATTTCAAACTTCCTATTTTATGGTTTTGATGTGAATTAGTAGGGTACCTTCATAAGGCAAGTTTCATTAACTAATTTAGGAAATATGTGTCTCATCTTTATTATACATATTTTATACAGTATTATTTACTTGACCTTTACTTTTAATATTTTAATCATTTTAAAAATTATCTATATTTTTATTATTTTAGTTTATTACTTTACTTAATTATTTTAACATTTTACTATATTGTAAGTACTCATTATAATCTCAATTGCATTGTTATTTATTACATACAAATTACTGTTTATAAATGTAAACAAAGCAATGACCAGAAATCCGTAAAATTATAAAATCTGCATAACTTCTGGTCCCAAGCTGTGTGGATTTGAGGGAGTTTAGTACAGTATTTCTTTTCGGCTAATATTTCTTAGAGAAATTAAAACTTCATCAATCAATAAATAAATATTTTGCAACTGATATTCAAATCAATATCAGTAAAATATGTTTTTAATTTTTGTTTAAAATTTGATGTCATGTTCAATTGTTTTCTGTATTAACTCATGTTAATGCATTTTGTATTACTAACAAATGTTTGAAAATTTCATTTTTCAAGTGGAAATCTACAACTGAAAATTAATTGCTGTAGACAAAAATTTATCACGTCTTTTGAATTTTTGGAACAATAAAGCAATGTTAAATTTTATAGGAAAATGTTCATTAATTCTCAGTGAAAATAGCAAAATTTGTAATTATCAGGGTTGGACGGTATTTACCGTCTGATGGTTTTTACCGTCTTTGGAAAAACATATTTTTACTAGGGTTTTTACCACTTATGAAAAAACTTATTAGTTTGATTGTTTTTGTCACTTTCATCAAAATTTACCAACAAATTTTTCGTTTTTCCTATGGGAAAGTATTTCTAATACAAGATACAACTATTTCTATATAACAATATTCACCTAATTTAGTTTCTGATTAGGTAATCAAAAGAATGCTATGCGAAAATAGTGGTTTTTACGGAATATAAAAAGCCCTTAAAAATTTATTTTAATATTATTGTACATTTATTACTCTTAAATCTAAAACTTATTATAACTGTTATTATGAGAATGCACATTATAATATTTATTAAATATATTTGGTACTTTTTGGTTAGCCGGGCACCAGTGTTATATGTACATATGTATATACATATATATATACACATATATGTAAATATATATATGTACACACACATACATATATATGCATACATATGTATACATATATATATATATATATGTACATATGTGTGTATATATATATGTATATATAACACTGGCGCCCGGCTAACCGAAAAGTACCATATATTTAACTTAATGGAGACTAGTTCACTATTTTTTACTTTAACGTAAAGGAAGATTATAAGTACACTTTTATTACAACTAAAAACCTTAAATCGTTTTAATAAAAACCAAGTGCTTACAAATACAGTGTAACCTCTGAATAATAGTGGGACCAGTGAAAGGTGACCGCTCTTCAGAGGTGGGTGGTGTTATTCAGAGGTTTCATTTTAAAAAAATCATAATTACATAAATTTAAATAGAAATATATCATTTTAATTAATCCTCATTGTTTAATACATTAAAAAAATCAGTGATTTGCAGTTGCTTTTTTTTTCTGCAAATATCTTTTGCCAAAGAAATAATAGTATAGGTTGTTCTGCTGTGCCTACATCTTATCATTATGATTTAATTCAAAATTTTGAATTTCACAAAGGTTCGTCAAAAATTTGGTGTATATATTAATACTGGACATTTTAGGTGATTCTATAATACCTTCCATTTCCCCTCCCGCATCACTTTTTTCTTCCTCTCTCCTACCGTTCATCATTTGCTGTATGAATCAAATCAAATATGGCAGTAACTGCCGAATCTCTGTTCAGGCATACAAACTTACTGGCCTTCGGGTTAGTTATGCCTGTTGTTCTAAGAATATTATCTAAATTTTTCTCATAGTCATTAATGTCTTCATTTTCTATCTCTAGTTTTGGGAAAAAGATTACGTGTTTAAGAGAATAAATGTCTTTTTGTTGGCATATTTAGTCAATTTTGTTTGATCTGCTTCAGATTTCAGTTTGCAAATAAAAATGAAACTGTATCAGGAACTGTTTAAAAAAAATTCTCATGACTTTTGAGTGGCCGTTGTTCAGAATTCCATATTTAGAAGTTCGTACTAATGTTAATGCTATGAAACATGTTTGGTTCCATCAATATGTGGCCGGTGTTCGGAAGTTGTCGTTGTTTAGAGGTTTCACTGTATTACTAATTGTCACATAATGTATTTTGTACAAATGTTAGTTCAGTTTACCAATCTATGTACTTGGAGCTACCTGACCCGCAGTCCTCAAATTCCATTTGAAGAGAGCGTTTATTGTATACTTAGGTTTTTATCACTTTTTCCCAGGTTTTTACCATGTCCTGATAAAAACCCAACCCTGGTAATTATTGAGAAAAATATTTGAATCAGGGGCGCGAGCAGTATCCAGCGCCTGAGTGCAGAACTTCAGTTGACGCCCTATACCCCTACCTCCGAAAGTAAAACTTTAAAAAAATTCTATGAGTATCTATAAATGCATAGCTGCCATCCTTTTGGAGTTGTTTTATCTCATATCAAATAAAGTTTTCAAATAAAATGTCTTGTTTCTATAGGGTTCGCATTTTATTCATTTATTTAATAAAATTTCTGGTTTAAAACACTTGAAAATAAGGAAGGTTGGCAGCTATGTAAGTAAAATTTGAAACACAGTAAAGCCTGTTAAAATAAAACCTGTCTGTAACAGAATCCTGCATTAAACGGTAAAATTCATTATCCTGGAGAAAATAATACAGTACAATAACAATAGATTGCATCCATACTAACGAAAGAAAGTTCTTTGTCATCTCTAATTTGCATATCTATATTAATAAAAGAAAGACGTTTGTCTTTACTATGCATGTGTTGGCTATGGCTAAAAAAATCTACCGAACATAGAGGTCTGAAAATTTGGGATAGACGGTGGCAGAAACAAATGCTCCTGGGGCTGGGATTTTCATTTTTCACAATTAGCCGAAATATTAATTAAACGCCATAATAATAATCGCAAAATGGCGAGCTTTTTTTCTTCAAGGCAATCCTGCCTGTGGATTTCTTCAGACGTTAAGCGGTCCTTCACGGTGAAAAAAGCGTGGCGTTCGATTTTTACTTCATTTTGAATTTGTGGTGGCGATAGTAGCGTCCCTGTAGCGTTAGAAAAAAATATATATATCGTCTTATCTTTCCGATTCCAATGGCATCTGTTGTCACTATTTAAAAAAAAAAACCTGTTTATTTAGCTGCGTTTTCAAGATTTTTCATTTTTCTTAAGTTTCAAAATTTCGAAAAAAATCACCTATTAATGCATTCTCGGTATTTTTCTGAACCTAACGATATCTCTGGTGTGGGAAAATATTAATATCTACTATTTAAAAAAATCTTGAAGTCATTTCAAGAATTCGCCAGGTTTTTTTTTTTTTTTTTCTCAAAATATCGTTTCCCGTCTCAAAAAAATGTGCTTTGGATATCATTTCACGTTTTAAAAAAAGTGAGGGGATGGTGTGCATTTTACATTATTTATGTTTTATCAAGAATTTTTGGTCAGAATTGAAAGTTTTACATATCTAAATGCCAGAAATTAAATGCAAATTTGAGATTAGCTCAAAAAATCAAACCAGAGCATGGATATCACCCCAGTGTACGCTGCAGAAGGCAGTGGGGCCCTCAACATGAGTTTCGTGTGGCTGGATTTTTATTTAAAAATGACAAATTATACAAATCTGAGGTTGTACCCTGTCGAAGGCAGTGTTTCTGACAATATTAAGTTCATTTGGAAAGATTTTCGTTAAAAAATATAAAATCAAAACAAACCGAACTATGTGTTGCACGTCCGGTGTATGCTACTGATACTAAAACATTGCTCCCCCCTCCCCATCGCTAGGTTCGTTTGGAATTTTTTTTTTTTTTTTTAAATATAAAATCATTCAATATTTGATTTTTGGCACATTTAAAGTTATTAATATTATCATTTTCCTGGGCAATGCCGGTCGGGTCAATTAGAAGGACATAGTACGGGAATTAAAAACTCTTTTTTCATAAATCTATATTTTTCCGTTCAAATTACAAAGATGTAGCTGTTAGCTTATTAATGTTAAATTGAATTTTTTTTATCATTTTAGTTTCTGTAACGTGTACATGCAATGCTAATAAAGGCTCATATTTCAGTACTTTCCATTTTATGTTCTGAATTAAAATGAACAAATCGTAGAATCATAACCAGTTATTTATCCAGTATGTGATTAGACACAATCGTACTCAGGGGGTGCAGGGAAAGGCCGCCTCTCCCAATCTTTGAAAAAGTAAGAATTTTTGGTTTTTTATGGCCAAATTTAGCCTACTTTCACCATCCCCTCCTCCTTAACAAAAATTCTGCTTTCGGCATGATGATAGGCCCAGAGAACAAGATAGTATAGATAAAAAGTATTTGTTGTTTTCGGAGGTCTGTGGTCCTAAAAAACACACAATTTTTGTCCAATACATAATAGTTTTCACAGAAGGGATCATTTGTAGGGGCGCTAAAAAAGATATTGCTTCGGCCGCTGAAAGTAGGCTTTACTCTTATGAGCGCAAAAATCACAGTGTTAAACCTACGACACGAAATGACAAAACCTTCCAGAAACGGCTGATGCTTCATTTTGCCAATTAAAATTTGTCCTATAGCTGATGCCAGTCTCTTCAATTTAAAATCTCTACATTGAACAACACACTCATACAAGTTCTAGTTTTACATTGTTTCTCTATTCAGGGTAGCGATCTGCACGGGCCCGTACCCGCCCGTAAAAATGAAGGCAAACTTTCAAACGAGTCGGTCCGAGCCGGCAGAATAAAGACCATTTTTTTAACAGCCGGCTCGATAAAAAAAATAATAATAAACGGGCTGGGCCGACAAAAAATTAAACAGACCGGCCAGGCCGATGAAAAAATTAGGCGGGCCGGCCGGCCCGATAGAAAAATTTTAATGAAGCTGATAAAATATGAATTATTTTCAATGGATATGACTATGAATAAGTATAATAATGTTGCACGAGCCAATGCATAGTTTGACAACACCATAAAAAAAAATAACATAGTCAGCGTAGAGATCGGCATCGGACAGTTAGCATTGTGTCTGAGCCTGAGCTTAATTTTTTCAGCAAATTCGTGCCGGGCCGGGTTGAGGCTTACATTTTTTTCTGCAGCCAGGCCGGAACTGGACTTAATTGTTCTCAGGACGTGCCGGGCAGACAATATGTTTTGTAAAAATAGTAATAGCTATAATGAACTTCTGTTAACAGAATCATTGTAAATAGTTTAATAAATTATGGTGAAATATTTAAAAAAATCTACTTTTTATTATGCAGCTGCTTCAAAAGCTATGATGCTTTTAATCCTCTTTTTTTTTTCTTTTATTCCTAACTACATACATACATTTTTTTTTTTTTTTTTTTTTTTTTTTTTTTTTTTTTTAATGAATCTTTATTTGAATGTTGAAATGAAAAGTGTAAGAGTAAAAATAATCATTAATGTTGCTATTGTGTACTTTCTGTCTTTGGAACACATAGTAAACTAAAATATACTGTATCATTTCTTCATAACTAAATGTATATGCAGTATTCTTTGAAAAGGATTTTAATTGTATGTTAAGAGAAATCTGAATTCTTCGTAGAAATTTAGTCGGGCTGGGCCTGGCCTGATTTAATTGATTTTTGAATGGGTTGGGCTGGACCTGTTTTCCCTGATTTTTGTACAGACCGGGACTGGAAATTACAGTCTGTGAAGACTTCTAATTCAGAGCTGTCCAACGTGTCTCCCGTTGGCGCCATGGTGGCACTCTTTGAAGGTTTTCTTGGCGCCCATTCGACTCTTTCCTATTAAAAGCTATTTTTTTAAATTAAAAATTCACTTTAAAGTAGGATTTCTTTAAAATTAATAATATTTGAATGGGGTTCTTTTAATTGTTACCAGTGGCCGTTATTTAACGTTAATTATTTAATTTTATTAATTAGTTATTTAGTGATTAAGGTTTCTGGCCCTTCACCTACAAAACCTTTCTTTGATATAAGTTAGCCGTCTGCAAAATGTAATTTTAAATTTACTATGATTTGCATTATTTCTTCAAATTATTTTTAGTCGTAAGGGACTTATGGCTATAACCATGATATGCATGCACATCATATAAGACGCTTGTGATGCATGTCTACCACTATTTATGACCTTATGACCTGATTACTGCAGAAACTTTTAACAGTAATAGTAATTTTTGTGTTATTTATGACAAATTCTCCAGTAAGGAGAAGATTGCTATTTTAACATTAAAAAAACAGGTAGAATTTATCCCCTATACTATGTAATAAAACTGTACTATTCTCTGCCACTACTAGAATGAGATTATATATGCTGCATGTTTCCAGCCATGTGAGTTATGGTGCCTTTCATTTTTTGCAGCCACATAAGGTGCGCCTCTATTTATTGAAAGTTTGCACAAGTCTTGCATCTAAATCACTTATTAGGAGACTGAGAAATAGAATAAAATGAAATTAATTCAGATGTCACGAAAATATACTTTTTGTTTAATTAAATTATGGATTTTTTTTAATTTGCTCCTCAACTGAAATCTTTGGCGCCTGTGTGTGCCGCACACTTTGCACACTGGGTCGCCGCGCCCCTGATTTGAATAATGTGAATAAAACATAGCCTGTGCTACTTTCTGAGTAACCATATATATGCAAGGGCATTTTATCATCCGTTTTGATTCTGACATCAGGGAAACATTTCACACTTTAAATTTATAATATTATTAGAATTTGCAAAGAATAATAAAATTTGTGGCATCAGGGACAAAAAGCTTGGGAAGAAAAGGTGAAAAAGGTTATGAGCTTCATAAGCTTTTCCATGTTAAATTAACATTGAGAAGTGACACTGGAAATAAATATTAAATTTAGATTTTACAATTAAACTAAAACAGTAAAAGTTTTTTTTATCTTTTAATTTGCCGGAATGTAACTATGTAATTATTAAAATTATATTAATGCAATTATTATGAAGAGCAGTTCATTTTCGTATAAATTTTTAAGTAGACTTCTTTGTTTAAAAACAGTTTCAGAATAATTTGTGTTATGAATCTAAATTAATTTTTTCTCTTTCGCAGTGAAGCAGCAGCCCATTTAGCTTCGAGAAAATATGCTAGATTACTTCAAAAATTAAACTTTGATGTAAGTATCAGTCCTCTTTTTCTATTTTATTGTTGCACGAAAGACAGAGATTCATCTGACTGTTGTAACCCAAATTATTTAAATAACTTTCCCTGCTGCTAAGTAGTTTTTTTTTTTAAATAAAAGATGAATATTGATAAATATATTTTGTAGCGTACAACTACAAAAGATTAACATCAACTGCCTAGAATATTTAGGAAATTTTAGGTGCTTTTATTATTATTTTTTTCTTATTCAAAATAAAAGGTATCAGTTTTTTAGTTTCATTTTGGCTGCCACCCCATTTTTAAAAATCCATCCCCAGGTGCCTCCTACTTTTTCTCTTCCTACTTAATTCCTACAAATAAACATTACCATGGTGCATATAAGTATGTACATATGTGTTTAATTAATTTTTTAATATTACAATGAATGAGAAATTTTGTCATAAAAATTAAAAAATAAAAGTTTTGCTTGAAGCAACCTTATAGCAGAAAAGGATAGGCGATACTGAGTGCCACCCTAAAATAAAAAGAGTGTAGGCATGTACCAGTGTTGGTGAGAGACCCTGGAAATGTAAAAGCTCGCTCCGAAGAGTGTTCGTACCCGGCAAATCTTTAACTCCAAACATACTTCGACCCGGCAGCTGAGGTGTTAAATAAGAATTGAATATTATAATTGAAATTTCTTTCCAACTTACTACCTTTTTTAACTGGATATTAGTTAAAATACTCTCTTTGGTAATTGCTTCTTCTTCTTTTTTTTTTTTTTTTTTACAAATATGTATTTGCTGATTTTATTTTCAAAGTAAAATTTCTTTTTAATAAAAAATCATGAAGTAAAGTTAATTCAAGTTGAAGTTCTGGGATGGTTGAAAGATAAATTTATGATTATTATTGTAATTTCAGTTATTAGTCATTTTATTTCCGTTTATTTTATATTGCAACTATAACATTTTAATATATTGCACAGTCATGAAATATCTATTTTCATTCAACACCATTTTTTACTCATGTGTTGAAATTACAAATGTTATGTATTTATCACAAAATGCTGCATTGTGTTTTCATTATTATTTTTATTATTATCTACTAGCTGAATCTACCAGCATTGGCCGGGCCCATGATAATAACCTTTAATGTCACTAAGTCAGTGTTGAATCATTTTATATTTTTAAGCAAAAATCTCCCGAAATAAACCTAATGTGGGGTCTCCACTGTGTTTGGCAGCGTACACACTTGAGCTTGTTCAATTTTTTTTATTTATGTTTTTAAACAAAAATCTATCTGAATGAATCAAGAGGTCACATTTATAGTGATTGTTGATTTAATTTCTGACATTTAGATATATTAAACTTTCAATTCTGACCAAAAGTTTCGGAGAAAACCTAAATAATGTAAAACACCCTCTCCTTTTTTTTAAAACATGAATTGCGATAAAGTTACAAGATTCATTTCTGAATCAAACATATGCAAATCATACCTGGCAAGGTACTGAAAAAGAAGAGAAAAAAAGAATCTGGCTAATTTGGGAAAGGACTTCAAGTAAATATATTTTTATTTTGAAATAGTAAATATTAATACTTTTTTAAATGCAGGCGTTGTTGGAATAAAAAAAGTAACATGGATAAGTTTGTATTTTTTGTTTTGTATATTCTGAAATCAATATACAAAAGCGGATGTGGAATTTATAATCTGCAGAGAAAGCAAAAAATATGAAATTGGCATTCAGAATTTTTTTTTTTTTTTGAAAAGGTAAATGTTAATATTGTTGTTTATACAAAGATATCTTTAAAAAGCAAAAATACCATGAATGGGGTTTTTTGCAAAGCAGTACTATTAATATATTTTTAAACAAATAACAGTATTAGGACTGGCAAAAAATACCCAGTATAAGTGGGTACTTATAGTGAATGCCTGTGGGGAGGCAAACTTTTACTATTTTATAGCCTATTTTTTTTTTTTTTTTTTTTTATAATATGAGAAAAGTTCTCTAACAATCTTCATAATATATATATATATATATATATATATTGGAAAGATGACTTTACCTTATATAAACATTATCTATTTTTTTTTAACATGTTAATCTGTTTTTTTACATGTTAGTACATGTACTTCATATTTTGCTTTAAAGTTTACTTGAGCTATATTTTATTTCTCCTTATTACTTTTTAGGTGAGGTTTATTGATTTTAAAATTCAGAATATGGTGGCTAGCTGTGATGTGAAATTTCCGATTCAAATTGAAAAATTATATTCACTTCACCTTCAGTTTTGTAGGTAAGTATTCTTGTTGTTAGATTATTAGTTTTCTTTTCTCAATAGATATTTTTTCTAATTTGATTTAAAATCATATGTCATTTCTTGATGAGGAATGTAGAAAAGATATCTCTTTCCTGCTAAATACAAACTAAATATTAGAATGACGCAATAAACAGGCAAAGTTGATGCTCTGAAGTTATTCAAACAATATTTTAAATAAGAATATTTAGGGATAATTCAGCATGCTCAAGGTATTGCTTGTGTTGAATATATCTTCTAATTATTGCTTAATAATTTATAACCTTTCCATTTTGTGATATTTTGAATGTAAAAAGGCCATTCAGTGATATCTTAAAGAAAAAGGTGGCTATATAGATGATTCTTTTGCACATTTTCTTTTGTTATATATTTATATATAATTGCTATAGATTTTGACCTGTCATCTTTGCTTGTATTTTTCTGTATTTTACATGGAATAAAAGTTTTATTTGACCTATTTCAAGTATTTTAAAATACATTTTTAGAAAAGTAGCTTTACATATTTTTAATGCAATCATTGTTTCAGGTAAAAGAAATAATTTCTGCTTTTGTATTTTTCTTTTCAGTGTTAATATAACAGAGTAACTAGTACTAGTGGTCAGGGAGCTTTTTTATGTTTAAATATAATTTTTATCATATAGAAATATTTCCTTATTTAATCAAGATCAATATTTTTACACAGAAAAAATCCCTGATTTCTTGTGCTACCCTGTATAATATTTAAAAAAATATTTTCAAAGATTGCAGTAGTCTGCACATCTTTTCCCAGAGATGGCATGTTTAGAGGGAGAAAGATAGCAAGTGTAAGGATAAGGGATGTAGTGGATGGTACCGGGTGTCCCAAAAAGGACTGACTGATTTTAAAATTCAATAACTTGCAAACGGTGACAGATATTAGAAAAATTCTTGCACGAGGGTTATGCATAAGGTCAAAAGTTTTATTACAGGGATTTTCAATTATAGTTCTATTTACAAACAATAGATGGCGCTGTCAGCAATAGTCGCTAAATTCAGGCTCGATTTTTGGTACTTCGTGGCCCGGATAATACATTTCCATCTCCTTTTTCTGCATGGAACAAGATAAAGGACCAGAAATCGAGCCTGTATTTAGCGACTATTGCTTACAGCGCCATCTATTGCTTGTAAATCGAACTAAAATTGAAAATCACTGTAATAAAACTTTTGACCTTATGCATAACCTTCCTGCAAGAATTTTTTTAATATCTGTCACCGTTTGCAAGTTATTGAATTTTAAAATCAGTCAGTCCTTTTTGGGACACCCGGTATATGGTATATATCATCGACTATGTTACTCCTTTGGTACTATTTATTACCATCTCCTTTGGTGTATACCATAGTATATAAGATATACCAAATAAAATTATAGTATGCGCTCTAGTACATACCCTCAGTTTATAGCATATATTTTCTGAGGTGTTTTGTGCTACAAAAGCACTGGTAAAGGTGTTGAAAAAAATATTATCCATGCTGCCTCTGCTACTGAAATCCAATTTTAAGTAGGGTGTCAGTGATTTTAATTAGATGATTAATATCAATAATTTAAATCAAATGATTTTTTTAATTTAATCTTTTTCCATTTTTAAAATGATGTGAAAATGTATTAAAATCCAAGATTAACATATTTTGCAATGTTTCTAAAGGTATTTTGCCTATTAAATAAATGGAAAAGCTTTAAACAATTCTTTAAGTTTGTATACAATGACGTACAATATGCTTTTAAAAAGTAAGTTTTTATCAGCATAAAAAGCATTTAATTTAAAATTAATCTTTAATTAAATCTACTATAATTCACATTGTCATAATAACTTTCTTTGAGTAAACAAATTACTCACTCCTTTATATAAAATAAACACAACCAGGAAAAGGTGCTTTTCTATTATAGGAGCCTTGTCTTTTTTTTTTTTCCCTTAAGCATGATGCAGTATGAAAACAAACCTAATGAACTTTTAGCTTGTTTATATAAGAATTTCTGTATACATGAACGTTTTATTTTTTTTTTTATGTGCAATTTGTTTGTATATAAAAATAGATAGATGGCTTCTTTATATTAAATTTTATAACTATTTAAGAAATTGCTTGTGTATATATATAAACAGTGAATAGGTTGCTAGAAAATAAGTTGCTGAATTTTACTTCCTCTCATCAAGGCCATTTTCTCTTATCTTGCAAAGGCCCCTTTACTGGAAAAGTACTCAGGAAAATAAATTTCTGTTGATTAAAAAAAAGGATAATTCTAAAAAATTCATATTTTCACATTTGACTTTTACAAATAAATGTATAATAAATTGAAGATAAAGAAAAATTATAATATCTGGTTAACAGTTATTGTGAAAGAATGTACAGAAGGGAGAAAAAAATTAATTAGTATCAAAATGTTTAAGCATAGCAAGAGCTACTTCAGTAGAAGTTGAAAAAATATGTTCTACTTTTAGATTTGTACACAGCAAATTCCAATAAAGCCCACTGACTGGAAAACAATATTGATAATTATTATTTTGGTTAATTAATGTGGATAGTAAATATAACTGGTCATTCATACAATTATATGTATTCTGTGTTGTACGTTTGAATTAACAGATATAATTATTTTTCTTTCTCCCCCCCCCCCCCACCCTCCTTTCTTAGGATACACATATCTGTATAAGCTTGGTTTAATGCAATTACAATAAATTTACAACAAAAGTACAAGTGCATAGATAGCTACCATATTTTATTTCATTTTTTATTTGTGCTGTTACTATTAAAATTATTTATTTGCAATTTTGTTATTTCTCCAATTACTAATTATAATTTTATTAATTAACGCCTGATTATGCTCCTTAATACCATCTAATAACGTCTAATTGTTTTGGAAATTTACAATTCTAAGTACCCATTCATTACCTTAACACACACACACACAAAAAAAAAAAAAAAAAAAAAAAAATTCATAATCATAAATATTTGAATTAATTAAAATGTCTGATTTTAATCAAATCCATCAGAAAAATTCCACGGATTTTTGTCTTATTGACAGATAAAAATTTGTAATTATATAATAAATTATTTTTCATTCTTTCTTCCCTCATCAGCTGCATGAACATTAATTTTAAGTCATTTATGCTGATAATAAATTGAAAAATAAGTTTGACATTTATATATACATATGTGTGTATGTATATTCTTCATTTTTTTAAATGCTGAAGCCTATATGCAAAAATGTAGCTATATATAAAGCCTTCTGCCTTTTGTAACTAATACAAATTATTTGTCGACAATTAGTGAAGAAGTTAGTTATAATAAGTTAAAGTTATCATGGGTAATTACTGATTATGACAGGCCATGGATAATTGTTGATTATCTCATATTTTATTTTTTTTAATCCCTTTCCTTTTCATTAATTAATTCAGCCTTCTTAATGAATACAATAAAAGAAAGGGAGGAACGATAACAGCTTTTAAAGGGGGAAAAAGGTGGTGGGGGAGGGAGGGGGAACTACTAACTTAAGTTGCTGAAATAAATATGTTTTCAAGAAAAAGTACATATCTAGAAAGATCTTTTTTCTCTTTTGAGAACATTTTTTTTTCTGTCATAAAGCTATAGAAGGTTGTGAATAAGTATTTTACTTTTAATAATGGCATAATAAATAAAATTAGGAAACTTTATTAAGCATTGCTCTACCATTCCCTGTATTCTCCAGATCTGACTCTCGCAACTTGAACATTTGGCTTTAGGGAAAGATATTTATGTCAAATGCAAAACTGGTGGATTTTTTGGAGCCTTTGGCAAATTTTATTATATAAAAACATATCAGGGCAATTTTATGAAAATGTCAACTTGAGCATCAAAATTTCAATGTCAACAAAATACTGAGTATTGTACATCATTTTAAAGCTTGAACTATCTACTTTAATAGTACAAAGTTAAACATTAAATTATAACATTGTTTTATTTTTTTTTTTTTTTTAAAGGCCCTAAAAGATGTCTATCTCCTTTCAGAAATTTTGTTTGAAAATTTGGTGTACAGTAATCAACAATTTTTCTAAAACATTTTCTAATTTTAAAATAAATGGTTAGTGTATTTTGTTATACACATTATAGAGTTTCATATTGTAAGCTTATCTCACAAAATATCCTTATGGCATTTCATTTAGGAGCAATTTTAAATTCAGTTCATTAATGTCAGTCAGTTACCGGAAAATATTAACTTTTTTACTCAGGATGAAAATTTTTGTTGGAAGCTTTTCAAAATATGTATTGTCTGTTTACATTAACAGTACTTAAATACTGAATAAATAGAATTGGAAGTTTGGATCTGGAACATAGAAAGTTCCTAGGTAACTAACTGACATTTTATTTAACATTTAAAATGGCTCTCTTAATACCCCTGATAAAGTTTTGTTTTTTAAATAAACATTAAACAACTGAACTCTTTGTTAGCTTAAAACAACTCAACAAAATAATATGTTTATTGTATCAGATTATCATAAACATGATGCATATGCAGTGAATGTTTTCCTTAGAGAAATAATAAAGGATTTGAAGTTGGTTACAAGCTTTTCATCATTTCACATATTTTCTGATGGAGCAGCAAGTCAATTCAAACAACCTATACAACTTATCTTATTTTTGCAAGTTTGAAATCAAGGATGTTGAGTGGCATTTTTTTGCCACCTCATATGACAAGGAGCTGTGGATGGAATCAGTGGGTAAATAAAGTGTTCAGCGAGGATGCAAGTGCTTAGTGAAAAATCAATCATTAATAGTGCTTTAGCCTTCTACAATGCAATGAAAGAAAAAGATTTTAAAATACAAGTTATTCTTGTTACTGTCAACCCTTTGGAGGCAAGCGACTGGTGTACATACCTCTTAAGATGCTCAGAATCCTTCATTATTCCCTCCAGTTATTTTTTACTGTAAAGTTTACCTTATTTAATCGGAGCATCTTCACAATTCAATTACAGAAAATTTTCTGTTTTGAAAAACCGGTGGTTAAAGATTAAAAATTAAGCAAAGGGCTCTCGTTGCAAATCTTGAAAAAAAGGACTTGGACAGACATATAAGTGGCCAAGATCGGATGATGTAGAAGAAATAGAAAAGCAGTTTTTTATGGCCCTATAACTTTGCAAGGATCTGGTCCATTTCAAGTTATTTGAGGAGAAAAAGTTCAACTCAAATGCCTTATGCTGAAAGCTTATTAGCTGTTTTGTGACCCTAATGTAACTAGTTAAAATTCGTTATAATTTCAAAAGAATCTCTAATTGAATCTGTATTACTTTTCATGTAGGTTGCATTAATGTCAGTCAGTTACCATGCTTTTAACTGTTTTAACAATTAATCTAAAATTATTTTGGAAATTCAATTATAACATTGGATTCAGCTTAAAAAGAGGCAATAAACCAGAAAAAAATTTTTTTTTAAAGGTATATTTTGTGTGGTATGTTACAAAATACTTATTGTTTTGCTTTGTGAATGTCAGTCAGTTACCCGTGGAATTGCTCATCAACATTAAAGGACTGTTAGAATAGGTGTATTGCTTTTGAAGAAAATTATGTTGTAGAATAAGATTGATTTTTGCCCCCCCCCCCCCCCCCCCCCCCCCCAAAAAAAAAAAAAGCTAGTTTTAGGACTTTTTACTCTGTGTGGTAAATGGTAATATTGCTGAAAATAATCCTACAGCAAATGTTAGTCAACAATATCGTATAAATAATATATGATATTGCTTACATATTTGCCTTTCAATCCTAATCCTAAAAGATAAATTTGTTTCTTAATTCCTCAAAATTATGTAATTCAAATAAGTTCAGTGAAAAGAATTTGTTTCTAATGTGTATGTATTTAAAAATACAATTTGATTTCAAATTTAAAAACATTTTACGTGAGCCGTTATTATATTCCATACTTCTGTGTTAAATTCTAAAATGTCAGTCTGTAACAATATTTATTCTGAAAGAGTTTCACAAGCAGTGAAGTTTAAATAAAGAAGGATAAAATAAGGCAGGGTTCGGCACCGATTAAAAAAAAATCTTTATACAGTTTACAAATTATTGTGGTTTGACAAGATACTTCTTGTCAATCATCTTTCTAAGTTGCTCTTATTAGGCTTCCAAAAAAACTGATGGTTCTAAAATGAAAAAAGCTCTGGAGTTGGTGGGATGAAAAGTTAGACTTCTGGTTGATGGCTGAACAAAGCAAGATTGAAAATTCTCTTATTTATTGCCACAACTTCCTACTTTTATCAATTACCTTTATCCTACTCAGTCACATGGCATATCTTTATCAACTGGCTGAGCAGTAGAAATTTATCTCTATTTTAAATTTAAAACAGTTTAGTATTCCTTTTTCTTTTTTTTAAGCAGGGTTCCCAGCATCATGGAAAGTCAGGGAAATTTTAAAATATATAGGAAAAGTCAGGGAATTTGCAAACATTTTCTAAAAAGTCATGGAAAATTCTTGGAGAAAAAATGAAAAATGATGTGAAATTCATCAAATAGTCTCGGGAAAGAAATCTCAAAATTTATCAAAGGATTGCAAAAAAAAAAAAAAAAAATCGAGAAATTTGAAGAGCGATCGAAGAAGAAAATGACTAATTTGACAAAGGATTGCGGAAATAAGTAGCAAATTTTGTTGTATCCCATTTGATCAGAGATTTTTTTGAGATTGGTCAGGGAAAGTCAGGGAATTTGCCAGTCATGTTTTGCTGGGAGCCTTGTAAAATGATTGTTTTTATTTTAATCGGATATTTGTCTACTTATCCTTCTGGGATTTAAGAGCAAGTCATTTCCATAAAATTTTAAAGTAATCTTAATGTAAACAGCATTGTGTTTGATTTTGAAAATGGTTATAACATTGTGCATAGCTTTTTTACAAGGCACAATCACTTATGGTTTATCAAAAGAAGCTCAAATTGCTATAAAGTTTAAAGATTCAAGTGCAGCAAGGTATTTTTCATTTAAAAAAGCTACCCCACTAGCAGAATGTTCTGTCAATCTGTAGTAAATCTAAATTTATCTGTGATCCAATAATGCTTACTATCAGGAGAAATAGTAATAACACGTTTTTAAAAAAAGCAAAATGTGCATTTACAAAGAAAATATAATAAAAAGATACCAGAAATCTAGAGCCTTAAGGTAAATTTTAGAAAAAAAATTTAAGCCCAGTACTACTTTTTAAGATGTTAGGTACAAGATCTAAAATAATCTGCAGCACCCACTGCCAAGCTGTGCTGTTACTGGGATGGATACATAGTATACAGAAAAAAATTCATATCTATGGCAGTGGTTCCCAACTCAATTGTTAAGCAACTTACCTTAAAGTTTACAATTTTTCACCACCCACCAAATATGTAGCTATGTATGTGTATAGTAGACTGTAGGGCCTTTTATATAACCTAAACTAAGCAGGGTTGGTAAGTTTTTGCCATAGGCGGAAAAAACCTGGTTAAAATCGTCCCAGCAAAAATAGGTTTTTGCCAAAGTGGTGGTAAAAATAGGCTATCCATTTAATTTTTTTCCCCAGAAAAAGAGAAACAATATTTCATGAAAGAAAAAAGAAACTTAATAGTTAAAAAATCAATATTCTAAATTTGTTTTTGAACTCTTAAGTTAAATAAGTATAATTATGCATTTTATGAAAGAATACTTTTATAACAAAATTATAAATGAAAAAAATACTAATTTTACATACATAAATAGAAAACTTTATTCTTTATTCATGTTTATGCAATTATTAATGATTATTCACATAATAGAACTGTGGAGGCTCTAAAGGAATAAAGCATTTATGTTTATATGTATTAGAAATTCAAATAAACAATTATATTCTAAATTCTATTTTTTAATGTAAAATTATATTTAAAGCAGAACACTATTAAATTTCAAATAATTCAGTGATATGTCCATCAAAACCTAATTTTTGCTATTTTACCATAGCATAACAATAAACTAGTTTAGGAAGAGTATTTGTTGACAGTTTATTTCTAATCTTAGTTTGCACAAATGAAAAATTTGAAAAAAATCTTTCAATAGCAGCACTAATTGTTGGACATATTTGAAGGTGTGCAACTGATGAACAGAAGTCTTTTGAAATCTCACAAGCTTTTTCAATACTTCACCACCAATTATAAGCACTGACTCTACTGATCACTTCTGCAAAAAACGAATTAGGGAAGAGGTTTTCTTTTAGCTCGAAATTAATAACATAAGATATAAGACTAGTTTCATCAGATAAATAATTATAAATTAGTACCAAAGACATATAAATTTTTACTTATTTTTAAGACTCATTACATAATACAAAAGTAGCAAAGTTATATAAAACCTTTTGATAGTTAAAAAAATATTAATGGCTGACAAAATACTTTTACTTAGGGGGGAAAAATAGATATCCGATTTTTCATTTGGTTCTTAAATTCCTAAGTATTAGACTGATTCCCACCTATTTTATAAAGATTTAAAATATGTAAAAATATTTAATTATATTTATTAATTAGCAAATTAAATAAAAATATTAAATATGTTATTAAATTTAATTGTTTATTCAATTATTATCATTATTAGCTTATAGATTTTATTACACATTAAAGAAAATTAGAATTTGCCATTTTTGCCCTGGTTTTTTCCAGTTTTTGCCAGTGTCCTGGCAAAAATACCAACCCTGAAACTAAGGAAAAGAACTTCAGCACATACAACATACACACAAGGACAGTTTTAGGTAAAACTAATGTAAAAATGGAGTTATCAAAATCGTACCATTTTCTATTGTAAAATATATGTGTATTAATGGATAGGTGTAAAACAGTACTGTTAAAATGCTTTATGATGTTGATTTGCACCAGTGACAGAGCTTGTGTCAAGATAGTAACTTTAGCCTCAAGCCACCACTCTCTGCACAAATTTTATTAAAATGCTGTCTTTTTTCAAAAAATTATTTATCTATATCTTTTCACGATATTTTACTTTAAAATTGTAACGTCATTCTTATTTTATTATTGTAGCAGATAAAACTAATTATAGATTTTTAAAAAACTGACTAGTGACACACCAGTGAGTTGCAACCTAAAGTTTGGGAACTGCTGACATAAGGTGATTATTGTTCGACTAATGCATATAGTACCTATAAGCATAATCCCTCTACTACAATAGTACATTATAATCAAATGTTAGTAGTTCATATAGTACAGTTAGTAGTACAGTAATTAACATCAAAATTTCAAGTTTAAATCCTAAGTAAGATGTTGGTGCAAAACAATTAAAGTTTTTTCTAATTTTTTAAAATCAAATAGTAAAACCTGTTAAGGATTCTTGATAGGTTTGCAGGCAGGCCTTAAACAAACAAACAACAAAAAAAAAAAAATTAATGCAGGTTTTCATTTGTGCATTTTCTGTTTTCACAGATTGTTCTTTATTTTTATGTAAACTTTTCATAACTGATGTCAGACATCTCGCTTACTCGCAAGAAAAGTGACACATCTCGCAAAATTTCATTTTGCGTTTTATTCCACTAATGGGACTGTCACACACGCGTGTCTTGCTACACAAACAGTTTCATAAGTGTACCTATGCAGAAAATCACTTTATTACACTATATGTCCATTTGTGACCATTTGATAACATCCAGAAAAGGGGTGGATTGTGTGGAGAGGTGAAATTATCCAAGCCTCGCAAACCATATCCTACATCTTCATTTGTAAGGGTTTTATGCACGTTTTCATTTCTGCATACAATAAAATCGTGCAAATTTTTTTTTCCCCTCTCCTGTGAAATTTACTTTTGTTGAGATGTCACTTTTCTTGCATGTGAGTGATCTGATCTAAGAATTTTTAATAACTTTTTCCTTTTAAAAAAAAAAAAAAAAAAAAAAAAAAATTATTAAAAGCTTTTGAATTTTTTTATTTGCTTAATCAGGTATAACTGTTGTGATTTTGGCATATTCATTCTTGCCCTTTTTTTATTTTATTGTTTCATCTTTTTTGCATTTCTATGATAGCTTTTTAATTTTAAATAAATTTTACCCCCTTTTTTATATAGTTATGAACCAGAGTTATTTCCTGGACTGATATACAGAATGGTGAAACCTAGAACAGTTTTACTCATATTTGTTTCCGGAAAGATAGTGTTAACAGGTAAGATGATTGTATTGTTATTGTTTTACTTACCTTTTAAAAAATTATGTATGAAAAGAACTCATTTACCACAACTTCAATTATAATTTCATTATGAACAGTCCTCCATTATGAAAAAGAAAAATAATTGTTTTTATGCCATTGTAGTAATAAGTTTGAAATTAAGTCATTTAATAAATGAAAACTAAACAAAGAATTGTATAATTATTCACTAAAGCAAAAAATTATTATTTTTTTAATTTTGTACTGTACACATGCATGGTTTTTAATAGATTACATGATAAACTTGTTTTTAAGAATTTTAAGTGTGCAATTTTTGGCTTTTTTCTTAATGGTTACTCATAAAATCATTAGATAGTATACTTTTATTAACAATTTAAAAAAAAAATCTTTTAGAGCAGCATAATCTGTATAATAGGGTGAGGGAGTAGCTACTAACAAGTTTGCTTTAGGGCTGTAGGTAGGGGGCGAAGGGGGCAGGCACCATTGGAAAGAAACACCTAAAGCAAATTGTACCTAAATTGTTGTTACAGTAAATGAATGACATTTAGACGAAAGTCTAGTGGCTGAACAAACCAAGCCAAATGAGTGAATAAATTAAAAGAATTTTTAATGTGGTAGAAAATAAATTGGAAAAGTAAACCATTCTTCTTAGGCTATTTGTAATAAGAGAGAATTATGTCATATTCAAACAATTTCTTTAAAAGTCATATTTCAAACGATTTTCTTGTAGCATTGAAAAGAAAAATGTATTTTAAAAGTCTGGGATATAGCAACACTTTTAAATTAACCATTTTCTACAAATTGATTTTCAAAGGTGTGTGATAAATCTTATTCAATTACAAAAATAGCCGCCACTTGTCACGACAGCAGTGGATGCAATCTTGACAACTTAAAAATCCCCCAGTCAAAGGGAAATCAAAAGCAACACGATTACAGAAGATTGATACTGGTCGTAATGATATCATTCAATTTTTCGGAATCTGGTAATCTGTTTCAAACAGAGTAAATTGTTTTTAGAGCCTGCAGGCTCTGGACAGGGGTTGACAAGTGTAGCTCATAGAAGGCATAGAGCTTTAGTTGAATGGTTTTTTTATATATTCAGCTTGGCCAAATACCAAAAAAAAAAAAAAAAAAAAAAAGGTAGAAACAGGGTGTCTACAGTATCTGTAAATCATAGAAAAATCAGATAGGTTTATCAATCTAGAAAAATCAGGGAAATTTGTCTATATTTGAAAATATTTGCATTTTCACCTTGCCAACGAGACTGATTTGTCTATTTTATATGCTATATTTTCTCACATGTTGATTAGTCTTTCCCAATATTTAAAAAAAAGATGCATGTGGTATGAGTTTTTGATATTTATCCCTAACTAAGATGATCAGATGTTCTCATTTCCTGTTGATAGCACTTTTATTGAAGGCAATTTACCCATTTTTGAATGATACATTAGCATAACCTGGCCAGGCGGCCAGCCTAATGCAATTAGCTATCCCGTAAGATGTAGATATCTTAAAATTGAACATTTTCAGAAAATGGGGAAGTTTTCTGGTCACCATGTATCCATTGACCACTATATGAAGTTGTTGGACTAAATTTTGAGTTTGGATTTATAAAACTGTCAATCATAGGCGTAGAGTTATATGGGCCCGTGGGGCTCGGGCCCCTCCAATAATTTTTTCAGATGGGCTAAATACTTTTACGCCGACTGACATAGAAACAAAATCAGATTTTGGATTTTCATATAATTTACAAAAGTTTTTAGCGTATAATGTTTTCGATGAATAATTGTTCTTTCTCTAAATTCGCTGTTTACTTTTATTTTTTGTAAACAAGTAAAACAACTGAAAATTTTAGCATGGCGTATGGGTAAAAACTAAGCTCTCTCCATGGTGGGTTTTTCTTCCTTCTTTGGACAGTGGGCACATTTTCTGGAAAGAATTTCTTTTTCTGATTCGGCGTCATAGACATAGGGCAATAAATTCACGCTTTTAACGGACAACAAATGGTGTCCGATATGATCTGATCGTTCGCTGTTTCCCGAAACTACAAAGAAAGTGACTCCAATTTACGAGCTTTGAAGAACTCGGGAGGAAAGAGGGAGATGAGTTGAATTTTGTTTCAAATGATGAAACTAGAAGCCAGGAAGACCAGTATCTCCAAAACATAGAATATAAAGGGAGAAATTATTTGTCTCTAAATCATGCATAAAGCTCATATTCATTAAAATAATCTAAATCAATCAAGCGGTCTCTCTGTTGTAGTAAATGACGATTCACCAGGATCTGGTAACAATAAACAGTACATATATTCAGTTGTTCTTATTCGGACCGAGCCAGAAACCCTTTCTCAGGCCCATTTTTTTTTTCATTAATATCAGGCTGAGTCGGGACCGGGTCTAATTTTTTTCTGTAAACCCGGGACAGGCCCAAACTTCGTTTTTCCCCCGTGCCGTTTCGGACTGACATTTGATTCGATTTTCGTGATATTTCCAAACATTTCGATGTTCATATGAAAGTATCTATCTGTACATGCGTATTCATGGCAAACACAACAGGGCCGCTTTTTTGTGTGCAACCCTGTAGTATTTATAACATGCATTTATACACTAATTAGCTGACATGCCCGGCGTCGTGCGGTCAGTTGAAAAATAGTACAAAACACAAAAAAACTTAAAAAATCGCGAAAATTTAAAAAAAAAAGCTGCACGAATTCCAAATAAATTGAAATGAAAAGAAAACAAAATATACTATTTTGGGAAAGAAGATAACCGGATTCCTTTTACTAATTAGGAAAAATTGTAGCAAATCGCGAAAAAACTCTAAAAATTGCTAAAAATTCAAAAATCGCAGTTGACAAAATTTTGTTATTATGGGCTAAAAGATTAAAACAGGATTCCTTTTACGAATGTAGAAAAATCGCCGCGGAATCTAAAAAATCTATAAATAATGCATAAAAATTCGCAAAAAATTCAAAAATCGCTGTACGAATTTCGAATAAACTTTATTGAAAATATAACAAAATTTATTATTTTAGGCTAAAAGTTTGACGCCCAATTCCTTTTACGAATGTCAAAAGATAGTAGCGGAACGCTAAACATCGCATTAAAAATCGATAAAAAATCAAAAATTGCAGAGGAAAAAAATTACTACAGCATGTTACAAATTTGAAACGAATTTCTTTTATAAATGTAAAAAAAAAAAAAGGCACGGAATGCGCAAAAACGCTAAAAATCGTGTTGAAATGCGGAAATTTTAGTTTCAGAAATCGCGAAAATTTGCTATATAAGGCTGAAAGTTTGAAATCGAAAAAATATTATGAATGTCAAAAAATCGCTGCGTAATACGAAAAAAACGCAAAAAAGAGCATTAAAAATTCAAACATTGCTGAGAACACAATTCACTACAGTGGACGAAAAACATTAACCGGAATTTTTCACGAATGTCAATAAATCTCCACAGAATGCAAAACATCGCTCAAAGTAAACAAAATTTAGTACATTAGGCTAAAAGTTTAAAACCTAATTCATTTACCAATGTAAAAAAAAGTCACTGCGGAACGCGAAAAACTGCTGAAAATTGCATTAAAAAGCGCTAAAAATTCCAAAAGTCGCAAAGGCCAAAAATTACTACAAAGTGCTCTAAAATATTTTAACTGGAATTCTTTCACGAATATCAAAACTCTTTGCGAAAAATCGCAAAAACTCTCATTAAAAACTCAAAAATTTCGGAGGACAAAATTTACTGTATAATGCTAAAATTTTTAAACCGAATTCCTTTTATCAATATAAAAAAATCGCTGCGAAACACGAAATAACGCTAAAAATCGCATCCAAATAGTTGCCAAAAATTCAAAAATCGCTGTACGAATTCTGAATAAACTTTTTTGAAAAGAGGACAGAATTTACTATATTATACACTAAAAGATTGAAATCGGATTTATTTTAATAATTTAAAAAAAATCGCCTCGAACCGTGAAAAAGCCTTTAAAATTGCATTAAAATTATATTGAAAAAGTCTAATCAAAAAGTCCAAAATCGGACTTTTGTGTGCATAACTAAAAACAAAGAGGTATTACCTCTATGTAACCAGTCTATGAACCAGTTTATATCAGGGACTAACTGAATCTAGAGTTTTATTAAATTCCGTTCATTAGTTCTTGAGATAGAGTGCCCACAAAATTTGTGTCACACACATACAGCTAGACAGACAGACTCGCAGACAGACATTTTGTAAAAACATGTTTTTGTGGTTCTCTGAGCCCTAAAACCTATAAATCCGTCGAAAACCGAAATTCGAAAATTACCATGAATCCAATACTTTCTTCTTGTAAAGATAGAGGAAAGTAAAAAGGTTATGATGTAATGGTTTCTTGGTATCAATTTGCGGATAGAGGAATGTCAAAATTTTGTTCTCTCAAACTGATTTATGGAAGCTTGAATATGCGAAAAGGTGTTTTTATTTTTTTAAAGTATCTTGAAAAATGTAATTTAATCGATATATTTTTTTCATCATCTATTCAAATTAAAATAAATTCTAAATTTCCAAATTTTGTAGCTTTACGCGTGCAGCGATTTTTTAGAACATGGCCGACAGACTGGCCGAAACTTCTATCTTTATTATTATAGACTAGTTGACCCGCCTGGCGTTGCCCGGGCCCGTGATAATAACCTTTAATAAAACACAAATTTGTATGATTTTATACCTTTAATCCTATTTTGTCCGAATTTATATTTTTAAATGAAAAAATCTCCAAAAAATATTGGCTTTTAATGGTAAAAGCGCTCGTAAGAAGTCATTTTCTGTTTTTCGCGTACGGTCGTTTCATAATTTCTTTTTTAAATAGTTTCTTTTGGAACTCTTTAAAATTTTTATCGTTATAAATATAACTGTTTCTCAGCCCGTGTAAAATTTTTGTGAAAAAAATATTGATATCTACTTCTAAAAGACATATGTTTTCTTCTTCCTTTTTACTTTCTTCTATCTTTGCAAGAAGAAAGTATTGGATTCAAGAAAATTTTCGAATTCCGGTTACCAACGGATTTACACCTTTTAGCGGTCACACATCCCGAAAAACATGTTTTTACAAAATGTCTATCTGTGAATCGCCTGCGAGTTTGTCTGTATGTGACATAATTTTTTTGGGCAAGAACTCCTTTTCTATCGCAAGAACTAATACACAGAATTTAATAAAATTTTAGGTTCAATTAGACCCTAATATAAATTGATGCTGAATTGTTGTTTGTGCAAATCACCCTATATCTCAAGAACTAATACACAGATTTTGTTAGTCTTTGATATTGTTTGGTGTTGATTAATTTTTGTTGTAAATTGCTCAATAGGTGGCGCTGCTATGATGCATTATTCACGATTTTTTCAATAGCTATATCTCAAAAACTAATGATCAGATTTTCATCAAACTTCAGATTCAGTAATATCTTGATATTATTCCGTTCTGATTACGTTTTCGTGTAAATCGTCCAACAAGTTTAGCTACTATGCAGCATTTTTCACGATTTCTGCAATAGCTCTTTCTCAAGAACTAATGCGCGTATTTTCATCAAACTTCAGATTAGGTTAGTCCGTGATATAAAATGGTGCTGATTACTTTTTGGTGTAAATTGGCCAACAGCAGGCGCTGCGATACAGAATTTTTCATGATTTTCGCAATAGCTCTATCAAAAACTAATATACAAATTTTCATCAAGCTTCAAATTCAGTTAGACGTTGATATATGTTGTTCTTTTTACGTTTTGGTGTAAATCGCGCAATAGGTGGCACTGCTATGCTCCGTTTTTCACGATTCCCGCAATTGTTCTGTCTCAAAAACTAATACATGGAATTCAATCAGACTTCATATTCTGTTACAATTTCACACAGATCTTTATTTAGGCTTGGGTGTACACAGCGCGACGGTTGTCGGTTTTATGCTCTTTGAGCTGAAAATTTTTCTCGCAGACATCTAAGAGTGTGGATGTCAAAATTCAATTGTTTGTTCAAAGATCTCCTTTTAAAATGCACACAATTTAATGAACATATATCTTTAGAATCCTTATGAATTAGATGAGCATAGCTTGTCATTTAATTTTGGTACTGTGATAACGAATTTTGAAGTATTAACATGTATGAGATAGAAGAAAGTTTTGGGATTGTCACATCCAACTAGTTTTTCTTGTTTTCGAATCGGTCTCTTTAACAAAACAAACAAAAAATAGTTTTCGTCATCCGAACTGTCCAAAATTTTAATATGCTATAAATATAACTGTACCCGAGTACTCTATAAAATTTCATGAAAAACATGCTTATTTCGTGTGCCGAAGCCAAGCGAAACCGCGCCGAAACCGTTTTTTAGCTTTTTCGTCGATTTTTTTTTTTTTTTTTTTTTTTTTTTTTTTTTTAATCTACTCGTTTGAACATTACGAAATTTTTAAAATAGATGTAAAATCCAGTCAGTCGAAATGCTCTAAAAAAGATTGTGGAAAAAAAATAGTCTCGTTACGGTGAGGCGCGAAGTGACCTGCGGTCGCGAATTTGTTTAAAGAATTAAAATTAGTCTTTTAGAAAACCGATTGCACCAGCGACGAGAAGAAGATCTTAACTTTAAATACACTGTAAAAAGAAAAATCCGGTAAAATCCGGAAATTGTACCGGCAATCGAGACGCCAGTACTATTTCTGTATTTTAACGGAATTTTTTTCCATAAATTTTGTGAAAAAATGGAAAAATTTCTTGAATTTACGGAAAAAAATTCCGTTAAAATACGGAAATTGTACTGGTGTCTCGATTGCTAGTACAATTCCCGTATTTTAACGGATTTTTTTTTTTCTTTACAGAGTACGTATTTTTTTGTGAATCGGTACTTCTAAAATTGTGCCCTGTGCCTTAAGCGTTGGCTAAAGGGAGAAAAAGTCAACTGAGAAATCCCTTTTTGAAAATTTTTTTCAAAGAGTTAAGAATCATATTTTTTTTAACTGATTGAGGCGTTTGAGACGTAAAAGTACGGACTATAAGAATATGTCGTCCGTTTTTCCGTATTTTAAACGGCACGGCTGATGGGCATTAAAACAAAACTAAAAAAAAAAATGTATTTAGTTTTTCCTCCCTTTCCTCTCGAAAAGCAGGTTCTGGTCATGCAAAAGCGCGCCTCCGACAATTAAAAAAAAAATCTATTTTGATGAGTTTTTAATTAATATCTCGGCCAATTATCAAAAAATTAAAAATGTGAGCCTCAGGGGCATCCATACCTGCATTGAACTATTCATTCTCATATAAATTTTCAGATCTCTGCGGACAGTAGATTTTCATAGCCATTGGCAATAAACGCACACAAACAGCAATCTTGTCTGTTATTATTAGATATATAGACATTTATGATATATGTAAAGCAAAATCTGTCAAAACAGGACCTGTCTACGGCATAATCCTGTCTTAAATGGAAACTTTTCATGCTCCAGAAGGAAAGATTTCCGTACAATTTTACTTAATTAGCCAGAAAACTGTCTTAAACGGAATATTGTTTCGGTCGCTTACGATTGCTTGTACAAAGGTTTTACTGTATGGATATGGATATAAGGTTAGCCTGTGTAAGGTTAGTCTGTGCGAAACGTGTCTATAACGAATTCTTGTCTAATAGCAAACATTTCATTATCCCATCGAAAGGAACATTTTGAATTTTTACCTGCTAAGGTAGACGAAAAAATGTATAAAACGAAAACTTTCAGCGGTTATTTGTAATTTTGTCTCAGCAGGTTTTACTATTTTTGTATCCATTACTTATTAAATCAAAGCCCTTTTCAAGGGGGGTGGGGGGGGGGGGCGAGTGTAGACCCCATTGTCTGCGCCATTGGCTGAGCCCCTCCAATAATTTTGAAAACTCTACGCCTATGCTGTCAATCAATACTTTATAAATATTAGGCAATTTTTATGTTTTTCTCTCAAATGAGTGTTAGAAAGCTGAATAAATGTGTTATATGAGGAAGCAGCATACATTAAAAAATACCATATGGGTATCATTAATAATGGAAATCAGGGAATTCTGATCAAGTAGTCATCAAAATCAGGAAACTTTTTTTTTATAATTTCTGTAGGCACCCTGTAAACATTTTAATATTCGGATAAGCTTAATATTCAGTAATATGGCTGAATGCATCCCTAATATTTATACTTTTTTCTTTTAGGTGGAAAAAGTCGAGATGACTTACAGCAAGCTTTTGAAAATATATATCCTATTTTAAAAGGATTTAGAAAACAATAATGTGATAGATCCTTCTATGCATATTGTATCTTATAATTTAAATAAAATGTAAATATTTTCTACATCAATTAGTGTTTTATTTTACAAGTGAATTATTATTGTTTTTTTCTGTTGAGTAAGATTATGTATTTTTAACAGTATGGACCCTATTCAGGTGACGTCAGATGCCAGAGCTGGCGGTATGATGATCTGTTATTCTAGTTACTGCACCGGCAGAATACCAGTATGCGCAAGCACAAACACCGCTAGCAGACGACTTTAGCTTTGACCCAGGTTGAGTGCATACATTTTAACTGAAAATTTGCAAACTTAGGGAATTTTCTCGTATACAGAACAACATTTTGAATTTATATTACAATATATTAAGTATATGCTGCTGCATCAAAGAATTTTTTTGCGGTATTTTTAACAAACAAGCATTAATAACTCACACTCCATAGACTGCTATGCTAAACACCGCCAGTAAATACTGCTAGCAGACGAATTTCAGCCTCGACCTCAGGTCGCGTGCATAAGGTCCATTTTATGTAAAATAATTTTGTCTTCACTTGACTATCTAAAAATTAAAATATTTGCATGTGATGGTGTCACTCAGTGATGTGGGAATTAATAAATACCCAAAAATTGGGTAATTTTTCTATTAAATATAATAATCTTGAAATCATTGGCATGTTTCAAATATGATAGCAGCTTTCAGTTTAATTACAGTAAAATCCCTGCATGTTGACAATTGAGTGGCCTTGCAAATCTTTTCCGTGTACTAGGTTCTAATATTTTAAGATACTAGTCAATTAAGCATGCTTTTAAGAAATGTAATTGATATAGTGAGGACCACCAAACTAAGTAACATTTGCATTTAATGTTCAGTTGAATTAAACATGAAAAAAAAAAAAAAAAGATTCATTCCTTGAAAATGACATGAAAAACCAAATACAGAAGTTATTTAAAAAGTAGTAAACCAACATTTAAAATGCACAATTAATGCGTGAAAAGCAGCAAACAGCTGTTTCGAATCTACAGCGAGATTCTTCAGTGCAAGATAGGGAAAAAGGAACAGCGTGCTAGAAAAAGCAAGGCTGAGCAAAATGATAGACAGAGACGCGCTGGCTTATATACCCTATGCAGGTAGCGAAGGCGCCAGAAACAACCAAAAACATTGGTTTACTGTTTTTTAATATTCCTGCACAAAGGCTTTAATTGCTATTTTAAAGTTTGCTTTTAATCAAGATTTTTTTTTCAACATAAAAAAAATAAGGGGTTTTAAAGTTTTGTCCCATAACGCTAAAGTCATTTCTTAAATACACTATTTAATAAAAGATAATATAACACATTTCAAAAATCTTTCTTTTTCAGTCAGAAAAATGCCATCTTACGAGCCAGTACGAGAGAAAAAGAAAGTTTTCTTTCCTTTCTTGTAGTGGTAGTTGTAATAAAAATAGGATGTGCATTAGGGTGGAGCGAAAAAAATTAATTTTTTTTAAATCAAAAATGGGTAGGTGCCAAAAGTTGCCTTTATACTAGTACATCATCTGCGTGCAATATTACCGCTGAAAAAAAAATGGCTTGAGTCTGCGTTTTTGGTCGAAATTTTGGGTAAAATTTGACATTATTTCAAAATATTTAAAAAAAATTCTATAGAGATGGTTATTATTTAAAAGTGTTATTTAAACCTTTATTATTAATGACTTAACATATTTAAACGATATCTTCATTCTGTATAACTGGAACAAAACGGACAACTTTTGGGGGAAAAAGGGCATTGCCACTCTGTTGTCATACAACTAATTGTTATTTAGAATACAGCTCTTACGTAGTTGCTTTCAAATCTACCCAGTGTGATGTAGCAATCACATTTATTATTTATTTTTTTAAATTGTAATGCAGCATTATTATCTCACGTTTTAAATTATTTATTTTCAACGCAAAACATCGTTCAAATCGCTTTTTTTCTTTCCTTTTTACCGCAAGTAACAGAACTTTTGATTTCAGATTTTCCCCCTCTTCCTGATCTATTTTTAGAATCAGCGTGACGTCGCCCGTGTCATATTGGAGGTGTGTCTCCTCTTGCCTTTTGACCGTAGTTTCGTTTTTTCCGTGCTGTCATTCGTTCTACAATTTATACGCAATTTAATTTTAACGAATAGATTTAAATCATTTCTGGAGGTAGTTTTGTAAACCCCTTTTATGTAGTATATATATCAATGCAGCCAGATTTTAACAGATTTACAAAAGCTTAAGATGTATTTTTGACAATGTGATTTGTCTTTTTCAAATCGGGCCTAGTGCCTGTTTGAAGGATTGCGAACGTGTTTCAGCGATCATGTATTCTAAGGTGCTCATTTAATAAGTAAAAGTTTGTCGCAGATCGCCGATGGAATTTAATGTAACGCTTTTCCAATTTGGACTCTTTTTATCTTCAAGACATTCTCTAAGAAAGGATTTTAACCAGCTTTAGCCAGCATTCATTTTTTTTATCATGGAATTACTTCAAGTTTTTAATAATACTACGTGGAACGTTTTTTTAAAAATGTGTACGGTAACCTACCTACTTCTACCTTCCACCTCTCAAATGAATCAACGAATAAAGATTTTTTATAACTGCTGTCTTTTCAATGTGATATCTCATCATTAAGTAGGAACGTTACATTTACTTATTCATCCTTCTTTTTTCAATCTTATCATCTTAGCTATACGATCCATTTACGGCACTCCAGATTGTTTATTTTATCCAACAGCAAATTAACTCTTCTTATTTATTTAATGCTTCATATTATTTCTACTGCAACAATCATAATAAATTTACGTCACACCCGGGAGGTAACACGTGGAGGTAGCTGCATTTCATGACACAACAGTGCATAGCCCGACCACCCTGTGTGCAATGTTTTATTTATATTTTGAATTGTGATTTTTCATCAAAAACTGGCATAAGTTTTCTATGTGTCAACCTAGTCCATCTCTTCTTTATATCTACAGACGTTGGATGATGTTGCTGTGACACTCCTTCATGTGTATTTCTGCTGCTTGTGTATGATAAGGTAAGCAGAGTAATGTAATGTATTCAGCCCTCTAGTATCTTCACCAAAATTGCATCCAGTTACTGCATAGTGATTGGGAGTTCTGTTCCTACAACATTTAGGTATTTCATCTTTGAGTATGCCATCCTTTACTTTACCTCTTGCATTTTTTATATGTTGATAAGCTTGTTGTTTAATGTGATGGCGATCGTCATCAAAATTGCAATAAGAATTTGCTCTCTATGTCCTAAATAATTTTTTTTAGTATTTGTTTTTTGCCGTTTTCTGTGATGTTTAGTAGCCGAGTAATTTCCCATAAGTTTTTAGATCAATTTTTTGGATGTGGATTATATTTGGTTTAAACCATCCTGCAGCATAAACTTGGATTACATACTTTGTGAGTTAACCAGACTCTGATGGTCAATCAGTACTTATATAAAAGCGAATAATTTTATACGCCTTTGTGAGCCATCTTGCGCAGGAGTAGTTTCTTGGGTTCCTATTCGCTAGTTCTTCTGAGCCATATCTTGATGAAATATCTTTGCAAATGTCTAGAAGGTATTTTTGGTATGTGCTCAGTACCCTTTTCTCGATTTTAGGAAATAATGTTTGAAAATTACTCCCTATGGCTTCAAAAATTGAAATAAGGGAATGGCACGTGGACAGATTTTCTTATTGGTCCAGTGAATCCCTGTGGGTTAAAATCTAATTTTTTCCAATGATCTCGTCTAATAAATGATGCAGAAAAATTTCACTGAACTTGGAGGTGGCATATGATCAATTGTAATGGTTCATGCTAAACATGTCTCTCGCAGAATGGATGACAACGACTAACAGAATTATCCGCCTTCAAATGATCACTCACTGCCCATCAGAGTCTCCACGTTCACTCAAAATGTACTATGATACCCCAGTTTGGCCCCAGGATAGTTTACAATCAAATATAATCCACAGCTAAAGAAGGGATCTAAATACTCATGGGAAATTACTCTGCTATAAAACAACTCACAAAATGGAATTAAAACAACTACTAAAAAAGGTTATTTAGGACAATGTTTGCTTTGCATACGCAGAGGAAATTCTTAATTCAATGCTCTCTGACGATTTCCATCACATTAAAAAGCTAGCTGCTCAGCACATAATAGTTGAAAGATGAGACTAAATGATGGCATACGCAAATCTGAAATATCGACAATCAACTTTGAAACGGATAATTATATAAATCTAATTCATTGAAAAAGTGTTGTGGTAACAGAAACTCTAATCAATATGCATTTATCAGGTGCAATCTTGGTGAAGATAATAGACGGCTGAATAGATTACATTAATATCATCCGCTCTGCATTACACTGTTTGTCTTCTCTTACACAAACGGTAAAAAAATATGTAAAGGAGATCACAGCAGCAGCATCCAAAGTCTGTGGATCCAATGAACAGATGTACTAGGTTGATACATAGAAAACCAGTCTTTGATAAAAAATCACAATTCAATGTATAAATAAAACATTGAGTTCAGATGGTAGAGCGGTCGAGCTATGTACTGTTGTGACATGAAATGCAGTCACTTCCATGTGGTACCTCTTGGGTAATTTTGGAGGCAACTAGGTAAGAGCTGTATTCTAAACAACAGTTATTTGCGTGACACAAGAGTGGCAACGCCTTTTTTTCACCAAAAGTTGTCAGTTTTGTTCCAGTTATAGAGAACAAAGATATCATTTTATCGTTTAATTATGTTAATTCATTAATAATAAAGGTTTAAATAACAATAATCTCTGTAGAATTTTTTTTTAATTTTTTGAAAAAATGTCAAATTTGACCCAAAATTTCGACTTTTGGACCAAAAGCGCAGACTCAAGACATTTTTTTTCAGTGGTAATATTGCACGCAGATGATGTACTAGTATAAAGGCAACTTTTGGCACCTACCCGTTTTTGATTAAAAAAAAAAAATTTTCGCTCCACCCTAATGTGCATTGTATCAATTGTAGCACTTTGAAAGGTTAAACAACAATGCACTCCAAACACAGAAAAATGGTAGTGGTCATGCTACATCAGCAGGCGAAAAAACTAGCCAACTCTCCTTGTAAGAAAAAAAAGACATACTTTAAGAAGAGTACACAGAAAAAAAGTTAAAAATATGAATTTCCCGAAAAGATATTTTAAATCTGCGAATGCGTCGAAAGTCCATAGACTTAACATTACGGAGGAGAATACCAAAGCTGAGTGGCCAGCCCCCTTAACTGAAAAATCCTAATATGAAGTCAAAAATTATATGCTTATAATTAAAATTTTAGTTTACTATTTCTACACATAAACATTACAATTCGATGGTAAGTCACATTTTTATACAATGATTTTCAGCAATACATGGATTGGATTATAGTGATTGACATGTAGTTAATTAATATGTTCTTCCACTAACAAGAAACAAGTTATGCGCAAAAAAATTATTAAAATTCTTCTTTAGAAGAGTTATAGCTATATACTTAATTGCTAAAAAGTTTTATAGACTAATTGTCTACATGTTTCAATTTCATTGAAGCCATTTTCAAGACAAATGAAAATATTTTAGAGCAAAATTTATAATAGAATGATTTAAAACACCAATCCCACCTTTGTCTCGAAAAAGGCTTTGGTAATGCTAAAACATGTGGACAGTTTGTATATAAAACTTTACTGTTTTATTTAATACCTTTTAGCAATTAATACAGTAGTCTCTAAAATCCGCAATCTTCTGAAATCTGCTTGCATTTCAAGACGTAAACAATGAAATTCCCAATTAAGAAGTATTCTTTACAATTTTTATTCCAAATATCAACGAATGAAAATAAAATTATTTTAATGTAAATTTATCAGAAAATAGTAATTACACTGGATATCTATAATAATAAGGAAAGAAGTTTGTGCGTGAGTGAGTGTGTCGACGGTGTTCTGAAGAGACCACTGCACGTAGAGCTACAAAATTTAGGGTAAAGGTACGTCTATATAAAGTTTTGCACCTCAAAACCCGATTTTTTTTAGTTTTAAGGTGATTTTTCCATATAAGTGAGAAGAATATGGTTTCTTTCTTTTAACCCAATATAGTAAATTTTGTTCTCTTTCCAAAAAAGTTTATTTGGAATTTGTGCAGCGATTTTTGAATTTTTTATCCAATTGAACAGCATTGAATGCATTACCATACCTATAAGGAGGTATACCAACTTGGCGGGATATCGCCAAATTTGGCGACCAAAATGTGACGCCAACTTAGCAATATCTCTAATATTTTGCCAAATTCCATAGACTCCCATTGTAAATCAAATATGGATTACTTTCTTACAGAAAATCAACAAATTGGGATATTTTAATGCAACAAAAACTAATATTAACTTAAGGGATTATATTAATTCGATTTTTCCATATTATGAAAAAGAATGCGTCTTCTTTCTTTTAACCCAATATAGTAAATTTTCTCTTTTTAAAAAAGTTTATTCGGAATTCGTGCAGCGATTTTTGAATTTAACGAATTTTTTATGCGATTATTGAACAGCATGTAATGCATGTCCATACCTATAAGGGGGGGTTACCGTAGGTGGGGATCCAGTTCTGTCGCCAAATAATGCTAAGTTTGTCACCAACTTGGTGATATATCACCAAATTTTGCGACCAAAATGAGTCGCCAAAAGTGATGCCAACTTGGCGATATCTCTAATATTTCGCCAAATTCCAATAGACTTCCACTGTAAAAATAGTTTACTTGCTTACAGAAAATCAACAAATTGAGATATTTTAATGCAACAAAAACTAATATTAACTTAAGAGATTATATTAATTATATTTAAGGGAGTCCAAGTAAATTAATTACGAATAAAAGTAACATGATCTAATGCTTAGCATGATTTCCAAAACAAATTTTAAGAGGGCCCACAGGTCAAAGAAATTAGATTTGAAACTTTTATCCAATTATAGTAAATTTTGACTTTTGTGATTTTTTAACTTTATGGGATTTTTAATGCGATTTTTACGTTTCTTCGCGATCTGCTGCAATTTTTTGACATTCCATATTTGACCAAAAGTACATTCTGCCCTCATTTCAATAAAGTTTATTCGGATTTCATATAGCAATTTTCGAATTTTTCGGGAATTTTGTATGTGATTTTTAGTGTATTTTAGCGATTTGCTACTATTTTTCCACATTAGTGAAAGGAATCAACTTGCAATCTTCGAACACAATATATATATATATTCTCTTTTCAAAATTTGAGAAGCGATTTAAAATTTTTCCGCGATATCTTATTGCGATTTTCAGAGCTTTTTCGTAATTCCTGCTGTTTTTTTATGTACCCAGGCAAGTTCGCTAGTTATGCAAATAAAATGCTTTTATTTCACAGAAACCTACACACAAAATATAAAACAATAGAAATTGATGTGAAGCGTAAACAAGCCCACAATGGTTTTAGTAATGGCACAATCTATCGGCCACTATAGAAAGTAGCGAATTAATTTATTTTATATTTCATGTGAGGTTGGCAACACTCATTTCATTATTATTTTGCATTTGTTTTGAGATGTACAAACTTCAAGAGAAAATGAAAGTTCTCAAGCAAAGAACTATACAAGAAATGTTTAAAAATTGTAATAAAAAATAATTTTGGGTATTAAAATTATAATGTACAGGTAAATAAAAGGGATTAAAGTTTTGATTTGCTTAAATTTAATTATTACAAGCTCTTCTTGTAAATGGATACAAGTAAGTTAAAAAAAAATAAATCATTTAATCCAGAATCTGCAGAACTTAAAAATCCGCACAGCCTCCGCTCCGGTCCCAAGCTGTGCAGATATTTTAGACTCTACTTATACTACCTCTGGATATTCAGATTTGTTATATATTTAACTATAATTATGTCAAATCCAAACATTCTAAATGCCATTTCTCCAGAAAAGTACCTGGAAAACTAAAGTAACAAAATAGAACATTCTATAAACTTTATTTTCTCAAATAAATTGCCATTAAACATGTTTATCCAATAAGCTCTTCATTCCTTCAGTAATAAATAAACCACACACACATATAAATTTTAAACTAAAAGAACTAGTGTGCTACAGAATTCTCAATAAAATCAAGGTTGATCAAAAAAGATTGAGAAACACTGCATTAGAGGATATATAATCATTATGAAATGAAACAGCATGCCCTTTGATAAATGTAAATCCGTATTGACATATACAAAAGATGCAAGGGGGGGGGGGGGGGAGACCATACATAACATTATATAAATATTGACTTCTAAACATTTTGATATAATTAAATACAGTAAAAACCTTTTAATTTTATGGTGTTTTTCCTATTGTGTTAAAAGCATTAAGCTGATGAAAAATATTCCTTACCAGCCATGGCGTCTGGTAGAAAATTTTTATTTCAGAATGGATTCATCCAACCCTTTTTCTGTGGTTTCAGACTAGTGGACCAGTAGCAATTTCAAACACAATATAAACCAAAAATATTTAAATTTAGAAAAGCTTCTGTGAATTTATTTCCGTAAAGGCTGTATTGTTTTCACTCAGATGCAAACATTGATTGAAGTAACCGTTCTGTGTTTATTAGGTACTTCAAGCAGTGTCAATATAAAATTAAATGATTTTTCAATATAGAAATTAAAAGATGTTTCTCAAAATACAGCATAGAACCATTTATCTGGAAACCAGTTAATGAGAATGACATTTCCAATTGACTTATTTCAGAAAAATGAGCCATACAGTGTGTTTGATATGTATATTGCTCTAAACATTACAACATGCATGATATAACTTGATTCCAACAACTAAGATTTTAAATGGAAGCATATTTAGTTATATATTGGACATTTTAATTTTTTTATGCATAGGAAAAAGGGTTTTTTGTTTCCAAGGTATTTCTATAAATTGCCTTCTTTTAAACTTTGATGTTTGATCTTGTTTGGACCTGATTCTTTCTGAGTGGTCTATTAATTAGAGATCAAAACACAGTCATAGCCACATATATACTACTAATCTGATCAAATAGATGTTGCTTTAATGCCCAACCAGTTACCTGGAATAAATCTGACCCGAACCATTCTGGATAAATGGTTCTGTACTGTAATTGCTACTTGGACAAACCAGGTAAACATCCACAACTAATTTAAAAATATTTTTATCTTAATCACAGTAATTAAATAGGACAAAATGAACTTTTTTTAAATTACAGGTATAAGTATGCCTGACTGTCTATTTTGCTTCCGTGAAATCAGTGTCTATAATTTGAAGACTGTGAAAGAAAATATGTTTCATAAGATATTTCATGTCTCCAAGTTTTTGATAACTCACTTCAAATTAATCTATTGAGATTGACTTATCACGATTTTCAGTTATTCCAGAATAGTTTATAGTTGATCTTTGTAGACTTTACCATTAATGTAGCCCTATCAGAAGAACTCAGAAAGCAAATTCTTAGCCAAGTGATCCGGGAAGCAAATCCAGAACACTGTCTATTAGATGTGGAGGAGCTTTATCCTGCTGAAACCATGCAGCTTGGATCCAATGTTCACAGTAGGCATCAGGAAGGAATCTCATTTCCAAAAATTTATTTATTGATGATTTAGGCTTACTTTAAGTTTAAAATAAAGGTACTGGATCAATTCCTCAGTATTTAAGCACACTGTCTTTGTTGACAAAGATAAATACAGATTTTAATTGAACATCAGTTGGCATACAAAATATTTTTGGAAAAAATAAACTGTAAAGTTTCTTTTAGGGCTTCTATGTATGTACACAACCTCTTGGGAGATACTAGCCCAGCCCATTGATGAGTTATTCAACTAATGGATTAGCGAGACTCAGTAAATGTTCTCTATTAAAGATAGAGATTATCTAATTAAAAATAAAAGATAGACCATAGTTTTACATACTTTTATTTTTATGACACTGCCATTCAAAAGGCATAGTGTGTGATTAAAATACACTTTTAGTTTTTAACTCAACTGCAATGACTGAACAGCAAAATTCGTTACATATATGAGCAGAACATTACATCAATAATTGCAAGATCAGCCAAAAATAATACAAGGAACAAGCAACATGAGAAATGTCAATGGTTTGGGATGGTTGAAATAAATGGATACTTTAATATGCACTAAATGATACACTATACTGTTTTTCACATGGGGATTAAACAGTGATGTATATAAATACATATTAAGGTGATATTTTAAGGCAATGATTCTTATTTAATGTGTACCACCAAGGATTCATTTGATTAATATAGACAGGGCCTATGCAATATATTTACACTGTGTGTAACATTATTGCAATATACTTAACTTTAACGCAGAACCTAGACATGCAAATCATTATAGCTGAAATTAGGGATAAATTAAGTAAAAAAAATTATAAAATAAGAATAATTTAATTAAAAATCTAAAAATTTCATGCTAAAATAAAGAGAACAAGTCTAACTATCTTAATGTTCATTTGTAAATTAAAATGCAAATGCGCATGTTTTTATTTGTTTAAGATTGATGTTTTTACTATTGTTTTTTGTTTCTTTCAATGATTTATGTCTAAATAGAAGATGCTGCTAAAAATTAAACGAATACATCAAATAATGGAACACACAAAATGAAAGAATCATTGTCTTTTTCTTTTAAAACTAGATATCACACTTCTATGAACTAGTTTTATACTGACGTCAATGTACACAGGGAGCAATTACAAGAGAAATCTGATGTTATGTATAAAAACCATGCAATCACACATATACACATATATAAAAATAGATGAATTTTATACATCTCAAAGGAAGAACAAACTTGTATCCAGCACAACAAATTATACAAATGTGCGCTCATGAGCTAGATCTGGAAATTCCACTCCTTTCCCTTTAAGATCTATCATTTGATGTAATAAAATGGAAGATGAAATTTTTTTTTCAGGGATCAGCTGCAAATATAAAAACCTTAATAAAATTATCAAATTTCATAACTCCTGTAAATGATCTACATTATTTAGATTTCTCAATATTAAAATATATGTATGTATTTTTTCTTATTTATAATTATGATAAATGTATCCTACATCTTGTTCAGATAAGATGGGGTCAAAGATATTGCCTTTTATTGAAGGACAAATTGTTTATAATTTGCAGGTAATCAAGAAATGAATTTAAAATTTATAAAATAGTAAGTAATATATAAGCCTTTTTATTTTATTTTTTTTTCCTATGGTATAACACAGCATAATGTAATGTATTAATTTAGAAATATTTCTCAAAAATAAAACTAAAGAAGCAAATCATAAGTAAAACAGTGTTAGCATAAAAAAAATATATATATATTAGTTAATTATTTGAT
This sequence comes from Maratus speciosus, assembly GCA_963932465.1. Lineage (NCBI taxonomy): Eukaryota > Metazoa > Arthropoda > Arachnida > Araneae > Salticidae > Maratus > Maratus speciosus. Next base: position 246,060,103 of record OZ010791.1, on the reverse strand, counting down.
CAGGAAATTAAGAAATCAGAAATAAGCAGCATTTTTCAACCGGTGTGTTGCAACACACTAATGTGCCATGAAAGTTTTCAGAAAATTATATCAAAATTTTACAAATTAAGTAAGTATCATAACTTTAACATACAGCAATCATATTATATGTGACTATTTATTTTGACATAAGATTCTGTATGAAGTCTTATTTCTTGGAATTTTTTATGTTTGTATATTCTTGAAGAGAAAACATGAGAATGGTTTTACATCTTCAGATAAATTTAATACTTTCACAGAAAAATTAAATCCTTGAAAAGGAAATGCAACTTAAAATGTCTTAAGTAGTGATGTGGTGTTATCTAGATAAAAATCTTACTGAACAAATTTAACTAATTTTATGTACATAAATTTTGAAAAATTTATCAGATTACTGAGACACTTGTTACAACAATCTCTAAATGAGAAAAGAAATAATTGTGTTTAAAATGACTTAATGTGCAATAGGAAATTACAGAAATAAATTGCAGAGGGTTGCATTAAAAAAATAAATAAAAAATAAACTCAAATTACAATTTGTTGTTAAAATATCTGTTTATAACATTATGTTTATTGGAACTTTCCTGAAATGAATAATATTAAACATAAGAATAAATCTCAAGTATATCTTTGTCAGAAAGATTTAAGAGTATAACTGTTTGAAAATTCTTAGCTTACAAAAAGAATCCAGTTCTGATTGAATATTTTTAAATATTTAAAAGAAAAATAAATGTTTATTTTAATCCTTTTCACTTCAAATTGAAAGAAATGCATTAAAAAATATATTAACAAAATAATATTAACTCTTTCATGTTTATTTTCATCATAATGTTAGTGTGCTGCAAAAAATTAACTGTGGGTTTTAGTGTGACAAAAGGAGGAGGGGGCAAGGGAGGTTGAGAAACACTGGTTTAGAGCTAGTGAAACTTTTTTTAATATGTGAAACTAAAGCATATCTTAGCAAATTATTTACTATATTTATCAGTCGACCCATTTTGCAAATTCAAATTCAGTTTTACTTACATTTTTATTATTATTCAATCAAATTTCAGTCATTGCTTCTTTGAGGAAGATATTACAAAGTATAAGTTGTACAGAATAATTAAAGGGAAAAAAGGATTACCTATATCTGTAAATGAGTTTGAATGCAAAACAAAATTAAAAAAAGTAAATTTACATTAAAATTATATAGTTGATGGTAATTTGAAGATGTGCATGATGAACATATTTATCCAATGGTTTCTCATAAGAACTTAAAAAAAAAAAAAAAAAAAAAAAAATTATATATCCAAAAACACTTGATAAGTTTTTAATCTGATCTTTTAAACATCAGAGGTGCCAAGCTCTCATTAATATTCCGTAATGCGTGGATTAATTTGATCCAGTTTAACAATGCTTCGAACCAGAAAAAATATTTGATGAATCTTTATTTATTTAATTTCAGTTTTCTATGTGGAACTTAATTAATTTCATGTCTGAAAACAATTTCTGGTGCGAAATGTATTAAACCAGGGTTAAATTAACCCACATATTATGGAGGATTAGTGACAGCTTGGCACCTCTGAAACATCCACAAATTATAACTTAAATCCTTTAAAATTTAGTTTTGCAATTCACACAAAAATGTGACATTGATCAATATTCTATTTAAACATTGATTAAAATGTCACTCATCACACAATAGCAATTTTTCATTACTCATAACATTAGTATACAATTCTAAAATGAGTTAAACTCATTGATAGCAATAACAGATTAAGAATTTTATTTCAAAATTATGCTAATCAATTTTAAATGATTTCTTCTTCCAAATTATTTTAAGTTCATTTATTTAATACTTTTCATTATATACAAACTTGATTTGCTCAATACAGTAGATTGCATCAAAATCATTGAGTAAACAACTGCTTCGCTAAATAGGAATATTATTATTGGTATTCATTTTACAAATAAATGTAATATAAAAAAGCCAAACATCACCTCAAATTGTCAAAATTTAAGTTGAACAATTCATAAACATTTTTTAAGCAAGATGAAAATTTTGATGCTTTAATAACTTTCAAGGGAAAAAAATCATTCATGCATTTTTATGATTAAAACAATTTACAGAACAAATTTAATGGTTAAATATTTGCCATTGCAAACAAACCCATCAGCATAGCACCAAAACTAGCAATATACTTTCAAATAATAATAAAATAAAACACTCAGGAGAAAAAAATTTCATTACAAGCCCACTACTTTTGCCAGGATAATTCAATGTTAAGACTAAAAGCTATTATAAATTATTTTTGGCCTTTCAAAAACTATGAATTGTTTTAGCTTTATTTTGCTTATCAGTCTCAACAGTACTGTAATAACGAATACATGCAATCTATATTCAATAAAAAATTATATATAAACAAAATAGATAACGACACTTAAAAAATGATACTCTTCTACAACATTTTCAAGTCAGATGAAATAGATATTGATAGACATCATGGTAATGGATCATACAAACACCATTTCAGTCTCAACAGTTTGTGATGTTATTTACTTGAGCTATTTACATGCTGTGAAATAAATTATAAGATAAAGCATAAGACACACAAAATCTAATTTTTCAACAGCCAGCATTAGGTTAGATTAGCAGCTCATTTTTGAAATGGTAAAATCGAGTAATAATACTCGAATCAGCAATCTTCCCCTCAAATTAACCATTTATAATGATTTTACATATCTCTTATGCAACCATATTAAAATAATTTATTAAGTTTTCAAGATTTTATTATGTTAAATTATTACAACTGACTTCACTTTTTCTGGTCCTCCTCTCCCACTATAATCCTTAATTTTATATACAGGTATTCCTCACTTAGTATAGTTTTAGTTAATGTGATTTTCAGACAGTGTGATAAAGTTTTTTTAGGTGCTTCCTCGATTAGTGTACAAAGCATGAAATGGGTGATGGGGGTGATGCAAATTTGAAGTATTATAATGAGTTTGAAATCAATGTGAATTTTTAAAAATTAATTGATGATAAATAAACGTAAAAAATAACCTAAAGAATTTTCGTTTCAAATTAAGTTGTATTATGTACTTTTTTAACAATACATCAAAAGTAATACAATATATATTGGGTATACATAATGTACTATATACTTACACATATTGTAATATGTATCTACTGGGTATACCTATTTATGTATATTGGGTTTTTGGTGAAGTTTGCTATGGATCTATTGCAGTTATTCAACATGTTTCAATCAGTTCACTAATATCAAAAAAGAAATTAACAGCACTAATCAAGGGAAGCCTGCATTTTCCTTTAGAATGAATTTTAAAACTTAGATTTAGCAGTCATTTTTTAAAATAGAAAATTATGAATAAAAACGTTGCAACAGTTATCATGAAGCAGTACACAGTCAGTTATTCCAGGATGAGAAGCATAATTATGGCCAATATCAAATACCATAGTGAAAAAAAGCTATTTTCTTTACTTCATTATTGAACAAAACTCTTTTCAAAATAAAAACTGCCATTTGAGTATTACATATTAAAATATAAGTTTCAAAACATTACAGAAATTTAAAAGAAAAAATAAGACTAAGTGAAAATCTGGAACAAATAAAATAAACAAGAATAATCAATTAGTAATGTAATATCACAGATCAATAAAGTGACAAAGAAAACAATAATAAACTGAAAAATGTACGTGTACATTACAGATCTATCAACCATTTTTTTTTTTTTTTTAAATAAAAAAGTTTGAATAAAAAGTAAAACACTACTAGCAGAAAGGAAGGGTGTGAATGGATGTTGAATATATCCCCCCCCCCCTCTTGCCATCTTCAAGAATCCAGAAATTTATGACATTTGCCGTTATTTCTTTAAAAAATTACATTTACTTAAAATCTCGCAACAATTAGATATTTTGACAATTTAATATTGATTAATATTCGAGTCTTCACAGATTTTTTTTCTAATAATTATACTTAACATTATATTTAAAAGTTGACTATTATAGATCTCATCTAGAATGAGAAAAAGACTATCTGGATTGTAACATTAAAAAGTTGCACGGTATACCCCCTCCCCTCCTTTTCTCATGCTTGGGATTATTTTTTTTTTCCATTAAATTTAACTCAAACTGTAAGCAATTATTAAGTAGTTTGCTCCATTGTTAATATGAAATGATCTTATAACAATCTCATTCCTCTCCCTAATCCTTTTCTTCCATTCTGAAATTATTGCAATACAAAATTAAAACAACAATGTAAAATAAAAATAAATAAATAACTTAACTGCCTTACTTGGGGGATGAAAAATAATTCAGTAAACCTTATAGCACACAATAGCATTATAAGATTCCATGAAAGAAAAAACTTCTCATAGAAACTGTATAACTTACTCATTTTACAAACATCAATTCACTTTGTGTATATAACAATAAAATTCCAGATTAAAGTTGTTTTAGAACATCACAAACACACGCATGTTGGAAAAAAATTTCTCTAATTCTATATTTTTGGAAGGTTTTGATTAAAATTATTTTTTCTAAATATAACTGCCAATCTAAGTTTCAAAACAAATTTTATTTTAACTTGCAAATATTTTACCACAATATTAATTAAAGTGTGCAAGATGTAAATTTCTTATATGTTGGCAAAAACAGTACTTTAAGTTCAGATTTAAAAATTGGGAAATGTCAATATCAAGAAAATTAGAAGTCAATCTTTATTAAATTACAACACAACGAATTATGGATAGCAATAACTTCATTAGCACTTTTGAGAAAAAGAAAAATGTAGTCTGCAAAATTTAGAAAAAAATTAATGCAAATAAATGTAAACTATCAAAAAAAAAAAAAAAAAAATGATCACAGTCATATCAGATATAAAAGTGAACATATGCTTAAGGAAGACATGAATTCAATTGCAATTTATCAATTTAATTTCTTTATCTATGTTCATAATTTCTTTTCAATGTAGTAAATTTAATTGCAATATTACACATTCATTATAAGACTAAAAATTTGCTTTTTATTCCTGTTGTTGGGTTAAATCAAAGAGATCAAGTGCACAGTCAATGTAAACAAAAATACTTATAGTTGTATAGCATTAGGTGCCAACTATAAAGGTAGAGGAATATTTAGAGGTTTAAACACCAAATTCCAATGCAATATATTCGCCTACTGGCAACACTGATTATTCCTTAGCCCCAGATCCTGAAGATAGTGCCTATAACAATGCCACATTAAAGTATAAGCGAGAAGATAAAATTTCATTACAGTCACTCGTTTAATAGTAAAACATTACAATACTAGCATCATCATAACAGAAAAGAACACAATAAAGAGTTTGAAAAATAAATTAGCAGAATGCAGATGATGCAATCTACAAAGAGACAAATATTTGGCACCCATGAGTAAATATTTCAAAATTGACATGTTAACTCCAGTTATTGAAAAGCAAGCCTATTTTAAACAAGACCTATTTTTGCTCACATAAGAAAAATTCAAAAACTTAATTTTCCCCCCCCCCCCCTTTGCATTCTTCTTAGATAAATGTTTGGGATGGTACTGGTTATTTAAGAAATATAATAAAATCAAAATTTGAAAAACAGAATTGTAAATGTGAAGAAATTAAAATGCTTTTTGACATCCCATAATTCTACTTAAAAACGAAAAGTGTAAAAATCAAATTTCTTTTAACAATCTTTAGTTTATTTTATTAATTATTATTATTGTTAAAATCATTGGTTATTTAGGATCAATATCAGTATAAGAAACACATAAATGTTTTCATGATGCATTTGAAATATGGCATTCTTAAAAAACAAGTTTGAGGACAAAGTCAAGTTTCAGTTTATATTAATATAACAGAAATAATTATCCTAAAAACAAAATGTCCAAAGGAGGAATAGTAAATTTAAAAAGAAAAAATGAGTAAACAAAAGTATACAATAAATTGAATTTCCAGCACATAAAAAAGATAATTTCAAATTAAGAATAAAGAGTAAAAAAGAAAAAAATATATATACGTATTTTGGAAAATAAAATTTTCTCATAATTGTTCATTTAATTAAAAGAATATCTGCAAAATTTTGTTAATAGAAGTGGGGGGTGGGGGCGGGATAATACTGCTCTAATATAAAAGACAGATTAACCTATAAATTTACAAGGTTGGGATAAGTAGGGTATTTACACAGTAGTTTTGACTTAAAAAGAAAAGAAAGAAAGAAAGAACACTGGAGTTTTCTTTAATGATTTTGAAGAATTCTATTTAGCAAATCTTTTTATCAACTCAGCAAGAAATTAAGATGGGAGCTTTAAACTTAATAAAAAATGAATAATACAGGACTTCATACAATAAATCCAAACAAAACAAATTACAAAAATTGCATAAAACAATTAAGGTAGTCAGCAACACAAAATAATCCAACAACTTTATAGAATAATTATCAGCTTTTCTTATCAACAAAGCAGTGAATTTAAGACTAATTTTTCTAAAATCTTAAAAGAAATGATGAAAGAAATGGTCACAGAATGAGCTGAAATATGCAAAATTAGTTTTAAAATGTCGCCTTATACATAGAATGACTTAAAGTTTAAAGAAAAAAAAAGGTGACTAACTTTAATGATTCACAACTTTAGAATAGGTATTTTCATACATTACATTTAGTTTATTAATAAGGCTATAAGATCTGCATTTCTTAAATAAGCCAAATTTTTAATTATATTATTTTTCCTTTTATGCAATCACATAAAGTTTACTTATAATCACATTTACACATAAATTCACATGTAACTTTTCTTTGAATGAGAGTATATCTTTCAAAGAGTTCAGATCAAGAATTTACAAGAAAGCATACTTTGATATGCTTAGATATTCACCAGAAAATTCTTAAATAAGCAACGACCCTTTATTGTAATTACTATTTTAAAATACTGAAAACTAATTACAAAAATAAAGTTCAAAATTAGTAACTTTAATCTGAAGAAAATTAAGCTGTAAACTGTGGGACAAAATGTTACATTTTGAAGTTTGGTTTGCCGAATTGCTTTATTATCTATTTTGATACTCTAAACTGTAGTAACCGCATTAATTAAAAAGTTTTGTTACAAATATTTACACATGAAAAAAAAAAGAATAGACACAAGATCATAAATAATGTTGATCATTCTAAATAATTACTATAAACTCTTTTTCCATATAGTTAAAAATATACTTCCAAGATCATATTTTCATGACTTTTTGCATGAAAAGTAGATAGGGAAACAAAAACTAATAGGAATGATATTAAAACTAAAATAAGTTGAAATATTTTGAATAAATAACAATAACAACAGATAAAAAACCAAATAGTTGATTTAAAAATACTAATTAAGGAACATGTATCAACAAAACTAACATTGTTCTCAGAAAACAAAACTGTCACATTTTTTTTTACATTTTCAATTAAATAAATATGCATGTACGAATACATATAAATATAACAAAATATAAAAACTACTGTAAAATAAATGTGTTTTTTTTTTTCAAATAGTTATAAATCATTTTTATACAAGTCTACAGTGGTTACCAAATATTTTTCAAAAAGTTTCCAAATACAGTTATTTACATCAATGCCTAGACCAGCAAAGCAAAAAAACTGTGCATTATATAAATACATATGCATATAGATTCTATATGCATGTATGTGTACATTATTTAAGCACATTTTTTAAAACGTTTAGAAATACTGTAGGTTAATAAGAATTTTTAAAAAGTATCTGATCATTTAAAAACATTCATACTGGCATAATTGAGGATGCATATGAAAAAATACCCTATTTAATTAATATCCCACTTCAGATTATAGTCTGCACAGATATGCTGAAAAACAGATTATAAAACAAGCTGTCTCATACAAACATTGGTTATTTTCAGCCAGGTACTAGCGATTAAAGAAATGGGTGATACAAAACAAAACTGAATTTCTTGGGAAGGTTAAAACTTTAACTTTCTTTCTTTGCTCGATTTCTTATGCCATCAACTTCACCATTTAAAACTACATTTCCATCACAGCTGCCATTTGTCTTTACAATACTAAAAAAAAAAGAAATTAGATCATGTGACAAAATGAATGGAATATACATACATATACAGATAAATAGTAAATAAAGAAAAAGGAGAAAAATATACATGTCTAATGCAATAACAACTCATGTAAGAAGTTCTGCGAAGCCATAAATCTAAAACAGCAGTCATAAAAAGAAATATCAAGTGAGTAGAATATGAAAATCTATAATTATTTATAATTAGTATATCATCCCCGTCAAAAATAACGGAATACTGATACGCGTTTAAATTTCATAAGGCTTCACACAAACAAACAGCAGGAAGGTTTTATAATTGAAAGGTTTGTATGGTAGAAAAGTACATTTAAAAAATGTCAAATGATTTCTACAAATACAAATGATGAGAATACTTTTTTACTGAATATTCAATTTCTGAAATAGTTCTGCAATCAATAAAAACTCCTATTCTAATCTTTAGAATTAAGAAATGAAAAATCCACGAAAATTACGTCATTTTGACACAATCATATCAGCTTTCTCCTTAGTTTAATGTAAAAATGCATTTCAAGCTAAGCATAACATCACCGGCACAAAGTTTTCAACCAGACTTCATAAACGTGCTTTTATGATTAACAACAGTCTATTCAAATAAAAATATATTTTCTATTTAATTGTAATGCAAAAGTAAACCTAACAGAAAAATGCTAAAAGGAAAAAAAAAAAAGAGAAGCCATTTATCCACATGTAGTTTGAATTTAATACGTCTGAGGCGACTGATAAGTTTCTTTCACATCAGCAGCCATAATGCTAATTAGCTGAACAACAGTGCTATTGCACAAAGAAATACTGGAGACTAAATTAACAGCTTTTTCATCACACAAACCGGTGATAATATGAATTGTATAAGGTTTAAGGTATCTGAAATGGTAGAGATTCATCTCAAGTCTATAATTTATCTTTACCAGGTACGATTTTTTAGTATTTTTTCATTATTTGTTTTAGTAAGAAATATCAGTTTTCTTTAAAGCAAAAATTCCATTGCACTTCCTCATAAAAAATCAATAAATACAGAGTCTATAATAGTTTTCATAAAAAATAGATTTTATATAAATTGTAAGGAGCAAAACGACGAATAGCACTGAAATGACAACAGCTGGAAATGATGCTGCAGTTTAAAAAATGAATAAATGTTGATGAATACCTTACTCCAAATCACACAGAGATACCTATTAGAGATGAGTTCGGGCTCGTTTTTTGGAGCCCAGGCCCGCCCAAGCCCGACAATTTTAAATCCGAGCCCGTCTGGGCCTGAAAGATTTTTTGTCATCAGAGACTGAGCCCACTCGATCCCGATATCAAAAATATATATAAAAAAATTGCATGATACTTAAAAATTGTTTCGAAAGTGATATCTCATTTTTAAAAACTTCTTACATAGAAATAACTGTTAAATGGAAATTTAAATTCAATCTTATCAAAAGAGCAGTTCTGTATCAAATAAAAATATACTTTATACTTAAAAGGATTCTCATATCTTTTTTTCCCTTTAACACGCAAATTTGATGGCACATTAAAGAAATGTGTTTAATGAAGAAAAGCATGAAGTTTTCAGAAATTACTATTTGTATGCTGAAGAATCGAACAAGGTTTTTCAATTGCCTATAAAAGACGCACATCTTTAACTATAATCGATTCCTTTCTCATAAGTCTTCTGTGATTGACGTGAACCAGAAAATCAACGTAAATTACAAAATTGACACCATTATCTTAAAGGTTCGATACTTTTATATTAAAAGAGGAAACACTGACTGATTGCTTTCAATCAGAATAACAGGGTAATTATATTTACTTACGAAGGAAAATGACCTCGTAAATCTACTACAGAGTTCTCACCATAAGCAGAGTTAAATAATTTAAAAACCTCAAGCTAATTCTGGTCTACTAAAATTCGAAGAAAACATTCTCTTCGCGTTAGATAACTAAATAAAAAATAAATAAACGATCAGATTAAAAAATATCTTCTGTCACAAACCAAAATACTACTGAAAACAAATTCATTGTTTTGTGATTGTTTGGATTGGCGCCATATTAACTGATCGTCTTTGGAAATGCCGTAGACATAGATCTGAAAACATCAAATTTTCTTAAAGATTTCCGGTTTCAGAAAGAACGAGCCGGAGCCCGAAGACTAGAATAAAAATAGAACCCGAGCCCGAGTCGGGCCTGTGCTCAGGCTTTCGTGCTGAGCCTGTCTCATCTCTAATACCTATGCCAGACGAAGTAAGAAATTACAGTTACCATTCAGAACGCAGTTTCTAGCAATTTTATTTTGAATCTACTTTTTGTTTGTCAATTTTTTACTGCTGTATGAGGGAAACTCAAAACAAAAGTAGTTAGTAATGAAAACTAATGTTTGCACCACTAATTTTGTACAGCAGGTTTAATCAAAGCATAAAACCAGATTTTACTTTATAATAAATTTTATAATAATAAAACTCCTACATTCTTTCCAAAAAACTCCCCCATTTCCAATGTGTTGAGATCACATTTAAATTTTATTTTTGCATACCTGCCAACCTATAAAAATTCCAAAGTTTAAAGCAATGTACAAATGACATTTTTTCAGTATGTATAAACAAAATTAAAAACATGTTAAAAAGTTACATATAATAATATATAGGTAATACATACAATAATATAAAGGTAAATTTTTAAACAAATTATTAAATCTTGACAAAAAAGTAACATAAGGCACATTTTAACATACACATTGTTAGTGCAAACTCAAGATGAAAATACATACATAATAAAGGATTTAAATTTCAAACATTCAAATGAACATAGCTAAATATTGTGTGTAATATATTCGAGCTATTTATTTATTATTATTCATATGATACACTTGTTAATATCGGAGATTACAATTATTTGGCATTAAATTTTATAAAGAGTTCTATACATTTTATACAGTTTTTTTATAAAACTAGATAAAAGTTCAAATGAACACTATTAACTATTATGTTCAATGTATTTCAGTTGCTTATTGCTATTCATGTGATAAATTGATAGTTAATTTCAGATTATAATAATTATTTAGTACTAAAGTTCATAAACTATTATCCTATAAGTTTTATTAAGTTTTTAAATTTCCTTTTATTTATAAAAACCAGATAAATTTAAAATTTCATTTGTTGAAGGCAGGTGCTTTTTGTTTAAGTATTACCAAGAAATTTGAGCTATACATTTTTAAAAAGTTTAATAAGTAAATGTTAGGTAACAGAAATCTTAAAATAATAAATTAGAAACTTTAAAATATTTAATTAATTACTTTAAAATATTTAATTAGTTATTCATTATTAATTATTAAAAAATTCAGTTTCAGTCAAATTTCACTTTAAAACAATTTTATTTTTCTACAAAAAGATCGTTAATTAATATCAATAATAAAATAATAAATCTTAATCTTAATAATGTCAGCCAAAATAAATATTTCTTTTATAATTTTCAAATATTAAATTCAAAATTTAAACATAACGATCTTTTCATCCAAAATCTTTAACCTAACGTTCTTTCGTTTTAAATCTTTTCTCTCCTCTGTGTGGCAACACCGTCACTCGCGCGCAACGGTTTTTTGATTCGAAATAGCGTCCTTCCGGAGCGTCGCTTGCTTCTGGCCGTTGTGATTTCGAACTGAAAGGATGTCAAGGCCCGTCGTTGTGCCGTGTGTTTGATATTGGTACAACGGCGGGTCCACACTTACGATATCCAGTTTACACTTTAACAGTAGTTGTATCTTTTAAAATTAAAAAGTGTCGTTAAGTAGAAGATTTTAAATTTAAAGTAACTTAAATTTTGCACAAAGAGGGAATACTCTCCACAAAGCATGTACCAGTGTCCGTTGAAGTTTGACTCCAGATTTTAAAGAATACGGAATCATCTCATGACATTAGGTGTAACAGATTGAATTTGCACTTCCAGAACATTTAGCAGAATGAGTTTCAGAAAAATGTGCCGGCATCCATCAATGGTATGAGATTTATTAAGGTGTCTCTGATAGCGGCAACGATCTCAGGTATGTGTCCTCATGTGAATTATCCAGATCTATTAGAGATTTAAAGTGCATTATTTTCCTTCCAAAAGACCTCTCTGGGAACGCTGAATCCTGTAATACCACAGGAAAGACGTCATGATTGCGAACATTAACTTTTATTTTATCTGAGATATGAACAATTCCACTACGTTTGACATAAGTCCCATTGATCTAAGATCAGCATCTGGAACTGTAAAATGAAAGGAAAAATATTTTCGAACTAAGAATATAATGAATCTTAAAGCTTTTTACGAAGGTTTAGTTAATCAAACGATGTCAAAATAGAATAATGAAACGTGTTTGAGATGTTGTTGAATTAAAATGGATATATTCTTATTTTCTGTAATAAATCGCTCTCATGTCAATGTTACTTTTACCATGCTTTGTTGTATCTGAAATTTAGAATTTAGTGCACTAAATCTACCCTCCTCATTCCCTTCTCTTTTCATTTATATTTTAATAAAATAATAGCTTTAATAACTGTGTGTTTATTGATTTTTTTTTCTGTGATATATTTATTGAATATAATGTTTAATGTGACAAACGAATTAATAGAATCAAACAAATAAATATTAAATATTTCGATTGATAAAATAATTATCAAAAAATTATATTGGCACTTCTGCATTTATGAGTTAAGGGCTTTCAGATGAATACTGCACAGTTCGGGTGAGTACTACTTCAATTATTATTTAATATCCATCATGTATTTTCCTCTTTCTTTTTCATAATGCAATGTACTTCTACTTCTTTATTATCCTACCACTATATTCACGTGCCTCCTCTCCTTCTTTTAAATTAAATTAATTAATTCTAACTTTAAAATCACTCTATCTATTCTCTATCTTTTATTTATTTATTTTTTTATCTTACAGTAAAATATCTGGGAGCACGGCAGTGCGTCCGCCAAGTTCGCACAAGTCGTAAGATACCTTTTCCCGAACCATTTCGACATACTTTTCACCCCCTCATAACATCATTTTAGGGAGAGATATAGAAATTTTTCTTTTATACACATGTTCGTATGGTCAAACTGAACTAAGGTTCCATGATTTTATGTTTCTATATTTAGTAGTTTTCGAAATATTAAATTTCGAAAAAGCGCTTTTTTGTCACTGACTCACTTCACATCATCAAATAACTAAGGTACTTCTAAAAGTCGTAGAATCATGAAAATTCACAAGTAAGTCGGGTTTGTAGCACAATTAACCAGAAAAATCTGAAAACACAGAATTTCCGCCTCTAAACCCTTCAAACAGGGGGTGTTCATTTGGCCATAAACAGTTCCTTAACACATTCAATTGTACCAATGTTGGTCGCCAAAACTCGATTACAGAGTTTTGAAGGGAGTCACATGATTTCAAGCAGAATAACATTTTATATATATGCTTTTCCAAAGATGTTTGTTAAATAGAAAAAATGAATATACCTAAAAATTTTAATCAGTATAGGTTATGATATATTTACGATATTAAAACAATAAAACATTTAACAAAATATAACCACAATTCGGTACGTTTCTGATATAGTAGCCTTGGTGAAATACAGAAAATAGCCTTGACGAGAAAAGAAATTTGATAATAACGTATTTTCTGGCAACCTATTTACTGTGTCATATACACAAGCAATTTTTTCCATGTGTATACAATTTATTTAATGTAAGGAACCCGTTTATTTTTATATACCAACAAATAATTTGTATATAAAAAATAATATTTTATACATATATAAATAAATTATGTATATGTATATAAATACATATATAAATAACATAAAAGTTCATCAGGTTTGTTTTCATAATTGTTTATATCATTTGGCCGCATATCTAAGTTTCTGAAGTCCGAATTGCGCCAAGATTTAAAAAAAATGCCAAGGTTTCTATAGTGGAAAAATATCTTAATTCCATATGAAAGTTTAAAAATTTCCTTTTAATTAAATGAAAATGTGTAACTAATAAACTGTCTTTAACGATATGCGACAGGTTCGAAGTCCGCTGCTAATGTTATTATATTGTATTATTAGCCTACTTACTATTAATTTATTGTTAATTTTAAATCTGTAAAAGAAAGATTATAGTTATAGGTAAGATATGTTGGTTGCCAAAACCCGATTACAGAAAATTAGCCTGAGTTATAAAGATGTTACATGATTTCAAGCTGAATGAATTTTCATATGCTTTTACAAAAATCTTAAGGCAAATCTTTCAGTTTATCTGTCCATCTTTCTGTCTTTTACTTCCTTATAACAAATTTTATTAAAGACTGGAAGGCGTCTGCACAGATCATCACCTCATCGAGTTGACGGCTGAAATTTTAGGGTTAGTTAAATATCGATTAGCGTATTGAAATGTAACTGATCTGCCAAGTCATATCTTTGTGGAAACCACCTACAGACCCGATTTTACGGGTTAATTGGTGGATTTTCCATTGTGTTTTCCTGCACCCATTCCTCCATGTTTCCAAACTTTAGGATGCAGGAAAATACAATAGTAAACCTATCAGTTAACCACTAAAATTAGGTCTTCAGGTGGTTTCTACCAAGATAAGACTTAACAGACCAGTTGCATTTAAATATGCTAATCTAGTTTTAACTAATCCTAAAATTTCAGCTGTAAACTCAATGAGGTGATGGTGTGTACAGACGACTCCCGGTCTATTATAAATGTCGGAATTCTAATCTCAATAGCACTCTGGTCAATCTCGCAATTATCCCTACTATTTATGGAACACTATTCCTTTAAGTGCGTTTTAGTGATGTTAATGAACTTATGCATATGCATCATACATATTATACATATGCATGCAATACATTTGCATCATACATATTATAGGTATGTGTATAATACATAATACATATGCATCATTATGACGTCAGAATGAACAAAACATTTTTTGTCGCCAAATTTGAGAATTGACATGATATATTACCAAATTTGGCGAAACTTTGCTAAATGTTGCCAAGCTTGGCGAATATTTGATGCTAGTGTCTATTTTTCAATGAGTTAATTATTAATGCGAGCCATCTATTTTTATTTTTCCGCATATCATCTGAATAGTTTAATGATATAACCAGGGTTCATATTCTCTTTTTGTGATAAAATTCAAGCACCTTTCCAGAAATGAAAATTTTAATATTACAAAAGTATCTAGAAAAAAAAAATATTTTCCATTTTGACATGTTTTCAGGCGAATGCCATACCCAGTACCACACATACAGTAGTAGTGTCGACTCTAAGCCGCTTTAGCAGGGTGCAGCGTCCGGCGGCCCTTTTTATTTCTTTTTTGTGCCCGGCGGCTCTTTTAAACCCTTCTGGTGCACCCAGCTGCTCTTTATAACATTTCCGATTTGCCCCATGGCAATTCAATTGATCCCGGGAAAATAATGCAAATTCTAGGGACTCTAAACAAACCGGTTCAAAATATTTTTAGTGAACAAGGTACAAGTGTGCCCTTTATAAAAAAAAATAGGCCCTGTTTTTAGATTAGTGTTCCCTTTTTGAAAAAATGTACTCTTTTTTTAGAATAGTGTTCCATTTTTGAAAAATTCCCGCCCGGCAGTCCTTTTTTTGTAGAGTCAACACTAAATAGTGAAGGCTTAAATGTAAATTGTTATGAAAAAATCTTTGAAAAATAAAGAAAATCTTTTTGCATTCTACTTTTAAAGTTATTTGTGCTAACACTAGAGAAAAGTAGCCATTTGATAATTTTGCATTGTTATGATATTAATACACAATTTTAAATTTTACAAAAACCAAATGAATTTTTTCATAACTTGCCTTAATTTGAAAAGATCCACTAAATCATTTTTCAAAAAGGTATATTAAACACACACAAAAAAGAAAAATTTGCATATTTCAGCATGAATGATTTATTGCATTTTAAATAAAGACTTTTTACACAATTTAAGCTCTTTAACTGCATTTTCTTTTTTGTTATCTAAAACTTCAGCCTCTTTCTTTTACAGTTTATGCTAAAATCGCACTTTTCTCCATTGTCCATTGGGTATTGAGAGGGGATTTACATTGGAGGAATTTCCAATCTTACGATCGTCAGTAGCAACAAGTACAAGTCTTTTCATTTTCTTTTGTTAACTTAATCCTAGAGAGGGAAGGGAGAAGGGAACAAAGCGAAGTACAACTGTTCATACTCTGACCTCCTGAAAGAAAAATGATCTCAAACCAAATATTTTTGCCCGATTAATTTTTATTTTTTTTTTTACATTTGCAACTCTTATTTTATTTTGAACACTGGGGTGATTCTGAGTAGGAAAAAAAAATTCTGAAATTCACAGCAAATTTTCTGAAAAGTTACAGCAGATAGGGGGTGGGGGGAGAATCCACTCCCTACACTAACTGTGCGTTTTTTCCACGGCCCTTTGACGAAATTTGCCTTTTTTCGCTATCTTTTAACAAACTTCATTTTTTCGCTATCTTTTAACAAACTTCGTTTTTTAGCTATCCCTTGACGAAATTTGAGTTTTTTACTGATCTTTGGATGCAATGCAGTTTTTTTTTTTTTTTGCGATCTTTGGATGAAATTTGTTGGGTTTTTTTTTCATGATCTTTGGATGAAATTTGGAGTTTTTTCCCGGCCTTTTGTCGAAATTTGCGGGGGTTTTTGCATTCTTTTGGCAAAATTTGTAGATTTTCGTGATCTGTTGACGAAATGTGTTTTTTTTTTTTTTTTTTCGCGATCTTTTGACGAAGTTTGTTGTTTTTTTCACGATCTTTTGACGAAGTTTGTTGTTTTGTTTTTTTTTCATGATCTTTTGACGAAATTTGTTGTATTTTTCGCAATCTTTTGGCGTAATTTCTGTTTTTTCACAACCTTTTGATGAAATTTGCATTTTTTCACGATTCTTTGACGAAATTTGCGCTTTTTCTGTGATTCTTTGACGAAATTTGCGCTTTTTCTGTGATCCTTTGACTAAATTTGCAATTTTTCTGCAAACGATTGACAAAATTTATTTTTCCAGTGGCCATCTGTCGAAATTCATGATGTTTTTTATGGCCGAGTTTTTGGAAAATTCGGAACAGAATTATTTACAGAACAGAATTTTATTATTTGAACATCTGAATAAAAAAAATTAAGCATCTATAAAAAAAAGTAATGAAAATTAAGCACCTTCATTAAAATTTAAACAAATTCAAGCACTTTCAAGGGCTTTTTCTCTCTCTTAAAAATTCGAGGACTTTCAAGCACTTTTAAGCACCGTATGAACCCTGTATAATGTACTAATATTTCCAAAGTGCTAATAGTTTCGTCACTGCCCAAAGCCTCTGCTACTGTTATTATATTGTACTGTTATTATACTTACTGTGTCTATGTTGTTAATCTTTACACCGCTAAAACTTCTGTATTATATAAAGAGAATTTATGGAAACTATTAAAGCATTGAAACTGCCAGTTCTCTTTATGATTATTATAATTCTATAATATGTAACCTGTTAATCGATATGTACGTTAGAATGAATCTTCTATAATCCGGTTCCTCGCATTTTAGTTTTCAGGTTTCGAATAAAATTAGCTAAAATCTTAAAACCATGGCACATTGACTAATTCTTCAACACGATCAGATGAGAAGAATGATAGATTTTCAAATGGATCATGGCAGTGAGCCGGTAGACCTTCTTTTCTTCCGTAATTGAGTCTATTCAAAAGGTTAACGTGAAACAAAAAGATATTAGCATCAATATGGTTTAATGCAAGTGCAGATATTGTCAAAGGATTTCATAAGAACCATTTCACTTGTAACCAGTCGTATCAGTTAAAATACAACAATTGGCAGTGATCCCAATTAGAAAAGACTACTTAATAGGATTAAAAATTTCCACATTAGAAAACGAATCGTAACTGCTAAGGAAACATGCATAAGTGAGTTAAGAGATATTTGTCACGAAAGATGAAATACATAACAACACAAAATATATGATGTGCTTCCATGATCGCAAAGAGTTCTTGATTTCTCTATCAAAATCTTCCAACTTGGCGAAAGAATGGGCAAGTAAATTAAATTATGAATAACAGTAACATGATGCAACGTTTAACATGAAATTAATAAGGTAAATACTGCTTGCTAGAGGCGGCTAGTACTTTAATATAAAAAGAAATAAGTATAAATTTGTAAAGCTCAATAAAATAAATTTAGGTATTTTTATGTTAGCTGGGCGCAAGTGGCAAATCGCCAAATACTGTTCCCAACTCCTTTGTTCATATTGCATTCATTTCATTTAAAGATATATACTTTTCAGTCATCTCATTTAAAATAGATGCATTTCCCTCATTTTATTTAATAGAATATCTAACAAAGAAAGAAATAAATAAATAAGAAATAATAATATAAACCAAAATATTTTATTTGAAAATCAAAGCATTGTTTCTAATTTACACATGTGGAAAATGAAAACCGCTATTGGCGAAAAAATATAAGGCTAATGAGGAGATTTGCTCCCGGCTAACATAAAAGTACCGAAATTTAAGTTTTTTCATATTAATATAGTTTAGAATAACAAACTTGAAAAAACATACAAAAAGTAGTGATATCCCAACAAAAAGTTTTCGTAAAAAAAAAAAAAAAAAAAAAAGAAAAAGCGCCAAGTTCTCCTTAATGTTTCGGCCAGAAAAAGTAGTGATATCTGAAGTTCTCACAAGTTAAAAGCCAAACATCCCAAATCTTTCATTGAAAATGGCTTCCTGCAACTTGGCCGTTAATGCCTTCGAGAGAGTTTTTCAAATTTTAAAATATGTACAAATGAGCTACATGCCAACTACATTTTTTGATTATTTTAGGCATTTTGTGGCACAGAGTACAGAAATAAAATACGCATTTGAAAAAACCATTTAAACAACTTCAGTCTATTTAAATGCTTAGAAGTTAAAAATAACAAAATACTTGTATTCATGAGATAATATCCCTAATTGCTAAAACATAATTAGTATCAGCTTTTAACAGTTTATAAATCTAATACCTCTTAATGTATGCAATCAAACTATAATAAATGTTCAAACGAAAAAAATCTCTTTCGTCAATACAAAAGATTTCAATATTATACAATAAAATATAATGTAACATATTGTGAGATTTGAAGTAAGTAAATTTTGTTTTATTTCTTGGGTTTTACGTTAATGACTTTAGCTTTAAACCATACAAAATGGCAATTAAACAACAAGTGGACAAAATGATCTGTAATCAAAACTAATGTTTGTTGAAACTGAATGATAGTTATCAGAAATCTTTTACTTATAATATCTTTGTTTGAATTTGCCTCTTTGCATTCTAATATTACTTTTAATATTTAAATAATTCATAAATGCGCAATTTCCAATCATTAATTTTGAAATGCTGTAGAAAGCATCAACGACCAAGTCGCAGGAAGCCATTTTCAATGAAAGATTTGGGATGTTTGGCTTTTAACTTGTGCGAACTTCAGATATCACTACTTTTTCTGGCTGAAACATTAAGGAGAACTTGGCGCTTTTTTTTTTTTTTTTTTTTTTTACCGAAAACTTTTTGTTGGATTTTTTTTTTTTATCATTATATTTACATTATTTAATTCAATGGTACTGAATGGTGTTCATGATAAGGTTTTTGAGAGTTTAAAGTTTCATTGAATAATCCACACAAACTTTTTTTTACAATGCTTAAATATTCTTTCATGTTCAGTATTACTGTGTGAAATAAGCAGGACAGATATGGCATCAGAAAGTTCTTTATATTTTGGAAGTCCTTTGGAACCTTTGATTTTTCCAATCTCAATCTACTGAATATCCATGCATTAGAGTCATGCATCGAATTGGGTAACCAGATTTTACCTGAGCTCAACCTGTGAACTGTCTTTTTTTTTTCATTGCATACCGGATTGATCATAATTTTTTTCACTGTGTTTCAGGTTGACCCAATTTTTCAAAAGATAATATTTTTCAATTTTGAAGAAAAAAAAAAAACCCCAGATATGTCAATATTAATGAGTGTATTTTCAATGTAATATGTCCATTTTTATACAAAAATATAAAATTGATGTTAGAAATGTAGATTAATTTTCCATAATTGTATTAAAATATAAACTAGTTTTTTTTTACTTGAAGCGAAAGAAAATTGATGTGCAAACTGCAAAATTGATTTTTAAGCACATCTATTGCCTTATTTTTGACCTTGCCAGGTTTTACCTTCAATAAACATGGAAACAGCTTTTTTTTTTTTTTTTTTAAATGTTTATTGAAGAAAATGTAAAATCCCTTAAATTGGTGATATCTGCCACTTCAGACTACAACATGCTTTAGAATAGCATTTTCTGTTGTAAATTTATTATATAATTACAAGCAACAATGTAATAATTCAAAGTATTATCCAAAACGGCATTCCTTTTTTTATAACAATTTGTGAAATTTCTTCTTTAATTGAACTTCTATTGTGATTTCCTGCAGTAGTTTCAAATTTCCTATACTGGTTCATCTATAGTCATAAAGAATAGTTTATTCATTGGGACATAAAAATATAGAACTAACAAAAAGTAACAATCATTAAAAATAATAAAATATATTATTTCAGAGCTGGTAGAATGAAAAAATTCTACAAGTGATGTCATTTTCAATTGATGGCAATTAAGGGCAAATATTGCTGTTTTATGGATTAATAAAGGTAAATCAATTTATTAATTAAAAAATGACCTGATTCCAATTTTAGGTTCATGTAGCATCTTAGCGCCATCTACTCAAATGTAATTTTTTTTTTCTATTGTAATGAGAAAATGGCATCAATAAAGATGTAATCAATGAAGTTTAATTAACCCATTCATTCTCTTTTCTCTGTAACAATGGATGCCACCATATTGAAGACATTTCATAAAAAAATTAAAATATAAAAATGGGAATATATTAAACAATAACAAGACGAACACACCACAATTGAATAGATTTCATTAGAAAAAATTAGTAAAATTGATTCAGTATAAAATTCAGGGCAGATGAATAAAAAAATCCTGTGTTTTAAATATGATTGTTTTAATGCAAAATTAGCTCTAAATAACAACTGCAAAAATTGTAATTATTTTAATGATTTTTGCATGTGCCAGGCCAATGATTTTCATATGAGTTGGATCAGGATTGGGCCTGGAAATTTCAGCCCATGCAGACCTCAAGGAAGAATGAATCCAGACCTGGCTCAAGCCAGAAAAAAAAAAAGCCTGGTGAAAGTCTATAGAAAAAAATAGGCCTGGCCCAAGTCTTGTGACTGAAAATTGGTCATGGCTAGAGTCTAGGCCACGGTTGGCGAACCTTTTTGTTGCCGCGTGCCAAATTTCATCAAAAAATATTTTACGTGACCATGACGTGCAAACTAAAAATCAAATTTCGTAGATGGAGAAATAATGGATTAAAATTATTTGAAATTTTCTATTAAGATTTTAAAAATATTAGAAATATACATGTAGGTGCTACGCTATAATAATTATGGAAACAAATATATTTTAGAAATTAATTTTTAAAAATGAATGCGATGTAATTTGATTTCTGTTGTTACATTTATCAGATTAATTTTAAAGCAAACTGATTCGGATATTTCTGACAAATGCTTTCAGTTTGAGTTTTGATATTATTCATTTATGAAAACAGCGACCTGAAAGCATAGCTAGGCAAAAAAAAAAAAAAGTTAAAATGTCAAACGCTAGTTTCTCTGAATAGCTCTGAAATAAATTCAAATTCAAAGTTGCCATAACTTAACCTTCGGAATTTAGTAATGTCTAATAACTAATTCTTGCCGATAGTTTTCAAGATATTGTCTTTGTTTTTTAAACATTTTTGAGACCATAACTAATTAGATTGGAATATAATATGCTGCAATAAAAATTTTCAATTTCCATTTAATCGAATTCGGGAAAAATCATTTGTGATTTTGTGAAATTTCACTTTATTTTGGTTTAGAGCCACAAGCAATGCCGTGCCAAAATTATTCTTTCACGTGCCATAGGTTCGCCGCCCCTGGTCTAGGCTCTCTAATGTACACTACTGTCTGTGTACTTCGATTAGTGAAGACTGGTGAGGAAATGAATTCAGATTAGTGAAAGTATCCCGAAAAGGAAGGATTACAGACTACCAGGCTAAAACTCCATAAATAGGTATGTTGCCAAGCTTGGCATCAAACAATAGTTATGTTGACAACAATGTGGTGGTGGTTTTAAATGTAGCAAGAGTATGAAAGCAATTACGCAGAGTTTCCCCCAGGTTTAAAAAAGGGCAGGGTGCTGCTTGTGGGAAAAGGGCACTTTTAGATTCCGAAAGGCATGTTTTGGATTCTTAAGGGCATTTCTTGAAATTATTAAAGGCATTCTTTTGATTTTTAAAACTACTTTTTAATATTTAATAGACAGAGCACTATTTTAAAAACAGCAATGAGTCAATTTTTACTATGTAAGTAAATTTTTTAATAAACAAAGGAGTAAAGGCACTTTTTTCCGGTGAGGGCAACAAGGGAGCTAATTTTTTTAATGAGGGGCAAGAAGGGTGCTATTTTGTAAATCTAAGGGCAGGCAGGGTGCAGCACCCTCCTGAAACTGTCTGGGGGAAACTCTGCTATTACGTATTACAAAATTTTGCATATTTACAGAATGCTTAAGAAATGTATACAGAATGTTTAGCCAAATATTTAAATTCATCAAGATAAACAATACCAAAAAAATATTAAAAAATAAATAAAAAGAAATGTTTATTACCTGATTTTTTTTTTTTTTTTTTTTTTTTTAATTGCAGTGTCAGCAGTTAAATAACATCTAACTGCAAATATATTTTTAAAATAACTACTAAAATATGCAGTGAACATACAAAAATAAATATTTGGCTTATATAATTTTTTGAATAACAACTAAAATCAAACCAGGTTACAATAATAAAATTAAATTTTCGCCAAGTCGAATTTAATAAACATATACCAATTAGTGATATACCCGGTTAAGCAACTTTCTCCAACTATCACATTGCTAAATGTTGGTCAAATTTCAATTTTGGTGCAGGGCTTCAGCACCACCCTTTAGTGGCTTCACACATTTTAGGTAAATAGGCCTACCTCCTATTATGTATAATTCAGATTTCAGACACATGTGCAAGTCACTAAGTAGTTTTTAAATACTGTAACTTCCAAGTAATTTGGAACTAATAGTAGTAGATTTTCACACAGCACTTGAGTGCAAGAACACCTTTTCTTTGTAGCTGACACTAAAGTGTCTTTTAACCCTCTAGTGCAGCCATACTCAACCTGCGGCCCAGCGACCTTTTATTTGCGGCCCAAGACACTTATGATCATTAATTCCTATTTATAAAATTAGGATGAGCATGAAACATTTTTAAAACCTTCACTGTTCTTTTATGTACTTTTGTGGAGAAAAAAAATCTGACCCATATTTACCGATTACTAAATTTAAATTATATTAAAATATCTTAAATGCCATTTCCTTAATCAAAAGTTCTTTTTACATTTAGTTCTATTTGTGTTATAGTGCTGTATAATGTTTCTTAGTCTTCAAAACTAAAATATTATTTGAAATTAATTAAATTTGCCCCATACATTTCTACATTTAAAAAAAAGTTTCTGCAGTGAGAAAACGACAGATTTAATGAAAATTTCTCGATTTATTTCTTTAGAACTTGAAAATTCTGTATTGATATATTATTAAGTTTTATACTAGCTAATAATGCTTATTAGCATACTTGCCAACTAAATTTCGGTAAAACTCAGAAGATTTTAGACAAAAAATCAGAAGAAATCAGAAGATTTTCGTGAAAAATCAGAAGAAATCATAAGATTTTTTAAGTTTTATAACACTTTCAGTAAGGACTAAAAAACAACTGAATCCTTATAAATAAACAAATTTGAAAGAGAAACTCAAATAAAATATTCACTAATTTGCAATTATACACAATATATATGTTATGATAAAAAAAATAACTTGAATATATTAAAAATTACTATTTTTTTTCTCTTTTGAATATTCATAGATTTCCTACCATTCACATTAAAAGACACTTAAAACTTCTGCCTCCTAACATCTTTTTTTTTTTTTTTTTTGAGGGTGATGAGTAAAAAAAAAATTCTGAAATTCACAGCAAATTTTCTGAAAAGTTATAGCAGAGGGGGTGGGAATGTGTGTGTGTGTGGTGGGGGGGGGGAAATCCACTACCGACACTACTTATGAGTTTTTTCTGCGGCCCTTTGACGAAATTCGCGATCTTTTGGTAAAATTTGTGGGGGTTTTCGCGATCTTTTAACGAAATTTGTCGTTTTTTCGCGATATTTTGACAAAATTTGTGGGTTTTTTCGTGATCTTTTGACGAAATGTGCTGTTTTTTCGCGATCTTTTGATGAAATTTGCGTTTTTTACGCGATTCTTTGACGAAATTGGCGATTTTTCTGCAAACGATAGACAAAATTTTTTTTTTTGGCGAACATTTGTCGAAATTCGCGATATTTTTTATATCCGAATTTTCGAATTGGTGAGATTTTTTTTCAATTTTCAGAAATGAATGCCTTACATTTTCGGAAAATTTGGACCAGAATCACCCCTACAGACGCAATCTTTTCACGAAATTCGCGTCTTTCTTGCGATCGTTCGGCGAAATTTGGGTTTTTTTCCCGCGATCTTCTGACGAAACACGCATTTTTTCCGCGATTCTTTAATGGAATTCACGTTCTTACGCATTTTTTTGTACGGAAATAGTGTTTTTACGCGATCTTTTGACGGCACTTTTTTTACCCGATCTTTTGACGAAATTCGCGTTTTTTCGCGATTCTTTCACGGAATTCTTGTTTTTATGCGCTCTTTTGGGGGGGGGATTCTCGTTTTTTACGCGATCTTCCGACGACATTTGCGTCTTTCCCGCGAACATTCGGCGAAATTGGGGGTTTCTCCGCGATCCTTTGACCAAACTCGCGTAAAAAAGTGTAAGAAAAGGTCGAAAAGCGGAAGAAAATGACGAAAAGCGGAAGAAAATGCATTACGCACGTAAAATCTGAAAACATGCCGATTTTTCAGAAGAATTCTGAAAAAATCGGAAGAGTTGGCAGCTATGTTATTAGGCTTAAACTTTTGCAGCAGAAAAATAGACAGGAAAAAGCTTTATAGCAATATTTCCAAACAACAGTCTTTGCGGCGTATTTCTACTTCATTTTCAATAGAAATTACTAAAACGCATATTGTTTGGAAATACTTGAAACATTTTTTGGTACCATTTTTTTCACGACATATGTTCAATCTCAATTAAATTTTTATCAATCATTTTTTACTATTTTTGTTATCTATTTTAATTATCCTTTGTTACATTATTATATAAATGTGTTAAGGTTGGTGTTGCCAGATCCACTGTACGTCCTACATCACCTTGGGTCGGCGCTATATTTTTTCGTTGCCGGTCGGGTTGACTTCTATTTTTTTGCTTCAGATGTAGTTGATTTTCTATTAAAAAGGAAATGTTGGTAATATTTTTCATATTCCGAGATAAGTAAAAATGCCTTCTAACTGTGCCGTACAGAAAGAATAATCTGTGACCAGATTTATTTTATACATTTTATTTTTCATGCAGTAATTTAAATATATACTCATTCATATTCAAATATGAATTTATTTTCATCTGAAAAATAGTTCAGCTGAAATTTTTTGTGAAAATTCTAACTAGCCGACATGCAAAAAACCTAAATCTGGTCTGCAAAAATTATCCTAGGGTAAACCCGACCCACAGAAATAAGAGTCACCCCGGCCTGAAATATGAAAATGAAAGACAACCCAACTTAATCCAAGAGCCCATACAACGATCCCGAGGTATCCGCCATTCAGATTTTTCTATATTTGAATATTAAAGAATATAGATATGTCGATTTTCCTATAAAAAAAGATAGAAACGGCATTAGATATATAATTATAGATTACTTTTCATAATTGCATTAAATCATGACTTAATTCCTTTTCATTTCAGGGTCGGGACAGGCTGGGTTGCAGGTTGAAATATATTGGGTCTGGGTCGTA
The DNA here is from genome assembly GCA_963932465.1 of Maratus speciosus. Classification (NCBI taxonomy): domain Eukaryota; kingdom Metazoa; phylum Arthropoda; class Arachnida; order Araneae; family Salticidae; genus Maratus; species Maratus speciosus. The sequence goes on along the minus strand of OZ010791.1, from coordinate 246,033,946 downwards.
GAAAATTATTTTGTCGGGTTCAGGTCTGGTTTCGGGTCGATGAAATATTTTTGTCCGGTTCGGGTCGGATTGACTTAAGATGGAATGTTCGAGTCGGGTACAACTAGAGATTACAATCCCGGGATCCCGTATCCTGCTTTATTTTTAATTGCGAAAATCCCAGGATTTTCGGGATTGTCTGTTTTTCTAATGGAAAAATATTCAGCTGAAATTAAAATATATTTATAGACTTTCGCTTTTGGAGAAAAAATCAATTTTTATGAAATTTATATATCATTGAAAAAGAATGTATATCTCAAGTATTTTTTTAGTTATATTTTTCTAAGGGATTAAAATTTTTAACATGGAAATCTTTTGACTTGCAAACAGATGTAAGCGCACAGCTCATTGGGAATAATGAAATCATTTGTTTATTTCGATTTCCCTGCCTGTGTAGAAAATATATTTCACTTCATATGTCATTTTCGAATTAGAGTTTATTGATTAGGGTCACATTTGAGTATCATAGTAATTATTATGGGCTAACTTCTTTGCTTTTGTGCGTTTATACTTATTTTGCTTTAAAGATGTCTAATGAAAAGGATTTTGTAGCTTATCGGAAAGATAATGGCATATCTACAGTATGGGACTACTATTGAACGTCAAAAGATGGAAAAAGCACCAACTGCAAAATATGTAGCGCAAGTGCTTAAAACATTAGGTGAATCGACTAAGGGGTTGCATACACATTTACCTACGAAACATAGCACTAAAGTTCAGAAAGAATTTAAGGCTATGCCTCGAATCCAAAAGGGCAACTTCAAAAATAAATTAAAACTTATGTTATATTCAGAAATGTATGAAACTAGAAGGTGTTGTTCAGAAACTATGTAATCGAACTGTTTTTTCTGTTTTTCTGCGAACGATCTTTCAGAAAATAGCGTTAAAGAGGGTATTTTGAGCCGAATTTCCACGCGAAAGAAGTATAACCACTCAAAAAAGAAGCCAAAAATGCTTTGCGCTTGTTGAGCAGAGCAGTTGAGAACAGCCTGTGCAAAACATTTTGACACATTTACACATTCATTTTTTAACAGAAAGATACAAAATTGGAAGGCCTGACTAAGGAAGCGATTTGGAATCGAACTGTGTTTTCCATTTTTTTATATCAATAAATTACCTATTGAGTTATAAGCGATTTTGATCACGTGACAAACTCGTTTTTCACCCTTTTTTGAGTGGTTATTCTTCTTTCGCTTAGAAATTCAGTTCAAAACGCCCGCTTTGACATTATTTTCTGAAAAATGTATTGCGTTTGCAAAAAAAACAGTTTGATTAGATAGTTTCTACACAATAACACCTTCTACCTTCATGCATTTCCGAACAAAACTTATGTCATAAAGTTGCCATTTTGGATTTGAGAACAGCCTTAATACAACCTCTCCTCCTGCCATAAGTCAAGATGGCATAGAAGATACATTGCTTTCTAAAAAGCGGAAAATAGAGGATTATTTTAGCAGTGATATGGAATCGCTGGATTTAATTTTATGGCGAATGACAGCTAAAGACGGTTTCTCATGTAACGTTTTGATCACTTCAACTGATTTAAGAAACTTACTGATAGCTAAAGACTATAATGATTTGACAAAATCTGCAGTATCAATTCAAAATCAACTAGTGATAGTAATGATGAAAATAGTTCCATAATAAAGGAGTTTTATTGAGAACAAAATTAGAAATAGACTTTGACACGATACTTTTAGATGCCCTAATATTTCTTAGATCATATTTATTTTAAAATGAAAACTGATTAGTTACGAAACAGCAATTCCCCCCCCCCCCCCCTCTCTTGTGGCATGTAATGATTTTTTATATTATGCAACGTTCTCGAATTTTAACAACTATCTCTATTTAGAAATTTAAACTATACATCTACATATTTTTTTATTATTGTATATGTGTGTGTGTGTTAAGTTCTTTAATTAAAAAAAAAAAAAAACATGTTAGGGAAAATCTTGCATTTGTGATATCCTAGAATTGTAATCTGTAATTATGTGGTTATGAGAATAACTCAAAATTTAATTAGTGCTATTAATTATTTTTTAATATTATAAATATTAAGCCATTCAAAAACTTGTTTAACAGGAAATAAAAGAAGTTATCTTGAAGATATGAAACATAGACATTGCATGTTTTTTTGTTACATTGTGAAACACAAACTGCATATTTGTTTTAATTTTCAATTATTGTAATTTATACTATACTTTGATAATTAATTAAAATCATAAATTTTTAACTTGGAATGTTTTCAAATGTAAGTTAGACTGTATTTTCACTTTTATTATCTTTTCTATAAGATAATGACATTTAGCTGTTGTAAAAATTGGTGATTTAGAGAAATTCTAATTTTCGTAATCCCGGTATTGAATCTAAGCAATCCTGAAATTCGGCAATTGGAAATTAGTCTTGGGATTGTAATCCCTAGGTACAACCCGATCCTTGCAGGACTCTAGTCCCATGTCAGAAAAAGCGGAACAGGGGGACAAAGAAAACGGGACGGCGGCTTCTAAATCAGGACATAAAAATACACCCTATAAAAATGGAAACTGTCTATAACAAAATCCTTTTTTAAATGTTGATTTTTCATTGTCTTTACGGTAGGAGTAAGAATACAATATAATTATACTTACTTAGGGGGAAACTAAACGAAATTCTTTTTGAGTCCTTTCGACTCCATATTAGCAGATTTTATTATAGTAAATAAACATCTTATACAACAAAACATGGGAAAGTGAAATTGCCAGGGACTGAAACAAAATTGTAACTTAGCAGGTGTAATTGGGCGGTATTCTTATCGTCAAGACAATGAAATTTTTACTTTTAAAACAAAATTCCATTATAAACAGGTTCCATGTACACAAGGTTTACTGAACAAAGTACATTAAAACTTATGAAAACAGAATCTCTAGGGACAGAAAAGAATTCTGTTCTATGCTGGTGTGTCTTGGAATGTAGAATTTAAGGCATTCCTTTGGAAGGGACTGTAAAAATGTTCCTATATAGATGGATTCTGTTTTTTACAGAGTTTACTGTATTAAGTTCCAATCCATGCATATTAAAATAGAAAGCATGGTACAAAAGTAAATTTAAAAGAATTTGTTGTATTATGAAAAATCAGGACTTTTTGTATCCCGCGCAGTGCTTACGAAGGACAGTTCTCAGAGCCCCCGAACATCGAGACAGACTATGTAAATTGGGACACATGGCAACACTAGTTGCGGCCCGCCAAACATTGCAAACATATGTTTGTGGCCCGCGAGAAAAAAAGGTTGAGTATGGCTGCTCTAGTGCATGATTTTTTTTTTTTTTTTTTTAATCACCCATCCCTTCTATTATAATCTGAACAACATATAAAGTGAAATTTAAAGTGTTGCCAAATGACAACGACAACACTATGCATTGTAGGGTTAAAGAGTTCAAGACTTTTCTGATAATTATTTTAACAATTCTAAAAGCCATATCACACGAAGGTCATTCGCCGAACATTTTCCCCAACACAACACATAACAAAAGTTGTTTGACCTAGATGAAGGAGAGAATTTTGCAGGCTATTCTTGCTAATCCAACTTTTCCGGCATCACATGGGAAAAGTTGAATACTTGTTCAGTGCTGCATCAACTGAACCAATAGGAACAAAGTTAGGATTTATATGAATGGATAGAAAAAAGATATGCAAACATATCAAGTAACTCTTCCAGATCAACACATAATAGATAACCCTACAAAAAGTTTGAAGAACCTGTTTATCGAACATGCAACAAGCTGGACGAACATGTTTCGTAAAATGTTTGTGGAAATATTTGTTGTTTATCGTCCTCCATCTGATACGGCTATAAGATTTTACAGATTTTTTATTCAGAAAAGCTATTAGTTCATTAGTCAAAAACAATTCATCACATTGAAGCAATGGTATAAACATTTTATTGCTTACCCATTTTGCAAATTATGATTACTACTCCTAGATAAAAATTCTTTCGTTATTTTTTCTTCGACATCATATTCCCTAGTGTCATCTATTTCTTTAACTTGACCAGTAGCAACACGATACAAAAACTGAACTATAAACTGAAATATAAAAATAAAATTTGTTAGAAAAAAAATTATATTTAAAACTAGCAAATACAACTGATAATATTTTTTTAACAATTATTCTTTTACCTAGAAAACATGAACTATTAGACCACAAATGAAAATTAATGAAGTTGCAGTTTTAAAATTAAAGTATGAAGTGTATGTTTTATATACTTATCCAATGTGTTAATATTGGATATGAAATACAGTGGACTCTCAATAATTCAAACTCGTAATGAAAATAGTTTGAATTTTGAATTATTAAAAGGGGTTAGAGAAAACAAAATTACAGGATTTAGCCAATGCTTAACTGGCGTCAAATGGAGAGAATACCTTCAAGGATTGCATCTTGCCTTAAAGTTCTACTTTTAACTGCCCAGAAAAGCATTAAACAGTCAAAATCAGTAGGAAACGCTCATGTAAAAAAGAAATTAGGCCAACCGCCTTCTGTCAATACCCGAAGAATTCGCAACATCAACAAGAAGAGAATTACCAGAAACAACGCCGTAAGCCTGAATTCCATTGCAAACACACTGTATATTTCTCACCAAAGTGTTCAGAACATTTTTAAAAACTTTCTCGGACTTCATAATTATTGTTTGTACCTCGGGCAACATTTGTCAAATGATGCTAAGCTAAAAAAAACTAAGTTTTCAAGATGCGCCACTTGGAAGATGTTTTGTTAAAAACTTTCCAACTGGTGGGAACTTGTGTTAAACTGGTGGGATGAGGAAATCTTCACCATCGGAACATGCACAACTGTCAGTATGATCGGCAACTGATAAGTCCAATGCAGAGAAATGCAAGAAAAAGAAAAATCATCACAAAATCGTTTTTTTTCCCCAAGGTTTAATGATTTTGGGCAAGAGTTACCACCAAGGAAAAATACCTTTAATGATAAAAACGTAAATATTAATTCTAAGACATCTAAGAGAAGTGCTGATTAAGATTGTGGCCCCATGGAAGCAAAATAATCCCAATGGAATATTTCAGCAGGATTAGGCACCTGCATATTTAATAAAACAATGAATGCCGCTGAAATAGTCCGAATCTTAACCCACTTGACTTAGAAGAAAAGTTAAAGATGAAGAAAATATCCAGTTTAGACTGTCTGCAGCGAAAACCGGAAGATTCAGATCAAGGTTATCTGCGGCACAATATCAATTGTGTGATCCCTTGTTTGCAAAGTTGTGTTAAAACGAATGGTGGATATATTGAACAATGTTTAAATGTTGTTTGTTATATCTTTGTTTTGTTAAAACAAAAAATTGTCATCATGCAGCGTATATTTTTGATAAAAGAATGTTTTTCTGTGCACCCATACTTTTCAGCCACCTTGTATGTATAGTGTGTATATATATATATATATATAAAAGCGATAAGTATAATAATCACCAACTAAAAACAAAATACATTTATGTGAAATGCACCAAAATGCTGCAGTAAAACACATAAATTCAATATACAGTATGTCCACGTATAACCTGACCGACCTTTCTTTTTGCAACCGTTGGTTCTAGATGCATACTTCTATAACGGCTTTACCGTTATATATTCATTATTCCTCTTTTCCCCTCAAAAAAATCAACTTTTAACTTTACTGGTTTATTATAAATTGTCATTATTCTTCCCTCCACCCTTCAAATAAAATATTTAGTTTAAATTTGACATTTTAGAGTCAATTTCATATGTCTTTATTCATTCTCTTCCCCCCCCCCCTCTCACTACTGTAAGTTTCGCTTTTACTTTTTAAAGTTCTTTTCAAATGCAGACATCATTTATCTCGGTTCCTTTTTCTGTCTTTCAAATTCACACGATAGAAAAAGATCTTAACCGCAGTTATTTCCCATTGAAATAAAGTAAAAGAATAAAATACAAATGAATGTCTTTTCGCTTTGCAGCTGACGTTATCTAATGCATATTTTCCCAGCCTCTGGGCTTGCATTAGTATTCAATTCTCACCCTTGTACTTTGTCGGATACAAACCATATGCCCATTGCTGACTAATTTGCAGCTGTAGTTAGATCTGTAACGTGCATATAAAAATCATGTGTTCCTATTTCTTTAACCACTTTTCCTTACCGCAGGAATGTTAAGATACGTGTAACCATATAGCCGCGCCATGGCGTAAATTGAGTTCTATGTAATACTTAGGGATGCTTCTGATTCCTTTGTCCACGCCACCAATATTCATCGCCAATATAGTACATATGTTCCTATTCATCTCGCCAATGAGTGAGTGATTGTAATGAATATTTCACCACTACTCTCTCTGATCTCGAAGGTGACGGATCTCAGCGCTGGCCTTTGGGACCGCCCCGTCAGGCAGCCTTCTGTTTGACTTCTCCCGTCCCACTGTACTATCATGGCCCTCCTTTTAAAAAGTTTCATAATAAAGAAGTAAGTCCTCGAAATATTCGTGTTGGAGTTTTTTTTCATTTATTCATGAATCTGGAAATCTACAGCATCTCCTCTATATAAAAATTGGTGCCGTGACCAGGATTTTTTTCTCCAACAGTAATAATAAAAAAAAAAAATACGAGAAGTTTCATTCCGTTTCACTTTTCTTACCAGCGACGCGAAAGGATGTCCATAGACCTTTTTTTCCCCACGGGAGTTCCGGCTGCCTCTTCATACTCTCTGTTCGTTCGCCGATGTCAACTTCAGGGGATTTCCCTTGCCTACTCTCGCTACTCCAAGGGATTTGGAGAGTGCCTCTTTTTTCCGAACTTTACACTGGCCTAACGAGAAGCAAGATTTAGACTGCGGTGCTCCAACGGGGTCATCGAACGACGTCGCCTCCTGCAGCGGTTCTTTTTTCCTACGAGATATCACACCTGCATCACTTATTTCCCTGTGTGAAGTTGTGTCTTCATACTCCTACTCATTACTATCAGAAAAATCTGTCAGTACTCCACTCCAAAACAAACATCACGACAGTTTCTGTTTTTGTGCGCGATATTCAACCTTCAAACAAACATGTTTGTGCTACCAGTGTGAGTGCGAAAGGTTTTGTGAAAAGAAAAAGTGCCATCTGAACGTACACCCACTCCAGATAGTTTCCTAAAAGGAAATATTTTGTGAAAAAGTCCTCACCTAGCTGTGGTATGAATTATCCGCACGAGTAACACACATTTTAAACAAAGTTCTCAGTGCAACAAGTCCAGGAAATGTGCGCCGTTTCGCTTTGTTTGTGATCTTGTGATTAATATTTGCAGTGCAAAGTGTCTAGGAATCCCACAGATTTGGTGAAAAGATAATGAAATATGCTAAAAAGATATATAATTTCGTGAAAGTGTCATCTTGTGTTAGGTATAACAAATTGTGTCCGAAGCAATAGTCAAAAAAAATTTCGATTTACTTTGTGCTTCTTTGTGGTGATATCTTCAATTTTTCTAAAAAAAAAAAAAAAATATATAGAATGCACCAAGGGTGCCACGAATTAGAGGAATAATGTTTTCCTTTTGTGGTGTGTTATCAAGATATAAAAGAATTACCCTACTGATGTGCAAATGCTTCAGTTAAAAAAAAAAGAAACCACTCTGCATTAAAAAAAAAAGAGTGTACTAAATCACACTTCACATGTTGTGTCATCTATCATTCAACATTTTTATAGCATTCAGAGTACGAAAATAGGACGTTAATGATATTTTTGTTTTAATTTTCTTTTCCGTTGCAAATTGTCACTAAAATCTTTTTATTTTAACTCTTTTTTCTTAAAAAAAAAACAAGCGTTGTTTTCTCCTCGCTCTGTTTTTGTGCTCCAAATGAATGCTCTCTACAAAAAAATGACATACTAGTTGATCGAATTCAATGAAAACACTTGTGTCACAATACTTTATACAAAAAAAAAGAAACACAGTTTGCATGTAAGTATGAACAGGGAATACTTTTACATTAAATTATTTACTCTAAATTGTTATAACCTTTTTTTCTTTCTTTTCAATATCAGTAAATTATCAGTTTCTATCCATGTTATGGTTCCCTATTCATACTTGTACTTTTACCATTTGGATTTTCATAAGTTTGTTGATTTGTCAGCTTGAACGGAGAAATCACTTCTGAACAATTTTTTTTACAATATTTTTAACAGTGATAGCATATTTGCTCCTTATTATCTTCTTCCAAGCTGCGTTTTTTTTTTTTTTTTTTTTTTTTTTTTTTAAGTACTTTTTGCAGTTAAAATGATAAAATTATTATACTTTTATTAATATTTCACTTATGTTTTTATGGTTAAATCATGACATACTTCTCATATTTTTTTTTCTCTTACGTGAATTTACATAAACATGCTATGTTTCCTTTTTCGTAAAAATGATTTTTATGCATTCAAAAATCTAGAGTTTAACCTTTTAGCCCCACTAGTATATTTTGAAAGTACACTTATTCTGATGATAGGCAACAAAGAGTTCTCTGCTCCAAGTTTTGCAGTATTTGATATTTTTATATAAATATGTGCATATTTCGCTCACAACGTTTGCACATTTTTCACTTGTGTGTGACATTTGCACAATTATTCTCAGCATGTGTTGCTCGACTCTGACCTTGTTTGTTTTGGGTTTTTTTTTTGTATTTTAAACCTGAATTACAATTTAATTACCTGTTTTTTTTATTTTATTGAATTTCGGAAGCTTTAATCCAACTGGATGTTGACAGAAATTTAACTTTCAGAAATGTTGTGATGGATACACTCATTTTTTACACTCCAGTACAGTGAGTTGCTTTTTCGTTTGATTATTTAGCCGGCAAATAGTTAAATGAATGTCGAATTGGAACAAAAGTGAAATCGTTTCTGATACCCGTTGTCAGACTATATGTTTTTCACTTTTTGGAAGATTGTTACTGAAAGAGTACACATTCATTCAACTTTAAAAATTCATCATTACACTAGTTACATTTTTAGATTTATTTTTAGAAATTTGGATATAATTTCACTTGTTAATCTTAGTTAAGTTTATTTAGTTACATTTTATCACACAAGTAGCATTTCCTGGTTAAATTTTATCCTTTTCCACTTTCCTTTACTTAAAAGCACAATTTTTTTGTTTGTTTGTTCTAACTGTAGATGAAGCATTTTTGTACTTGGGATACAAGGCTCTTGGTTCCATATGTACACAATGAGTTTGTGTTCATAGTTTATACAACTGAGTTCATAGGTTACAAAACTGAATCTCTCTATTCTAAAAAAAAGTAACTACCGCTGTCACCGCCGCCGCCGGTTTTGATTTTTTTGTGACCGGAGGCCTTTCTTCGTTAATATTAACAAAAATAATGCATACAAAAATATGAAAATCGGTGATTTTATACAGAAATGTTTGATAAACACGCTGTTGCAGACAGTTTTCAAATCGAAGAATTATTTTAAGAGTTATTTAATGCTAAAGTTGGACAAAATCGTTCCACTAAAAAAGTTTTATAGCAGCAAAAACTATACATGGCAGTGTAATCATTTTTAGATAATTTTATGCGTTAGAATTTGCCGGAGTGCAGATTGCATTATTTTTTTTATTTTGACTCATTTTTTCAGGTTTTATTTCTATTTTAAATTCAAATTTTCAGCATTTCTAGAGATATTTTTTACAGATTTCAGAAAATTGTACTAATTTAAACTGTTGCCAACTGTAATAAAAAGCGCAAGCAATAATGTTTGCTTCAAATTAAAAATTTATTTACATGTGACTATTATAAACAGGAAAAAAACTTTCAAATTAGAATTAAATAATTACGTATAAAAAGCAAGAACTTATTAAAAATTACGTCATAAAAAGTATACACGTGAATTTTAAAAGAGAAAGGATATTGTAAAATAATAAATTCATTAACATGCGTTAGAAGTCTTAGGAGAAATTACGTCATATTTACGTCACATTATAGTTATTGCATAAAATGAACACAAAATAATATTGCAAAAAAGTTTAAATTTAGAAATTGCGCTAGACATTTATTTGACATTTTGAGAATTAATTTAAAATGTCTCATTTAAAAGAACTTTCTTTTCGCTTTGTTAAAAAGTACCAGGAGACAAAGACTCTCTTTACTTAATTCCTTTTATATTAGCTTATTTTGAAATGTTGTTACACGTGCATACGTCATCAAGTTATTTTTATTTCGACGTTTTATTTGTGTTTTTATTAATGTTGTACGAATTTATTTGTTCTTTCGTTATTTAAAATAAAAATTATATCAATTTGTATAATTTGGCGAAATTGGTCGACAGGATAATCAAGTAGTACCGCAGCGAATTTGGCGTTAAAATTCCCCAATCAAAGAGAAATGAATAGAAATTCGTTTATAGGGAGATCGCCACTGTTTTTTAAATTATAATTCAATCTTTCGAAATCTTTTTAAAGCCGATCAAATTAGCGCGCATTTAGAGTCTGCAGTGTCTGTGTTGAGATAATTACCAGTAAGTAATATCTCAGTAAATTAATTTAGCAGAGTGAATTAAGCAAATGGAAACGTAAGTGCTTTATGTCCCGACCTCGGATGAAAAATTACGTTAAACTATTAAATCTATTATAACTCAAATCTTAAATTAAAAATATTTAAACAGTTCAATGAAATTAACTTATTAACTTGCTGAAATGCAATCAGAAAAAGTAAAACTACTATGTGATCTAAATAACGAAAGACAAATTTAAAAGAAACAAAACATTTATTTAAATTTAGTCAAATCAGAAAAACAAGTTAACTAAAAGAATAAAATACATAGAACATACCTCAAACAGTTTTAACTTTAGAAGACACTGATTATGCATTTACATATAGAACAGATTGCACTGAGTAACGCTCCATGACACATTATTGCAGAAGTATAAAGAAATATAAAACGTCTTTTAATTCAATGCTCCAGAGCTCGATGAATAATTTATTATCTAAACGATATACTTTGTTTTAAACTAATTCCAGTACCTCCAGTGATATCTCATAGCAATGTAAAAACAAGAAACATTCCCACCAGGAAAAAGCAGTAGATAAACAACAGTCCGTAAATACGATCTATCACAAGCTCATCCTTCAACGTCGAGGAATTCAGAGACAGCCCAGCTGACACTCCAATACACGAAACGTCTTCATTTCGAACACTAAAAAGATTCTTCAAAAATAGAGGTCATACTATGTAGCTTCACAATTCCGACGGATGACTTTAAAAAGCAAAACAAAACAAGGACTAGTTGATATCCATAGCAACTTCAAGATTGAGACATACTTTAATATTCAATGTGCGTTTCCCAGTTCTAATAAGCCTCCATGCCAATAAAAATATAAACAACAACTGCTCACATCCTGCTAAAAGGGTAAATCCCAACTGGCGAGGAAACAAGCTGGCCGAAGCATATTTATATGATTCGGACATGCGTACCAACCGCCGGCATATGCAAAACAGATTGCTTCCAGAATGATCTGAGACTTACGACGCACTCTACCGGACAACTAACGCCATCTTGTGGCGATCGGGAGTACTGCTCAACTATCATACGTGGAAAACGATCTCCGAGAACCGCGATGTTTTGAAAAACAGATGAACGGCAGAAGAAGATACAATTAAAGGTAAACTGTAACTAAGGATGAAAGCAAATCAAATGAAGGATTTTAAGGATATATAACTACGAAAAACAAGGATATGAGGTAAGTAGAATCTGTATTTATATTGTAAATAAAGGAAGGCTGTTTCAGCTAAAAAATGTAAATAAGTTATAGAGCTAAAGTAGTACGGTGATAAGATACAGAGGGCTTGTTATTCCTAACAAGTGCCCCCCCTCTTATCACTCGTACCACACCAAGGGCAAATGCCTAAAGAAGCACCATACACGATCATACAGACCACGTTATACAGGTAATCTTCCAGGCTTCAAAACTTAACAACCCATCAGCTCCATCTCAAACAAAACTCTAAAACAGCAAAAACTCAAATACAAACCTCAACATCCACTTAAATTACCCAGATAAGAAAAATAGCAAGCCAGGGAAAACCTACTAAAATCAAGCTCCGGAACATTAAAAAAAAATATCTTTAAAAATACAAATTACATAACACATAAAAAATACTAATTACACATAACACACTTTGAGCTAAAAATGCTGTCTACAGCATATAATGATCCAATACAAGGCATAAAAAAAAAAAAAAAATCATTAACTTAATATGATCATCCCAGGCGTTAAAAAAATTTTACGATGTACTTATAAATCTCACACACTCTTCAATTTTCACATCTTAAAAACTTCTGCCATCAGTCTGCACTTGTTATATAATAATTCAAAAGAAAACTTCATTGAAAAAGTCCATTTTTTTTCACTTCAAAACTTCATCACAATTCATCGTCATTACCATGACTCACTATCAATACAAAAACTAAGACACCTAAGTAAGTAAATCACTTATCTAAATTAGTATTATAAAAATTCATTTCTGAATACTGGACCTCTTAATCAAAAACATATATTAACTTTTAAACTACTCAAAAATAAAGAAAATATCCTGTTTCAATTTTAAATTCAAGAAAAACAACAACCTTTCAAAAAAAAAAACTTAGTATAATTTAAAATTTAATTTAAATCTTAAAAAAAAAAAAAAAAAAAAATTCGTAATCTCACAAACAATTATCAAAAACAATTATTATATACAAAGATCAGCAATCCCAGGGCAAAACAACCGGTCATAATTCTAAAATAATCCTCCAATTCCTTACATCATCTATTCCTTCAGCCCTTCATGATTTCCAACAATCAACACTCCCTCAAGGTCATTTACAAGGTATCCTCTGCAACTCAGCTTACATTAACATATTCAACATTGTACAACTTTACTTAAAGCTATACTATCTGTTAATGTCAAATATCCTCCTCTCCAAAAATTTCACTGCAAACTAAAAATATGTAATCACTAATCTTCAGCAATGAAACTCCATCTGGCCATTTCTACATATCTAAGAGCTCTGACAATCGGGACAACACAGAACTAATTATACGGTCCCAATAAACTAGGACAACGAAAAATAGACATGTTGAAATGGTACACCCAAACATTCTAAACCATTCAACATACTGAGATCCGAAGGTCAAGTGGCCATTGTCAACCCGGGGATCCCAGCATATCCTATCAGCACAAATGCCTAAGCACGCACGTATTCCAAAAATCCAAAATAATAAATCCATTGCTTCCGGCCGAAAGACTCCATACCACGTATACAACATAAGTACGTAGATATGTAAACCAGACGAAGAAACGCCGAAATATTTAACCTGTAAAAACTTCAAAAATTAATTCCATGAAAATCCAAGTATCATTTCCGGCAGAGGAGGTTCAACATCAAAACGCCACAGAAAACTTAAGATTGCATATCGACACCATGTTACCATTCAGAGGAAATAAAAATCTGTTGCAAAGAAGGTAGTATCTTATGTCGAGGAACAATTCACTTTAAAAACAGCCAAGTCAGGAAACTTAACTTCTTAAAAATATTTAACCAGAGACCAGCTCCAGTCACAACTAATCCATCTCCTCTCCAATCAAGACAATTGAATATCACCTAAAAATTCACCCCAGGATTACCAAAAACAAGATTATAATTCAATTCAAATACATCTGGGAAATCTAAAAATATACCTTATAAGTTGGCAGGATGTCTACATCAGTCAGAGAACTCTCCATCTCTATAGAACTTGACACCTCCATTATCAGAAGCAGGTAACCCGGGAAATACTTTTTACACCGCCCTCTGACAAAAACTGTGTCCCAATAAAATTCATACCACCAATTGACCAACTGATACAAAACTAACTCTTACAGATTAAATCAAATCCACACAGTTTCAAACATTATATCTTTACGGTCAATACTCATTTTTACCAATCCTAAACTTTATATCAAAAATTCTTCAAACATATTAAACCATTAACAAGCTTTCAAAGATTATGGCAAAAACTATCTCAAGACAACCAGTTCTGCACAACTTTACTCAGACACTAATAATTTAACTTCTCTCAAAATTTAATTATTCTAAAAATTATTCAATCTAAAACATCTAAAAGCTCTCAAACAAACTTCAACCATTATAACTTAAACTATTGTAAACCTCAAATTCGTATATATACGGAGCCACATCCAGAATCCCCCTCTCTCAAAAACCAGCCTCCTTTCCTTATAATTAACCATGCTTTCTTCAAACATCAAGATCTCAAGTGCCAAACATCACATTAGACAAACTGTACCATTAATTCAACTGTAAAAAAAATTGAAATTCAAAAGATAAATATTTTATACAACCTATAACTAACTGAAACATAAAAACCAATATTATATGTACCCACTCAACAATATCCAGCATGCCTCTCACGATCCAACCCCACATTGAGCATTAGCGGAATATCAAACACTATCTTACCCATGATTAGAGAAAAATCTAACTAAGGCAACAGGACATTTACAATCATAGTCCCCATTTATGGCTATACTGAAGAGCAGGAAAAACAACTTTAAAAGTAACTTAAATCATGCCAAAAAAAAAAAAAAAATTTTAACTTCACTGAATTGCGCAAATGAAGTCTCACTATATATAAGTACTGAAGATCCTCCACATTGAGTCTTAACACCGAGAATTTGCCAAAAAAAAATGTCGTCATACTCAATGGAAACCCTCATATAGACCATCTTAAAAACAGGCAATCCATAAAAGTCAAAGATTTATATCTTATATCTATTATATAAATTTTAAAAATATCTATACAAATATAAAAAAAATTGTAAATTAATCCAAGTCAAACTTTAAATTTAATATTGTGCTTCTAACAAAAAAAACATATCTTAATAGCTACAGTCCATCCACTGGTAATGGTCTAAAAACCTCTTCATAAGATTCAAGATTCCTCTTAAACATCAAATTTAAATACAAGAATATCTTTTATTAAATTACAGACACAAACTGGGATGATCAGAGACAAGAACAAGTCTGAAAAGCACATTCATAGAGTATATTTCAAAAATATGAAAATTCACAAATACCTCAAAGGTTGATCAAAGCATTAATGAACCGGCGGCATTAAACCACATACAGCATTCAACAAAAAAAAAATGAATTATCAGTTAACTCACGTTTTCAAAGCCTGGTTTAACCAAAGACTTACTAAAAACCAGTCAAATACTGTCTTAAAAAGTTTATCAACACCACCGATCCATCAAGCAATAATCCCTTTTAAAAATCATGTTCAATTATATTAATACTAGTCAGAAACTAAACTTTTAATGCAGGAATACAGATATTAACGACACTCAGTGACCCCTCACATTTATAAAACCATTAAACTCAATTTACTTTAATCAATTCAAAAATTTAGTGAAAATACACTTTTAAACCCTTGATTAATATAACTTTAAACAATCGTTGTATTTAATCATTTTATTAAAAAAAAAATGTATCAGAAATTACTTAAGAACTAAAAAAAAAAAAAAAGACCCAATAATTTAACTTTATCTAGAATTTATAAAAACAAGCTTGCACCACAGCACTCCAGGCAGGCTCCTCAATTCTTAAACTTAAACGTGAAAAGAAAACCCCCAATGCTAAGTACAAGTTGCTCAGTAAGCTGTAAATAAAACCTTTAACTTTATAAAAAAAACTCTATTACAGAAATTAATCTATTAATATGCCTTAGCTTATAAAAATAACTTAGTTTCTTTATCATTCAATACAATCTCTAAATTGACAAAAGAACAAGAGGATCACTGAGAAGTCATGCATGATATTATGTTTTTAAACTGTTCAGTTAATTACATTCAATAATCCAATAATTTTATAAAGAAATAGAATTTAGCTCTTAACTCTTAACATCAGGCTCTACTACTATAAAAAAAATATTGTACTTGCTCAAGCCCCGATACCCAATTTTTATCTAACTTTTTGGAAAGGAATCAGGCTGTCTTAAACTTTCTACTTCTTAAAACTTTAAATAGATTATCTAAAGCAGTTGATCTTAAAACATTAAAAATTCCTTAAACATTTTTCAACTGATTTATCTTAAACTTAACGGTAAGACTCCAGATAAAAGCTCCACAGAAAAACATTTTAAAAATTTCTGAAAATATTAATAAAACATACGTTTTAATATAATACAACAATAATTTCTTTAATTAAAAGTACAGACAAGATGCAGACTTAGCAGATCCAAACAAAAAGTCGAAAAATCACCGAGAATCACATTTTGACATTATCTTTCTCCATTTTGTAGCATAATCGGCATTACTTTATACTAAACTTCAGCAGGAAAAACCCAATTGAGCATCGTTGTCATTGTATGTCCTTATAATATGCACAGTTCAATAAACTTTATATAATGTTCCAATTAACACATGATCAGTTCTCAGAAACTGGAAAATTCACAAATTCACACAGTGACCAGTCAATGTCCTTTTTTTCAGAAAAACCTATGCAACGGGCACCAGCACTGCGACCACTGTGCTCAAAAAAATTGGAGCTATACAATCCACACTGGAAAGTACCATCGACATTAATTAACTGATGAAACACCAGCTTTAATGATGACACCATTTCGTTGACACACCTGAAAGCACTGAATATGAAGCACCGAAGATGAATCACTGAAACTTCATTATCCTTTATCTTCTTAGCCTTTTATTTCACTTCTTTATTAGAAAAATTTCTCTTCTGATGAACACTCATTGTGCCATGGAGTACCCAGCATTCTAAACTATTTTATTGCATGTCATGGAGCACTCAGTACATTACTTTCAATATCAAAGAAAATTTTTAATTATACTGACAAAAATCTATTACTTTATGTCTTAATCATTCAATAATAATCCCTTAAAAATTTTAATATACCAATTCAATTTTCAAACGTTACTTAAACTTTACTAATAAATTTAGAAATTGACTTTAAACTATTAAACTTTATAAAAAAAATACACTTAAAATATAACATTCAAAAAAAATTATCGTCGGCCCCCCCCCTCAAAAATATCAAATAACTTCCGTGAGGGCCGATGATTAAAGTTAAACGCCAGACCAATCACGGTCAAACTGGCAAAAAAAATTTTGAGGTTGGAAACTTAAAAATATATCTAACTATACCATCTTAAAACTTCATTAATTTATAGACTTAACTTTTAAAAATTTACTACATATAATCTGACTAACAAAACTTTAATAAACAGAATAAATTTTTAACTTTTAACTATTTTAATTAAATTTTTAAACGGAGCAGGGACGGGCCCATAACCCACATGTTGAGATAATTACCAGTAAGTAATATCTCAGTAAATTAATTTAGCAGAGTGAATTAAGCAAATGGAAACGTAAGTGCTTTATGTCCCGACCTCGGATGAAAAATTACGTTAAACTATTAAATCTATTATAACTCAAATCTTAAATTAAAAATATTTAAACAGTTCAATGAAATTAACTTATTAACTTGCTGAAATGCAATCAGAAAAAGTAAAACTACTATGTGATCTAAATAACGAAAGACAAATTTAAAAGAAACAAAACATTTATTTAAATTTAGTCAAATCAGAAAAACAAGTTAACTAAAAGAATAAAATACATAGAACATACCTCAAACAGTTTTAACTTTAGAAGACACTGATTATGCATTTACATATAGAACAGATTGCACTGAGTAACGCTCCATGACACATTATTGCAGAAGTATAAAGAAATATAAAACGTCTTTTAATTCAATGCTCCAGAGCTCGATGAATAATTTATTATCTAAACGATATACTTTGTTTTAAACTAATTCCAGTACCTCCAGTGATATCTCATAGCAATGTAAAAACAAGAAACATTCCCACCAGGAAAAAGCAGTAGATAAACAACAGTCCGTAAATACGATCTATCACAAGCTCATCCTTCAACGTCGAGGAATTCAGAGACAGCCCAGCTGACACTCCAATACACGAAACGTCTTCATTTCGAACACTAAAAAGATTCTTCAAAAATAGAGGTCATACTATGTAGCTTCACAATTCCGACGGATGACTTTAAAAAGCAAAACAAAACAAGGACTAGTTGATATCCATAGCAACTTCAAGATTGAGACATACTTTAATATTCAATGTGCGTTTCCCAGTTCTAATAAGCCTCCATGCCAATAAAAATATAAACAACAACTGCTCACATCCTGCTAAAAGGGTAAATCCCAACTGGCGAGGAAACAAGCTGGCCGAAGCATATTTATATGATTCGGACATGCGTACCAACCGCCGGCATATGCAAAACAGATTGCTTCCAGAATGATCTGAGACTTACGACGCACTCTACCGGACAACTAACGCCATCTTGTGGCGATCGGGAGTACTGCTCAACTATCATACGTGGAAAACGATCTCCGAGAACCGCGATGTTTTGAAAAACAGATGAACGGCAGAAGAAGATACAATTAAAGGTAAACTGTAACTAAGGATGAAAGCAAATCAAATGAAGGATTTTAAGGATATATAACTACGAAAAACAAGGATATGAGGTAAGTAGAATCTGTATTTATATTGTAAATAAAGGAAGGCTGTTTCAGCTAAAAAATGTAAATAAGTTATAGAGCTAAAGTAGTACGGTGATAAGATACAGAGGGCTTGTTATTCCTAACAGTCTGGACGGGGGTTGGCGAGCGTAGCTCGTAGGGGGCCGAGCCCCCTAGTTCATAGAAAAAAAACACTTTACACGAGTTCATAGTTCATTGAGTTCATAGAAAAAACACTTTACACGAGTTCATAGTTCATTGAGTTCATAAAAAAAACACTTTACACTAGGGGTGCACAACCTTTTTAAGAGAAAGGCCACTTTCAAAAATGTCTGGGTTGTCGAGGGCCACATCAGGCACGCGCAGTGAATTCTATTTCGGGAGTTGGGTGGGGGTGGGTTACCCCTTTAGGTTCCCCTTCCCAGTCAACATATCTGTTGCAGTTGGCAAGGATATATCAACTGTTTACGTTTGTATATTTAACAAGGATTAATTTGAAAGAGTGATAATATTCCTGTACTTTATTCTGTCGAGTAAATTTTGTTTTATTAGAAGTGCTAAAAAACAAATAAAGGCATGAAAATGGCTGGTGCCGAATAAAAATGCGAACTTTATGAACGAAGGGGGCGGGAAGAGCCGATCAACAAGATTTGAGATTTTTACGCGCTTCATCAACAAAATTTGTGATTTTTCCGTCCCCGATCAACGAAATTTGAGATTTTTCAGCGCCTGATCGACAAAATTAGCGATTTTGCGGCATTGAATCGACGAAATTCGCTATGTTACCGCACCTGGTCGACGAAATTCCTATTATTCTGCACCCGATCGACGATATTTGCGATTTTTCCGCGCCTGATCGACAAAATGCACGATTTTTCATTGCCCGAAAGCGAAATTCGCGATTTTTCGGATCCCGATTGACAAAAACTCGTGATTTTTTAGTGCAAGAACGACGAAATGTCCGATTTTTCCACCCCTGATCGACGAGATTCACAATTTTTCCGCGAAAGATCAACGAAATTTGGGATTCTTAACTGACTCTGACGAAATTTGCGATTTTTTAAAACGGTTAATTGACGAAATTTGCGATTTGTTCTCGTGATAATCTGACGAAGCTCGCGATTATCCCGCAGACAATCAACGAAATTTGCAATTTTTCCGCGCATCATCGAGAAAAGTCGCGATTTTTCTGTTCTTGACAACGAAATCTGCGATTTTTCCGAGCCTGATCGACAAATTCAGGATTTTTTCGTGCCAAACACAACGAAATTTGCGATTTTTCCGAGCCCGATTGACAAAACTCGCGATTTTTCAGAACCCGATTGACAAAACTCACGATTTTTACGTGTCCGTCCGACGAAGCTTGCAATTATTCCGAGCCCGATCAACGAAATTCGTGATTCTTGATTGACGAAATTTGCAATTTTTCCCGCGGCAAATTGCCGAAATTTCCGATAAACAGTCGAAACACGCGATTTTTCCGCACCTAATTGACCAAATTTGCGATTTTTCTACACCCAGTAGACGAAATTCACGATTCCTAACTGACTGACGAAATTTGCAATTCTTTTCCGCGGCAAATTGACGAAATTCGCAATTTGTTTAGCGCGGCTTACGAAACTCACGATTTTTTCGCAGTCTATCAAGAAAATTCGAAATTTTTTCGCGCATTATCAACAAATTTTCGTGCCCGATCAACGAAATTTGCGATTTTCCCGCGATTGATCGATAAAATTCGCAATTTTTCCTTGACCAAATTATGAAATTCGTGAATTTTCCGAGCCCGTTCGCCAAAACTCGCGTTTTTCCTAGCCCGACTTTTCCGTGCCCGATCAGCGAAATTTGCGATTTTTTTCACGCTTCAAATACAAAATTCGCGATTTTTCGGTAACCGATAGAAGAAATTCGCGATTTTTCCGAGCCTTATCGACATAATTTGCTATTCTTCCGCACCTGATCAACGAAATTCACGGTTTTTCTGCGCCCGATCTACGAAATTCCCAAATCTTAACTCACTGACGAAATTGGCAATTTTTTCCCACGGCAAATTGACGAAATTCGCGATATTTTGTCGCGACTGGCGAAACTCACGATTTTTCGATCAAGATTCAGTCGATCAAGAAAATTTGCAATTTTTTTCTCGCATCATCAACAAAATTAATGACTTTTTTTCGTCCTCGAACAACGAAATTTGCGATTTTCCCGTGCCTGATAGACAAAATTCGTGATTTTTCCGTGCCCGACAAACGGAATTCGTGATTTTTCCGCGTCCGGCCAATGAAATTCGCGATTTTTCTGCTCCCGGTCAGCGAATTTTGCGGATTTTACCGTGCTTCATCGACCAAATTTGCGATTTTTCCGTGCCCGATCAAGGAAATTTGCGATTTTCCCAAGCCCGATCAAGGAAATTTGCGATTCTCTCCAGCTTCATCGACAAAATTCACTATTTTTCCACGCCCGGTCAACGAAATTCGGTATTCTTATTTGACCAACAAAATTTTCAAATTTTCCCGCGGAAAATTGACGAAATTCACGATATTTTCCTCCGACTTTTGGGCAAAAATTGCAATTTTTTCCAGTTATAAATTGACGAAGTTCGCGGGCCACACGTTACCCCATCGCGGGCCACTTTTGGCCCGTGGGCCACAGGTTGTGCATCCCTACTTTACACGAGTTCATAGTTCATTGAGTTCATAGAAAAAACACTTTACACGAGTTCATAGTTCATTGAGTTCATAGAAAAAACACTTTACACGAGTTCATTGCATTGTCAATTCTTTGTGTACTTCAGGGACCAATTGCACTATCATTTTTCTTTCGTGACAAGACTGAGTTCATAGAATTTTTTTCCTTACACATATTAGTTCATAGTTTGTTTTCTTTCTTGTGATTTGTTTTGCATATTAATTCATACCAATTTTTGTTTTGATAGACACTTTAGTTCATTGGAATATTTTTTTTTTTGTTAGACACATGAGTTCATAGTAAGTTTTTTTTTTTTCACACATTTGAGTTCATCGTATTACTTTTACACTTTAAGTCAGTGAACTACTTGCTCATACTTTGTTCATTGAGGTACTTAGACTGCTGTGTTCACAAACATACATCTAAGTCGTTGAAATTTCCCCTTTTTTTTTCCTGACATACACTGTTTTAGTTCATAGTGAAATACTTTTCTTTGATTCGTTCATTGAAATACACGTTTTTTCTTTGGTTCATAGAGATACACTTACAATTTAGTTCATTGATATTTTGTTTGGTAAAAAAAAAAAAAAAACATACATTATACACAATTGAAAATATTTTGTTTCTAGGTTTCAACGTTACACATTAGGATATTTTTTTTGTTCTCATTATACCAGGAACTACTTTTTACCTCACATAATATTCACAATTTAAACATTTATTAAAAGGTTAAGTTTTAACACATTCTTAATTTTTCCAGTATTATTATATTTCTTTTATACCACGACATTTCCTGTCACCATCACTTTGTTTCACAACAAAGAATGCCCAGTTTACAGGATGCTACCCCTTCACATGCATTTTCTTTAAATTTCAAACTTATGATGTTTTTATTGTTTTCATCACACTTGTTTTGGTTTTCTACATGGTCATAAGTACACGTTTTCTTTTAAATTTGGAGATTAAATAAAATCTCTGGTTAAGCTTCACTTAGACAATACACACGTCTAAGATATTATGTCGTTCTTGTAATAACATAACTTCACAATAACACATTTTTTTTTTTTTTGTTTATAGCATTAGTAACCTAGTGCAGTTTCACTAAATGTTTCAAACATTATCTAAGGTTATACAATACACATACAGTTCAGATCCTGCTCGATACATTGTAAGGGATACAAAGTTAGAATTTACTTTAAGAAAAAAAAAAAAAAATTGTGGTTGTTATACTTACCCGATCATGTCACCAGTCTCTCCACACACTCGGATTGTCCTTTTACATTTGATATGTGAGATATTTATCTCAGTTTTTTTTTATTATTTTAATTTATCCCCTCTGAAGTTTTGTTCCCGTTCAAAATTTTTGCCCTAAGGGTCCAAACTTCATTGTGTAGAGAGACAAAACCCATGAATTGTTGTTTCAATTCAATAAACATAACTTTTTATATGATACATTGACGCATGCTCCTTTGAAGATCAATGTGATCTTTGGGGAGCAGGGACCTATGTGTCACTTGATGTATGGGTCTCATAACTCCCTGCCCCTCTAGGGCTGATGTTATAAACTGACGCCATCACACTTGTTTATTAACAAGATTAAGGGCTACACCCATTCATAGGCATGCTATATGCATCCCGTTCTTTAGTAGTCCTGTGCGGTGTGCACGAAAACCAATTTTCTACTTTTTTATTTTTTTTATATTACTTCATTTAGCTTTTATTCACAGACATGCATATGTCATTTATTTTCTATTTCATTTTAAAGTAGTATCTGTGTATTTTGTTGCTTGCATTTATATTATATTATTTTTATTTTGAGAAGATATTATAACAAGTTACTAAAAAAAAAAATATTTACTTCTCTTATTTTGGTCATGAAAAATGCTGGTACCAGCCTCTTAATCAAATACTAAAAAAGATATTTAAAAAGGATCCTGTTAAAAAAAAAATATTATTTGCACTTTCTTGGTGACTGACTAATGAATACCAAGAACAGAATAAAAAAAGGCGCCATTTATCATGACCTGAAAAGTTTTGCTTTATGCAAACATTTAAAGAATTGCAAGCACACAGTTATATGTTATATATATATATGGAGGCTTATCTTTCTTATTATGTTATATCTGTTTTAAATACTTATATGTATGGGGTGGACAAAGTAATCTTCAAATATAAAAAAAAAAAAACTGTTCAAGATTCACAGTTTTTTTTTTCTGGTGGTAATGGGTGATATATATAACGGCTTTACCATTATATATTCATTATTCCTCCTTTCCCCTCAAAAAAAATCAACTTTTAACTTTACTGGTTTATTATAAATTGTCATTATTCTTCCCCCCACCCTTCAAATAAAATATTTAGTTTAAATTTGACATTTTAGAGTCAATTTCATATGTCTTTATTCATTCTCTTCCCCCCCCCCCCTCTCACTACTGTAAGTTTCGCTTTTACTTTTTAAAGTTCTTTTCAAATGCAGATATCATTTATCTCGGTTCCTTTTTCTGTCTTTCAAATTCACACGATAGAAAAAGATCTTAACCGCAGTTATTTTCCATTGAAATAAAGTAAAAGAATAAAATACAAATGAATGTCTTTTCGCTTTGCAGCCGACGTTATCTAATGCATATTTTCCCAGCCTCTGGGCTTGCATTAGTATTCAATTTTCACCCTTGTACTTTGTCGGATACAAACCATATGCCCATTGCTGACTAATTTGCAGCTGTAGTTAGATCTGTAACGTGCATATAAAAATCATGTGTTCCTATTTCTTTAACCACTTTTCCTTACCGCAGGAATGTTAAGATACGTGTAACCATATAGCCGCGCCATGGCGTAAATTGAGTTCTATGTAATACTTAGGGATGCTTCTGATTCCTTTGTCCACGCCACCAATATTCATCGCCAATATAGTACATATGTTCCTATTCATCTCGCCAATGAGCGAGAAATTTTAATGAATATTTCACCACTACTCTCTCTGATCTCGAAGGTGACAGATCTCAGCGCTGCCCTTCGGGGCCGCCCCGTCGGGCAGCCTTCTGTTTGACTTCTCCCGTCCCACTGTTCTATCATGGCCCTCCTTTTAAAAAGTTTCATAATAAAGAAGTAAGTCCTCGAAATATTCGTGTTGGAGTTTTTTTTCATTTATTCATGAATCTGGAAATCTACAGCATCTCCTCTATAACTTCTAATTACAAAAGTGATCAAAATTAGGTGCAGAGTTAAGATAAAAAAAAGTTTGAAGCGAAGAAACAATTTAGTGAAGAATTACAGAATCTAAATTTTTATACGGTCCCCCGGTCCTATAAGTTATATTTAGTAAAATTTTTCTGTTACACTGACAAGTAAGGCAAAAAAAGTTCTGTTATTCTACAATTAAAATTGACCGAGTAATAGCTGTTTAAAGTTGGAACATATTTTTTGCTGCAAATTAGGGGTCATTCACAAATTTAGTAGAAATATAATTTCGTCAGATATATTAAAGAAATGGTTGAGAGTAAAATTAGCATTGCAATATAAATTTGAAATCTTTAATCATTCTGACATATTACTGCAAAATATACAATTTGTACTGAACATATAAGAGGATAAAAATAACGGATTTTTTGTTAAATAAAAGGATAAAAAACAACAGTCTCAATTCTTTACAAAAATGATACATACAGTCGGACCTCTATTTAACGAAGTCACTAAATCCCAAAAGAAAGTTCGTTATAGGGAAAATTCGTTAAATAGAGAGTCACACTCTAAAATACTTTAAACTACGTAAAACACATTTTAATCCATAAACACTAAATATAATTAAAAGTAATTAGTCACACTTTTTTTTGTAAATTATATCTATTTGTTTTACTTATTTTACCCATCAAAAAGAAATCTGCAAGGGAAATAAGAATGAAACAAAACATTGTCTGGAAATACATTGTATTTTCAGTTAAAAAAATAATTTTACATTAAAATCACGATTCTTTTATTATGGTTGATAAGCTATTTGGAGGAATACCAAATTTTAAAGCAGTATTCTTTTTCTTCATGCCTTTATCCACCTCATCAAGAATAATTTTTTTTTTCTTCGATGCTCAAGCACTTTCGCTTTGACATTTTCGAGCTACAAGAACCGAAATTAGCAACACGATTGATCACGATCAACAATCTAGAAAATGGGAAACTTTAGTTTAAGGACACGGGGCAGCTCCATTGAGGGTTAAAAGAGGATATTGAAAGTTTGCTTTTCTTGGATGGAAAGCGAAGAATCACAACGATTTTACTGCTCTCGGTGAGTTAGGTGCCTGGTAAGACCTGTTCATGGTCATTGATCATCATAAAATGTGTTAAAAGAAAGAATAAGTTTGAAATGTCCAGTAATATTTTAAGAAATAGGAAGGAAAAACATTTAGATCTCAAGGAAAAGTTCTGTGGAAAAGTATTCCCAAGCATTTAATTTCATCAAGTTTCAAATTTTAATTTCTATTTTTTTCATTAAGCAATTTGTAAAGTCTACCTGAACTCGACAACACGATATTTTCTTTTCATTGCCGCCTTTCGATTGTTTGTTTACGTTTTTACCGCCACGGTTGGGTGGTTGCGTATCGCGTTTCGGTCGTGGACCGTATACGGCAATTTTACTTGCGATCGCATTCGCTCGTATTCATTTTTTTTTAGATAAGTATTTGAATTAATTAACATGTAAAAGCATCTTTTTAAGTCATTTTTATATTAAAGTAATTTTTCTAAAGTCATCGTAATATTTATTAAATGTTATTCAAATTAAAAGTAAATGTTAAGTATCTTCCGACTTATGCAAATTGCGTAGTCGATTCTGATTGGCCGATAGGTTTTCGTCCTGATTTAAAGGGACAGCGATTTCATGTTTTGGTGTGCGATGTCTGATGGCTGACTTATGGTATCTGGTATGTTTTTATGAAGTTTCAGCGAATATTTTTTGAAGGTATATGGCTAAGTGCCGATGTAATTGTAAGAACTCAAAGTTTATTAAGCATAATTGTTTAGTATGATGAAGTATCAGCATAAAATTGTTAATTTAAATCGGCGATAGAGTTGTTTAAAGTATACTGCAAGTTGCTATTCTCTAAAAATTACTTATGTTGTTGAATAATGAGGTGCCCTTGAGATCAGGTAGTCTATCGTCTCAAGTGTCCATCAGTTTATTTCTGGAATGAAGTAACGTTCATGTATCTTAGCTCCAATAAAGAAATCTGTTCCATGATTTTGGCACATTACTGTAAGTACATTTTACACTTACCTTTTCACTGAAACATAATGTTATATATAGGAATCATGAAATTGCATATATTACAACTTATTTTTATCCAAGTTTTTATTTCAACAATATTTTCAAGGTTTTCATGCATAACTTAATTTATTTTGTCGAGTCACTCTGCTGAATTTTTATATGGGTTTAACCCTTCTTGTGAGAAATAAAGATAGAGGGGCAAACAACCAAACCCACCCCCACAAAGGTTATGGTACCCAGAAGCACTTCAACTGTTTAAAGCTAGAGAAAAGTATTTTAAAATGAAAATGTTAAAGCTAATTAATGAAGTGTTTTTTTTTTTTTTTTTTTTTTTTTTTTTTTTTTTTTTTCCCAAGTATCTAGTGTAAGAAATATCTTAATGTTTATATATATGTGCATGCAAGTTTTATTACCATTACGATTTATATTTCATATGTATTTATTGTTTTAAGTAAAAGTATATAAATGGCTACTGCACCAGATATAGTAGTATTAAGTAGGGATAACTATCAGAGCTGGACTCATTTTATAAAATGCAAACCGAAGGTTTGTATACCTGGATGAATAAAACTGAATGGCCGGATTATACAGATTTGAAGCCCCTCGATACGTTTAAATTAAATCAGTCAAAGCAAAGAGCAGCTGGAATTATCAAAACGTATGTTAGTCCTGAAATTGGGTTAACGATAGGTCATTTGGATGATCCGTCGGAAATATGGGAAACGCTAAAATTAAATCTGGAAATTCCAGGATGAGCATTAAAATCATTTCATGTAAATGAACTTAGGAATTTAAAAATTAATGTAGATGAAGATATCCCAACTTATATTGCTAGGTTTGAAGAAGCTTACCTTCGCGTAATTGATTCCGGGGAGAAAGTCGCAGAAAAGCATCGATGTTACCAATTAACAGAAAGCCTACCAGAAAATTATGATTATTTAATTAGGGAATTAGGCCGTCTGCCAGAAAAAGATTTTTAATTTAAGGATGTTAAAGAAGAGATTCTAAAGGAATGTTCGAGAAGGGATTTGAGAGAAAGATTACGAAATGAAACCCTCATGGCTGATAGAACCACCCAAATGTCTGAAAAAGTTTCCCCTAAGTCTCATTCTCGAAATAAAATAAATTTAAAGTGTGAAGTTTGTGGTAAATATGGCCATTAGGATAAAAATTGTAGGAAACAGAAAAGTGGTAATAAAAGGGACGAAGTAAATTTAGGTTCATATGTCACAGAATTAAAATGTAAAAGTAATGATATGTGCAATGTTTCCCCCCCTTGCTGGGAATGGACATTAGATTCAGCCTCCACATCTCATGTCTGTCAAAATAAGCATTTCTTTACTTATCTAAGTGAGCGACCAGAGGGTGCAGTTGTTAGGATGGGAACAACACCTCATAAAGTTAGAGGAATAGGAAAAGTAAGTTTCAAATTAAAAGAAAAAGATAAAGTATCTATTGTAAATTTACATAATGTGTTGTATGTTCCTACCATTCATAAAAATTTAATTTCTATGTCAAAGATGGATAAAGCTGGTCTCCATGCTAAAATGGACAATGGGTTTAAAGTATTTGATAAGCATTGGAAGTATTTATATACTGCCAGTCTAAAAGATAATTTTTATGTTCTTAAAGCCATTAAAAGTTATAATGACAAAACTAAACCTAATGTTAAGAACCAATACTTACAAGGGAACCACTTTTGGTGTTGCTCGCATCTAACATTGAGACCTGGTGCATTTTAAAGCCCTATATTATGAAGTTTGAGAATCGATAAAATTTTTCTGTTAAAATTGTACTTCTTGGTTATACAGCAGCTGAACTTTCTGAAAATGCAATTTTCGAGACCACTTATCGGACTATTAACATTGAATTTTTTAAAGAAAAACATTTAAAAATAAAAATTAGTTAATAATATGTATAAAATATTGAAAAAAGTTTGAAAATTCCTTAAAAAACCCACGAATTTGATTTTGAAAAATTGCAACTTTATATTCATATTTTTGGCAGGGAAACAGTTGGCTTTTTTTTTCAAAAGTAGAGCTTTCCGGCAACCCTAGCCAAATGTCATAGCTGAATTTGCAATAGCTAGAAGTTGCAATGTCCAACCTATTTTGCCACAGTAATTTTTCTAAATTGTGTAAAAATATTAATTTACTTTATGATTACTTTTACCGAAGGACCATTTAATATAGAAACATTTCATTTTAAACATTCGAAACTTTATTTCATTCGATTTCAAAAGAAAATAGTTTTCAATGATCTTCGAAGCTTTTATAGAATTATATTTATTACTTATATAATTATCGTCTGCATAGAAAAAAAAAATAAAAACCTAATATTTGTTTCTTATGCTATCAATTATTTTTAAAAAATTGCAATCAGATATAATTCTAGTAATATGTTCTGTACATTTTCTCTTTGGATAAAGCGGGCGGAAAAATTGTAGTGCCATATTTGGCGACTTAACTCACTTTTGGCGTGAAATAAACAAATAAATATGTAATAATAAAAAATTTAAAGTATAAAAAAGTATATAAAATATTATTTTAACAAAGAAATTTTTTCAGTTCTCTAACTCTTATGTATAGGGCTACAAAACGCACCAGGTCTCGATGCTAGGTGCGAGCAACACCAAAAGTGGTTCCCTTGTTAGAGCTTGCTGATCAACCATCTTTTTCTGATCAGAGTAAATTAAAAGCTTCTACTTGTACTAAATCCTCAAATCAAACCTGTAACATTGATTCAAGAAGTGCTCATGTGATACAAGATAATGTCAGGGAAGTAACTAATGCACAAGAGTCAAATCAAAATTATAATGTTACATTTGCCAGTGAGTGTAACAACATCATGCTCTGGCATGAAAGGCTAGGACATAGTAATGTTGATATAATTAAGAAAATGTTTCGTGAAAATTTAGTTCAAAATTGTGGACAATTACAGGGAAAGGAGACTCCGTGTGAACCATGTATTCTAGCTAAAAATACTAGGTCAACATATCCTAGATTAAAGAAAGTTCAGTCAAAAGAAATGTTAGAATTGATACATAGCAATGTATGGGGCCCGGCTCCAGTTACATCAAGGAATGGGCAACGGTACATAGTTACTTTCATTGACGATTTTAGTCGAAGAGCCTTTTGCTACCCGCTACGCTCTAAAGATGAAGTTTTCTTGAAATTAAAGCACTTCATCACGTTTGTGGAACACCAAACTAACAGAAAAGTCAAAGTCATGAGAACTGATAATGGGTTAGAATATCGTAATAAACAAATAAAAGAAAAGTTAGAAAAGATGGGAATTAAGCATGAGAGGACCACAATATATAGCCCCCAGATGAATGGCGTTGCCAAGTGATATAACAGTGTTATTTGAAGGGACGAGAACGTTTATGCAAGCAGCTAATCAGCCACCTAATCTATAGGTTGAGGCAGTTATGGCAATAAATTACATTCGCAACCGAATATTTCACACAGGGATAGAAGCAATACCGTTTCAACGATGGTACGGAGCTAAACCATCTATTCGTCATTAGAAACGTTATGTATGCATTGCGTATGTACATCAACCTAAAGAAAAACGAAATAAATTCCAATCAAGAGCAAAAAGAGGAGTTTTTGTAGGATATGGTATAGGATCATGTGGATATCGCATTTATTTCCCTAAAGAAAATAAAGTAGTCGAGTCAAAGCACGTAACATTTGACGAAGCGCAACTGAACAGTTCTCCTGAACGGAAAATAATACATTGCATGTTTGTTGATTTTTCAAATGATGATAATGAATTCTTTACAAGTCCTAACAATTCACCGACAATGGAAGATGACTTGACTGTCCATCAACCGAGTAGCTCTACAACTCCGACAGAAGTTGAGAAAGTAATGCAGCAAGATGAATCTGGATCCGAAGAGAAAAGGGAAGATGATGTATCAACATCTGAAGATGAATTAGCAGAGAATATTCTGAAGGAACAGGAAGAAGCGGAAGCAACATTTTACCGATTTATGAAGAAAAGAAAAAGAGGAAGAACTAAAGGTAAAATTGACATTTATATCTTATCTCCTACTGGTTCCAGGTTAAGATCACAACAAGATTTACGTGAATATTGTAAAATGCATAAAATCATATTGAATGATACTGTGGCAAATTTTTCATTAGGAAATACATATGAAGGCCCAATTAAGCTACATAAGGAACTTGAAAGTGAATTAGCTGAAGAAGCACTCCTAACTGAAATAATTGTACCACAAAATCCGACACAAGCAAAACAACTTCCAGAGGCACAAAAATGGAAGGAGGCAATGGATCAAGAGATCCAAACGATGTTAGATAGACACGTTTGGACACCTGTCCCAAAAGTTGATCAGAAAGTTATAGAAACCAAATGGGTTTATACCGTAAAAGAAAATGGTGAAGGGAAGAATTGCATATTTAAAGCACGTTTAGTTGCACTAGGTAACAATCAGAGAGACGGTTTAGATTACAATGACACATTTAGTCCAGTAATAAAATTTACACTCATTCGTCTTTTCATAGCCTTTTTCATTAGAATATTGAATTGGATGCATTGGGTGCATAAAGAAATTTGCATCAAACAACCCAAAGATTATAAAATTGCAGGGAAAGAACACTGTGTTTTAAAGTTAAAGAAAGTCATCTATGGGGTTCACCAAGCTGGAAGATGTTGGTACCATGATTTGCATAATAAGTTAATTGCAAATGGATTCAGTGGAGTACAAGGGTTAACTTGTGTATACTCTTATAAAAGTGAAGCAATAGTTATAGTGTATGTGGATGATTTGCCTATTTTTGCGAAGAAGGATGAAGTTTTAAAAGAGGTAGTACAGTTAATTGAATCCATTTATGAAGTTAAAAATTTAGGTCCTATTTCAATGTTACTAGGTATCAATTTTAAAAGAGAAGAGGATGCAATAGTTAATGTTAACTGTGAACATTATATTGAAAAGTGTTTAAAGAAATTTGATGTCCCTGATTTTACTAATATATCTCTTCCTGGATATAATCCTGTTCCAGTTGCTGATGATGACGAATTTCCCGAGAACCTGCCGTACCAAAACTTGCTGGGATGTCTACAATACATTGCTCATCGATGCTGTCCAGACATTGCTTGGCCTGTTGCTGCACTTTCGCAATTTACTGAGAGCCACAACCTGTTGCACTACAAAGCACTCCTGCGAATCCTGATGTATCTCTCTTCGACAAAATCTTTGGGATTGAAGTTGGCACAATCTGACCCTCCAATCCAGCTAGCTGTCTACGTCGACGCTTCTTGGGCTAGTGACACAACTGACAGAAAATCATGGAGTGGCTACATTGCTTTCTTAAATCATATTCCAGTAGCCTGGAGAGTAACTAAACAAAATTGTGTAGCCTTGAGTTCAACGGAGGCAGAAATAATAGCAGCGACAGAAGCTGTAAAAGATCTAAAGTTCTTAAACATCTCTTTAATTGAGAATCAGAAAAGTCTTAACTTGGACATTATTACTATTCAACGTCCAATGCTCTTTTGTGATAATACTGTTGCCATCTCCTTTACCAAACAAAGCTGATACCATAAAGAATCGTTACATTGATCTGAAATACAAGTTTATAAGAGACTGGTATAACAATGGCCTCTTCGACATTAAGCATGTCATGTCAAAAGAGAACTATGCGGATATTTTGACGAAATCCCTCGTAAAGGACTCCTTTCTTAGATTCAGAGAAGTCTTTTTATGGTGATGAACTTTCCACGAGAGAAAAAAAGAAAAAATCTTTGATCCTGCAGTTTTACAAGAACTTTTGTAATGAACTTTATTGCAGAAAATCAAAATGAATGGGAAAGAGGGGCATTCTGTGGAAAAATATTCCCAAGCATTTAATTTCATCAAGTTTCAAATTTCTATTTTTTTCATTAAGCAATTTCTAAAGTCTACCTGAACTCGACAACATGATATTTTCTTTTCATTGCCGCCTTTCGGCATTTGTTTACGTTTTTACCGCCACGGTTGGGTGGTTGTGTATCGCGTTTCGGTCATGGACCATATACGACAATTTTACTTGCGATCGCATTCGCTCGTATTCATTTTTTTTTTAGATAAGTATTTGAATTAATTAACATGTAAAAGCATCTTTTTAAGTCATTTTTATATTAAAGTAATTTTTCTAAAGTCATCGTAATATTTATTAAATGTTATTCAAATTAAAAGTAAATGTTAAGTATCTTCTGACTTATGCAAATTGCGTAGTCGATTCTGATTGGCTGATAGGTTTTCGTCCTGATTTAAAGGGACAGCGATTTCATGTTTTGGTGTGCGAGTCTGATGGCTGACTTATGGTATCTGGTATGTTTTTATGAAGTTTCAGCAAATATTTTTTAAAGGTATATGGCTAAGTGCCGATGTAATTGTAAGAACTCAAAGTTTATTAAGCATAATTGTTTAGTACGAAGAAGTATCAGCATAAAATTATTAATTTAAATCGGCGATAGAGTTGTTTAAAGTATACTGCAAGTTGCTATTCTCTAAAAATTACTTTCGAGTTCAGGTAGACTATTGTCTCAAGTGTCCATCAGTTTATTTCTGGAACGAAGTAACGTTCATGTATCTTAGCTCCAATAAAGAAATTTGTTCCATCATTTTGGCACATTACTGTAAGTACATTTTACACTTACCTTTTCACTGAAACATAATGTTATATATAGGAATTATGAAATTGCATATATTACAACTTATTTTTATCCAACTTATTATTTCAACAATATTTTCAAGGTTTTCATGCATAACTTAATTTATTTTGTCAAGTCACTCTGCTGAATTTTTATATTGGTTTAACCCTTCTTGTGAGAAATAAAGATAGAGGGGCAAACAACCAAACCCACCCCCACAAGTTCGTTAAATAGAGAATACACTTCGTTATTTGGAGGTTATTTTACGAAGAAATTTGCAAAATGTTCTTGGTTCCAAGTAAAAGTTCGCAAAATAGAGGTTCATTAAATAGAGGTCCGATTGTATTTTAAAATGCTGTTAGATTACATCGTCTTCCAAATTTTGGGTTGTGCCATGATTTTTAGCTTTTGAAAATTGATTCACATGTATTTTTTAGCACTGAATCCGAAAACGACCTTCATTTTAAGCCATCACATCAGGATCTTTCTCAAATCGCAAATTTGAAAGTTAAAAACTCAGTTAAAATTGATCCCCCCTCCCTTCCCGACCTCATCGGACCCGTGAGCTGTTTAGCTGTAACAAACCCATGGGTGCAAGAAGACCATCCAAGCCAAGACTGAAAACTTTTCTGAGTATTATGAATAACCAAACGGAAATGGACTAGAAGATTTCTATGTCTTGCATTATAGCTAAAAATTGCTCTCTTACAATAAAAGAAAGTGATTAAAAGTTCTTGATACTAAAATTGTTATTTTTTAAGTATATAAAATAGAACTTACTATTAATCAAATATCACTCCAAGACTGAAATCAGTTCTGAGACTGAAGACTTGCACCCATGAACAAACCCAGTATAAGCCACAAAATTGAATAAATTATTGAATTAAATAAAATTTAAACTGAATAAAAATGTCTTACATCTATTTTATAGTATCAGATTTTTCGCTATTTTTTAACCTTGAAATTTACGATTTGCGAAAAATCCTGACATGATGCTTAAAAGTGAAGGTAATTTTTTTTATTTTGCGTTAAAAAATACATAAAATGTAATTATAAATGTTAAAAAACACACCCATCGCAGGTTTATGTTATCTAATCTAAAACCATTCCTTAAACTTGTTGATGGTAATCTATCCGAATTTTGTGTTATCCTCTAATGTAAGTATGTATAAGATGGTGAAAGTCAAAAATCACAATAATATTACATTGTAATCAGATTTAAGTCAGTATGTAAAATTTTAACTTCGATCGGACATTTGAAAGTCAGATAAAGTTCAAGTATAAATTTTAAACTGGAAAGGCGATTGTTGCAAGTTAATAAAACCTTATGAAAATAACATGATTTTGGTTAAAAGAAATCATAGCCTCGAATCTTTACAAAATATAACACATGTTAAAATACAATTATTTTAACTAATCTGAAACTTAACTAATAAAGTTAACTCAATCGTAATAGTTGTACGATTTCTTTCAAACTGCAAATACCTTGAAATAAGTTTAAGTACTTTATATACGACCCCTGAAAGCATGGTCGAAATCATCTGTTTTGATTAGCAAAAAAGTGGTATAAATCATTCATTTCAAAGTTTCATATCTCGGTCAATTTTGATGTTAGATGAATTGGACTTTTTCTATCTTACTTGTAAGTGTCACAGTAAATTTTTACTAAATATCACTTATAGGACCGGGGGACCGTATAAAAATTTAAATTTCGTAATTTTTTAATAAATATTTTTCTTGACCCAAATCGCTTTAAAAATAATACTTTACCTTATTTAAACCAATTTTGTAATTGGAAGTATGCATCTAGGACCAACAGTTGCGATGCGAAAATAAAGGTCGGTCAGGTTATACGTGGACATACTGTATACTAGCAAAAGAATATATTTAGTCTGAATTAGCGTACCCCCTCACAAAACAAGAAAAAATATATATATAACTGTTTTTTAAAAGTTAAAATTTCAACATGAAAATACTGAAAAAACTAGGAAAAAACAAGCTGTAACCTCATCGGCAGTGGGTAATATTTCAAAAGCAGCATATTGTAACAGGAGATCTGAACATTATCGAAAACGATAATCTACGCTATCTTTTGAAATTTGGAACCGAATTCCGTATTAACAAAAAGTTGAATCCAATAAAAAATTTAATATTTTTAAAGCTGATTTAAATACTTTTATTTTAAATTTGAGTTACAGAAACAATACACCAATCCCTCTCATTACAGATTGGAAGCTACGTATCTTAAGTGATTTTAAATCTTTTCAGGGTAGTTTCCTTAATAATAATTCTTATACTTATCATAATTTCAGTACAGATATCAGAAGTGAAATAACCAAATTAAAACAGATGTTTGTTTTCTGTCAAGTAGATAAAGCTGCTGGTAATTTTGCAGTTATCTGAAAAAAAATTTATGCTGAAATGCTCAATGCAGAGTTAAATAATAGTGTAATTTACAGAGTATGTAAAAACCTTCCGTGCATACACTTATTAATAAACATTTGTAAACGAAGATTCCTTTCCCACGCAATAAAAATGTCATTTCCATTTCTATTACTTACTCGAAAATTTCATAAAGTACTGACTAAATATAGGTTTATTTGCAGTATTGTCAACAGTATAGGCAATAATTTTAATAGGAAGTTTAAAGATTTACTTTAAAAAGTTTTGAACATGTTAAAATACAAGTATAAAGACAGTGATTGTTTCTGGATTATTTCCAATAGTTTCGAGATTGCTGAAAAATTAAAAAGCAATAGCATTCATTCTCTATTAATAGTTTAAAGGAGGCACTTTTAAAGATAGCAGAATTGGTTTTAGATGTTACGGATTTTAACTCTAACTTCTTTTATAAATTATGTCAGTTTTGTCCTTACAATAATTATGTTATACAGGATCTAAAATATACTTACAAATCAATGGTATTGGTACTAGCTTCTCATCCACAGCTGCTAACTTATTTTTATTATGAGTTTTAGTACAGTATTAATACAGATGTTATATTCCTCGCTTATAGATACATTGATGATTTGATTGTTTTAAACCTCAATAGTGACTTTAATGAAATTTCTCAAGAAATTTATCCTGATTCCCTGATATTAAAGAAAACAAATGATAATGGATTGGAAGCTGATTACATAGATTTAAAATTTTTAATAGGTAACAAAGTACAGATTTCAATCTACCATAAACATAACAGTTTTCCATTTAATGTTAATCAGCCTGTTCACTGGTCCTCCAACATTTACAAACGTATATATACATTAATATCATTATCAGTCAAATTCAGTCAATTATCAGTGATTTTTTTGAATTTGTACAGGTAAACACCTGTTTCAAAAAGGAATTATTTCATTTTAAAAGTAATCTATATTACAAAAACAATATTCTTCTTAATTTTATAAAATTAAATTCAGATTTTGCAGATT
The DNA here is from genome assembly GCA_963932465.1 of Maratus speciosus. Lineage (NCBI taxonomy): Eukaryota > Metazoa > Arthropoda > Arachnida > Araneae > Salticidae > Maratus > Maratus speciosus. Next base: position 245,997,334 of record OZ010791.1, on the reverse strand, counting down.
TTCTTCATTTCTGATCATTTGCTTTTCAACAACATTTTGCTTTCTAATTTTTGTAACCTTGAACCCAAAGGAAGAATGCTGTACATAGCAGCATCATAAAAGTCTGAAAGGTAGCATCATTTTTTTATTAGCTATTTTACACAAGCTGAGTTTCAAATGTGTAATATATCTTATTTGACAATCCCCAAAACAGCCGTCAGCTGTCACGAGAGTGGTGGATGAAACCATGGGAACTGAAAAATATCCTAGTCAAAAGGAAAAGCATGGCAACTCAATCACAGTATATCACCACTGTTCGTGATAATATTATTCAATCTTTCGTAAATGGCCTTATATTTTTTATAACTGCGTAACATGTTTAAAATAGAGCAAATTAGTGTTTTGTTTAACTGAGGGGTCTGGATGGGGTTTGGCAATTGCAGCTTGTATTCCTGTCTTCACAGACTCGCAGGTTTTAAGAATGAAATTACTCATTATTTAAAATATTAAATACACGATAAACTAATGATCTTTTGAACAATATTCTTAGTTTTGCTTTAATTTAAAAGATTTTTCTCAAGTTCTAGATAAGTAAAAATATGTATATTGAAAGTAAGAAATTCGTGGATACCCACAAATTGCGATGCAGGCCACTTGGGTGTTTCCAGACCAGAGTTTAAGAACTACTGATAAAGCATAAAATAAGTTAAATTAGAATTATATATCTAAACTTTATCTAAACTATTAGACCATTGCACTGATAAAGCATAAAATAAGTTAGATTAATATATCTGAACATTATCTAAATTATTAGTCAAAATTCTGAAGTAAATAAATTACCAGAAACCAGTAGATATTTAAAAGTTGGAGAATCCATAGCAAGCTATTCATCAAAAGAGCACATGGAAGGATTAATTGCATTCTTTGCACATCAGCTGTTGCAGAATACAGCACTCTCAAAGGATACCAGTATAGACGGGCAACAAACCTTTAAAAAAAATACATTCTTTAAATATTCAAAGAATAAAATTATTTATGTGTAACTTACATTTATTAATTTTCTATTTATAAATGGACAACACAAATTTCCCGTTTAAAATGCACTTTTAATCTTTTAATTTATAGTCAATAGCTTTTTAATCATGAAAGTATACAGTAAAAAATAAAATGTTCGACATTTTCAGAGAAATCACATAAATCACAGCTGAAATAATTAAGCCTTTATGCTTCAACATGCCCCCTAGAATTTTATGATAAAATTTCTATAGCTTTCTCTCCACACACAAAATTTCAATATTGCATTCAGCTTATAATTTAAAAACATTTAATCATATCATATTTAATTATAATCTGTGGACAACACTATTCCCTTTATTTTTCTAATAAAAATGTGTTTCACTAAAATGCTTACTTTCACTACAATGCTGATGGGATAAGACTGGAGAATAAGTTCTAATTTTCCAAGTAAGTGAAAAAGTGACCAGACCAGAATTCGAACCAGGGACAGCCAAAGGTCGCTGGTTTAAATCCTGATCTGGACACTTTTTCAGTCAGTTAGAAAATTACAATTTGTGATTTATTTACCAATTAGAATAAGTTAAAATTAATATTTTTACCATGAATATCTAATACTTAGAAGTAGGCCTGTACTTAGCATGTATGGCACCCCAGTGGAATCATTTATTTAATGCCCACTTCTCTCAACTACACTTTATTACTATTTTCTTACAGACAATCAAAAGTAAGTTGTGGAATTATTTAATTCAATTTCAACCATATTAAAGTATTTAAAATTAATTGAATACACAGAACAAATATGCAATTTAAAAATATATAATTTACGAATAAACTCTGTGACTTTGCACACCTGAAAATAGAACATACTGGTTGAAAACAGTGTTAAAAAACAAGAATTAGTATTTGTGTACCTGAAACATGAAGTGGAAATTATATTGCTTTTGATAGTAAAAATCTACTTTCCTTAAGATGGAACGAACCCACAGATATTTTCCTACTGGTACAAAACAGTAAACCAGATTTTCTAATTGCTAATATTACCATTAATTAATTCTTTACAGTACAAAGTCCCAAATCTGGACGTCCGAAATTCTGATGTTTTGCTAACCAGTGGTTTTTAATTACAGTTAAACATAAGAAACAAAGAGCTAAAAATCACATAAAATATTGATAAAACAGAACAGTACAACATTTACTATATTACGCTAAAATTTGAAACAGAATTCCTTTTACGAATGTCACAAAATTGCTGTAGAATGTGAAAAAACTTTAAAAAGAACATAAAAAAAAATCATGAAAAATGAAAAATCACAATATGAATTAGGAAAAAAGTTTATTGGAAAGAGGACAACACTTGCTATATTGGGATAAAAGATTACAACTGAATTCCTTTTATTAATGAGGAATATTCGCCATGAAATAAAAAAAAAAAAAAAGCCTAAAAATTCAAAAATTGCAGGGGACAAAATATACTATATTAGACAAAGTTTGAACCTGAATTCCTTTTACAAATTTAAAAAATCAGCACAAAACAAAAAAATCCTCTAAAAATCGCATAAAGAGATTCATTAAAAATTTAAAATCTACTGTACAAATTCCAAAAAACTTTAATGAAAGAGAACAACGTTTACTATATAGGGCATAGATAAAAACTGGATTACTTTTACTAATGTGGAAAAATCACTGCAAAACATACAAAAAAGAATCTCTCTATTCTAAAAAAAAGTAATAACGCTGTCACTGACACTGTCAAGGAATTTTTTGTGACTGGAGGCTTTTCTTCATTAATATTAAGAAAACTATCGCATAAAAACATATAAAAATGGGTAGTATTACAGAGAAATGTTTGATAAACAAGCTGAAGCAGACAGTTTTTAAATCGAAGAATTATTTTAAGAGCTATTTAATGTTAAAGTCGGTCAAAATTGTTCCATTAAAAAAGTTTTATAGGAGCAAAAACTATAAATAGGAATTTAATCATTTTAATTAAGGATATACATTTGAAACTCGCAGTGTGCAGACTGCATTTATTTTTTTTATTTGACTCCTTTTTTTTTAGGGTTTATTTCTATTTTAAATTCAAATTTTCAGTATTTCCAGAGATATATTTTACATGTTTTAGAAAAGTTGTTTCAAATTGTTGCAATTTAAACAGCTTTGCAAATAATATTTCTTAAAATTAAAAACTTAATAAACAAAAAAAAAAACCCATGAAATTAGAATTAAATGATTACGATTAAAAACAGGAAAATATTGAAAACTATATCATAAAAATTGTTTTTACATGTGAATATTTAAAAAGAAAGAAAACTATAAAATAATGAATTATTTAATATGTGTTAAAAGCGGTAATTGCAGGTGAAAATACATCATTTTTCAAATGGCCAAATAACAACATTGCCAAACAGTTTACATTAAAATATATATTTGCACATACAGGAGAGATTTATTTCATATTTTGAGATGATCTTTTTAACTACTGTTGTAAATTCTAAGACAAATAATAATATCTCCTTTCTAACAATAAAAATATTTTCAGGTGAATATTACAAAGAGAAAGAAAAGTTTGGTGAAAATTACAACAGATTTAAAATGTTACATTTAAAGTAATTTTCTTATAGCGTTAAAAAATACCAGGAAGCAAATACTGTTGACTTAGTTCATTTTATGTTACCTACTTTTCAGATGTTTAACTAATATAACATTAGTTAATCATATACGAAAACAGCAATTAACAGCAGCTGATTTGGCCTTAAAATCCCTCAGTAAAAAAGAATTAAAGGGAAATGCGTTAATAGGGAGATTGCCACTGGTTTTTAATTATAATTCAATATGCCATAATCTTTTTAAAGCCAATCAAATTAATGGATTTTTAGAGTCTGAATGGGGGTTGGCAAGCGTAGCTCATAGGGGGTAGAGCCCGCTAGTAGGTTAAAAATCACTAAATATTCAAACATTGCAGATGACAAAATTTACTGTAGTGGGCTAAAAGACTGTAACCAGAATCTTTTTTATAAAAGACAAAATCGTCGCAGAACAATGCTAAAAATTGAAAAATCGTGGAAGACAAAATTTTTATATTAGGCTAAAAATTTCAAACTGAATTTCTTTTACGAATGTCAAAATACCCACTAAACATAAAAAAACTCAAAAAATTGCATAAAAAGTTCAAAAATCACTGTACAAATTTCGAATAAACTTTATTGAAATGAGGTCAACATTTACCATACTGAGCTAAAAGATTTAAAAGGATTTCTTTTACTAATGTAGAAAAATAGCTGCAAAATTCGAAAAAAAGTTAAAATTTGCATAAAAATTAAATTTAAAAATAAATAAATTAAAATATATATTTGTGCGTTTAAAAAAAAAAAATCCGCTATTCAAATATCTGCTTTAGTATGACCTGTTTTTAGATTACTTTTGACAAACTGCAAATGATTTAAAATTTGGAATATCTGAGGTCTGGAGATTCCAGATTTCGGTCTTGGTATACTACTACTGTATAAGCAATTCAAACACCTTAATACAGCTTAAACCCATTAGTGTTAGACTGGCCTTCAATGAGATATTGCACTTTAGCTGATGCATGTTCAGTTTGGCTAGGACTCAAGAAAGAAGAATCTCTGCAGCCACACAATAAAACTATGGAAAGAAGAATGGCACAAGCTTTGGAATCTTTCCATTTCTTGGTGTATCTTCATTTTAAATATCAAGTTGATGAATTAAACAGCATGCAAATTGAGTCTGCTCGTGTATGGGCAAAAGAAAAATTCCCCAACTGTCTTCCTCTATTAACCTCCTCAGTTCCAAGACAAAAATTACCTAACACCACAAAAAACATTTTACAATGACTGTAAAACAGCTCAAAAGATGTATGAATAGATAAATCAATGCTTATGATATGCACCTAACTCTAGGAAGATCTAAGAGTGTTGTTTGGTGTCTCCGACAGGTGACACCAGAACTGAAGAGGTTGACTGCATTTGAAGCTTGCTTATAATGTGCACCCATTCATTAAAAAGCTCTAGAAGAAATTTTAACATCTCTAGGAAGATTTAAATTTATTTAAACGGTGTTTGGTATCTCCTACAGGCAACACCAGCACTGAAGAGATTAATTGCATTTGAAGCTTGTGAAACCCCATTTCCATCTTATTCTAGTGAAAATGTGAGACTGACTAAACATGTGACATGGTAAAAAGGAATTTCCAAAGGATTTACAGAAAAAGACATGAGTTTGTTTAACATGGCCCTTGTTTTTCACTCTTATCCAGCCAGTTTTACCTCCATTGAATGTTTTCATATTTAGATTATAATATATATTCCTGATTCGAAATCACTTAGGCTCCGAGAAATATTCAAAATTAGTGATATGCTATTGCATGTTATGTGGTTTTTTGTAAGCAAAATATTAATAATTAAATAAACATACATGTAATAATTATATGCAACTTGTATATGTGTCTGAAAAGTAAATTTTGCATAAGTTCTTACATTATTAAGTTTCCCTAATTTGTACACAAAACAGAAATATTTCATCATTTGAAAAGGTAAATAACTATTTTTTTTTTTCCTATTGGTATGAATGATAAATTATTCTTTTGCCCCTAATTTCGGGAGATATTTCTTAAATAAGATAATTTAATCAATATGAGGTGATTGTCAGTCAATAAAAAAAATTAATTTTGGGATAAAAGGATTAAAATATATTTTAAATCAATTTATCACATTTCTTTTCTCATTTAGAAAATAAATTTTATTTTCACTTTTATTGTTCTGTATTTATCCCAAAAGAAATACATATACAGTCGAACCTCGTTAACATGAAATTTAAGGGACTGTGAACTTTTTTCCGTGTTAACAGTCAAAATAGTAGCACCATCTATGTTAGATATAATTAATAGCTAAATAAATTTACCTACAAATATATCCCTGCTCTTAAAATCATAAATTAATAAGAAATAAAAAATTGAATTAAGAAATAAAACAAATTGGTCATCATTTTAGGCAATAAATTTATTTACCTGCTAATCATTAAGAAAAAAAAAAGTCCTTTATTGACTTTTGCTTCAATTTTTATAGATTACTTCATTTTATGAATATATGTATCTTATCTAATTTGTACAAAGGGCAGGAAGCATTGTCTTGTTTCATAAGGAAACATTGTACAGTTTTCAATGCTGCTGTAGCTTCATTTCTGTTGATTTTCCGTTGTGTGTCAATTTCGGCATAAGACTACAACAACATAAGCCGCTTCAATCTCCTCATGATTTTTTTAAATCGCATTGGATATTCCACACTTTGCCGCAATTTTTTCTGCACTTTATCGCTGACTTCTTTTAACATTTTTTGCTTCATTTCTAAAGACTCACTTGCTGTTTTCAATTCATCTTTCATAGAATTTTACAGTGCAAGTGCGAACAGAGTTTTAATTATGTTAGTCATCCAGTTAGATAGTAGTGAAGTAGGGATTGTCACTTCTTTCACTCGAAGATAGGGGATTTCGGAAACTCGGTTTTTGGTTTATGTCACTGTAAATAGTCAAACAATCACTTTCAATAAAGAAATTCCTTCACCCAAACTTTCATTGAAGGATTAATCAAGAACTCAATATTTCACCATATTCTGACACACTTTTTTTACTTAGGTCACTTTCAAATTGTGAGAAAAAATACATTTATAATAAGAAGATGTGACATGTAAGTTTAAAATATTCAAAATTGCGAAAAAAAAAAAAAAACTGTTTTGACTTAGAATCAAGAAAAAGAAAATTTCCACCTTAAGCAGGATTTTGCGAAATTCTATTTCGTTCTAAACGAATTTATAAACATTGATTTTTAGACTTATCTGATGGGACCTCGGTATTATTTCGTGTTAAGGAGGTTTGACTGTATAGGGAGAGAGGGAGAGAAAGTGAAAATATTTCTATTAAAGGCTATATATACACATTTTAAAGCAAGGTATTCAATCAAGTATGCAAAAAAAAGACTCACCAGAAATCTACATAAAAAAATATAGAAATTTAGTCAAACAAAGAAAAAATAATTATTTCATATTTGATTACAATTCGGTGTATACTAAAACTAAAGTGCACAATCATTAAGCAAAAGCAATGCTGTGTCTTACTATATTAACAGCATTTTTTCTTTTTGTTCTTGATGGATTAAAATGCTTAAAACAGGGTTTAAACCTTGTCACACCGAAAACTAGTTTTTAACGGCTAAAACCCAATCCTGGTTTCCAAATTGAAACTTTGTTAAACAACTATAGCATAACAATTTAATTGCAACCCAATAATCTAATCATGGCAACCACCACTACAGAAAAGGTAACAAAATTTATCGGACATATTCTGAGGAAAAAAAAATACATTTAAAAATAAAATTTCATACATCAGTTCCAATGCTTCAAAATCTCAAATTCATGAAAGAAATGTGCAAACTTTTCATTAAAAAATACCAAAAATAAAGATTTTTCCCATGCAAACTTGTAAAAGTACTTTCCATGTACAGCTTTAGTATCATCTAATTAAAAGTGATGACACATACTTCAAACTCCAATTTCTCGCAAGCTTTCAAAAATAACATCATGACATCTCAATCTTTTAAAAGTTATCGGCAAATCATAATTTCAATCATTGAATGCTTACTTCAAGAAAAGCATTAGAACTCTATAGATTCGTCTGCCGTAGCGCACAAATATTTAATAAATGTACATTACTATTTATTGAAATAAATAATACTTGTAAAATACATGAATAAAAAATCCTAAAATGTTGTTGGGATAAACCTAAATTGTTAGAAATGATGTTGTGTAACCCTTATCTTGTCACTGTGCAGTACATATCTTCATTAACATAAGCAACTATTTCTTTATTAAAACATTTCTTTACTCATAATTTTACTTACCTCAATATAAAACCTTTCCTTTTCTCTTTTCTTTATTGCAACTCTCTTTTTATTTACAGTTCATACTTTTATTCACCGACGTTTATTTAAATCCCAGCATATCTCATACTTTCCCTTTAAACCATGCACTCCATATGATGTTTACATCAGTCGCTGTTTTAGTTCAGGCTGCGGCCACGAGACAGCATTTGCCACGATTAGTTATGATCCTCCTTATTCCTGTTATGCATGGCGTCACTCCTAAACTTGTTTTAGAAGTTGGAAGGAATGTTTGTTTTGCTGCGTGGCTATTACTTTTCACTGGTCTGGGATGTTTAAAACAGCTGTGCTTGTCAGAAGTGCAGATGTATTTTTAGTTGTCTTGAGTTCCGGTCGGCATTGTCGTTTCAACGGTCATCGAAGTTCTCATTTTCATCCATTTGTGATTTAAAGATGTTTTTACCTTTTTAGGAGTGTTTTAGTCGACCATGTGGAGAATGTTTTATGTAGAGTTGAAGTTGCTTAGTCTTTTGCTGTGAAACCCCAGACGATTGAAGCTTGGATGAACTGATTAAATAAACAATAAATAAAGTGCTTTTCTTTAATGGCGAACGAACATCAGAATATAAGGCTTGAATTTCGGCTTGTAATGTGTTATTTTACCGGTACCATTTATCATTGTAGCCATGAAATTTACCGTGAGTCCTGAGTACTTTATCTATTTCAAAATATGAAACTGTAGTTATAAATAATACTTCTATTATGAAGTTTATTGAAAGATATTTGATTTAGTCACTGCATGTCATGTTTTATGATTTCGTCATCGTAAAAGTAAATCTGTAAGTAATATAATTTTTCATTTATTGTTTGTCATTTTAAGTTTTAATAAATATATTTGTTTTTAATCTTTATCATCTTATCTTTGCACCATAGGTTGAGCTGCTGTTTTTCTTATTTAAATTATCAGGGTTTTAAAACTCAGCATAAACGCTTTCATTTGTATCTTTTGCACTCTGCTTTATTCTCAAACCCCAGCCATTACTTATGCAATGGTAAAACAAACTCTATAGATTCGTCTGCCACAGCACACAAATATTTGATAAATGTAAGTTACTATTTATTAAAATAAACAATATTTGTAAAAAACATGAATAAAAAATCCTAAAATGAAAATAATTTCGTACAAACATGATCGATGTGCTTTTTAAATTCATTTATTGTAATATTTATAATGCGTAAATAGTTCTTTTATGGGGAGTTTTAAGGGACACAAACTATCTCTGATGTAGAAGAGCACTTGACACTTAAAAATCTGCAGCTTCTGCTGCTTAGTCACTCCATTGCTTTTATAGAATAACTATTCTGACCAATGCAAATGCTCCATAATATAGTCAAGTAACTGTTTTCTGTAAAAGTGGTGGAGTGAGTAGGCAGCAAAAGCTGAAGATTTTTAACAGTGTATAAGATTGAACTGGCGCGTTGAAGTTACCTTCTTCGAAGTAAGCTTTGAAATTCTGTAATTTTCGATATTTCATCATCAATGATGTAATAAATGCAATCACAATAATTTTCCTTACCCTCTTTCCAAAACCAGGCAAACGAGGGTTGCAAAATCAAATTTCAACAGCAATAGCTTAATTCAAGCATAATAACCAGGTTACCACTGAAGAAAATATTCCCAAAGTTTAACCATTTTTTTCTCTTTTTTAATCAATAAAATGGTGCATGTGGGTAAAGCATCTTAGCTTTATCACTTAACATGTTCATCTACTCAGCTCTTCAATTATTAAGAGTTTACAGCAATTTTATACATAAGACTAAAACTATTGTTTTTAATATATGAAACGATAAAATAGCTAGGTTCATAATTTTAACAGATTTAGATACATATGATATTTCACATGCAGAACTTCCAAAATAATGTGATTAATGGGTAATAAATTGGTATATGTAACATTTGACAAATGTCAACTTATATCGGACAAAATACTAATAGTTTTTGCAAATTTGAATAAGAAATTCAAAATATGCCAAAATAACACGCTTAACTGTTATAGAGTTAATAAAAAAAAGTTATTAAGAATACTTATAATTTGGGATTTTTATTTAGGATGGTACTTAAATTAATATCAGGTCAACTCGTTAATGTATTACAAGATTTTATAATTTCTTTGAAGAATTTTTCTACCGTTCTGTATTACAACTACAGATGATAATGCTCAGCCCTCCAGAAATTGACGAAAAAACATTTTTTTTTGTTTTTTCTTTTTTGGAAAAGGTTTATTCCCACTTAGAAAAATTCAAAAATTTGAAATTCCCTTTATAAAATAATGTATTAAAAATTTCATAATAGCTACATTCTGATTTTTTTCTTCATGTTCAGTGTTTTTTGGGAAACATTAACTTGGAAAATAGATAATGAAATGTTTCTTCCCTCATTAAAAATGAAAAGTCATATGCAATTTTTATATCAATATACCAATTTGTGGAAATGGTAAGGTTGAAAACAGTGCAATATAGTATTTTAAAAAATTTATTTATTACCATATGAGCAGTATTCCATATAATCCAATAATAATCACCAGAAATATTTAAATATTATTAAAAATTAAAAAAATAATAACATGCAGTTGAAATAGTTTAGGAAGGGGGGGGGGGTCTAGCATCATGTTCAGGTTTTTTACTGTGCATATAAACCTCACTTGTTACTGCTTTTCACATTTTTTGTAGCTTATTTTGAGTTTTGGTGTAATTTTTTTAAATCTTAGAAGTTTTTTTTATAATATTGTGCAAGAAAATAAGTATAACTATGAAAATATATGAGGGACTCACAACCATAGTAGACCAAGTCCATTTTGAAAAAAAAAAAAAAAAAAAAAAATGAGATAGTCCATTTAGGAGGTGCATACTGCATAAAGTATGCTTTATTCACTACCACAGTGAACCAAAGATGCCATACATGAGAAAGTATATGAAATCAGGTTTGGTTGTGAGCCTCTTATACAGGATACTAGCTGACTCACCTGGCATTGCCAGGGCCAATGATAATATTCTTAAATGAACCTTAAATTTGTACAATTTTATATCTTTAACTCGATTTTGTCTGAAATACGTACCCGCTCACTGTGTGAAAATGCAGGAGAAGCTGCTAACTGTTGAGATTTATTATGTACATTTTTTTCATAATTTGCAGAAAAACATGGTGTGATAATGTCCAAATTAAAACTTTAAAATGCCCTCTGATGAAAAAATGAGTTAAAAGGAGAGGAGTGAGCGCTTAGTAGTGTACAGGCCGAAAACTGCCTGGGGTGAAAATAGACCCCACCAATTGAAGGTCTGTGAGGAGTTTCACCTTCGGTCAAGCCTTCAAATGAGGTCGAATCTCACTGTAACTTAATTAGGAGCTGAGTTAGAAAATTAAATCCGGGTGAGTGGGGAGAGAAGAAAGGTTCATAATATGAAAGAGTGGCCCGAGGATTTTCCGATGATACATAACACGAGGGTTTCTGAAAATGTTTGAAAATTGTTGAGATATGGCCAAATATTCTAAAATTTTTGACCCCCCCCCCTTAACCCCCTTAGGGGGGAGAGTTTCTAAAATCGCTGAAACATGTGTTTAATTATTTTTTTTAGTAGATTTATTTTCTGGAATATCATGCTCTCAGATAAAACGGCTGCTGAGATAGGGCCACATGCTCTAAAATTTTCGATGTCCCTCTTTTAACCTCTTTAGGAAGGGGAATTTTCAAAAATCCTTTAGGGCTCACTTATGTCATAAGAAGTATCAGGGTTCATACACATTTTTTAAACTAAAAATGAAGGACTTTTAAGGACCAAAACCAAAAAAATGTAAGGACCTGCAAATTAAATAAACTAATAAATTATAATATGAATTTTTTAATAAAGGTTTTCATTTTTGTAAACACAAGTGTTACACACTCAAATGGCCAGGAAAGGGGAGAGGTGGATTTCAGCATATGGCAGTAGAAATGTAGAAAATTTTAAAATAACAAATACAGCAGAAGAAAAAACTAGTTGGATGTGCCAATCCCAAAACTTTCTTATATCTCATACAGGTTAATACTTCAAAATTCGCTATCAGAGTGCCAAAATTAAATGGCAGCTTATGTCCATCATAAGGATTCTAAAGATATGAAATTACATGCATTAGTCTTGCGATAGGACTATTCGCTGAAATACTGTAAATCCTGCAAAATGCAGCATAGCAGCGCCACCTGCTGGGTGAAATACACCAAAATTTAATCAACAACTTATCTCAATGTCTAACTGAATCTCAAGTTTGATGAAAATCTGTGCATTAGTTTGAGATACATCTAATGCGAAAATCATGAAAAATCCAACGCCACCTATTGGGCAATTAACACCAAAACCTATTCAGAACAACTTGTGTCAATGTCTAACTGAATTCGAAGTTAGATAATTCATGCATTAGTTCATATAGAATATTGCAGAAATCGTAAAAAATGTAGCACAGTAGCGCCACCTGTTACACGTTTTACACCAAAACGTAATCAACACCAATCTAGGTATGCCTGAATCTGAAGTTTGATGAAAATTCATGCATTAGTTCTTGAGATAGAACCATCGTAAAAAATGCAGCATAGCAGCGCCACCTGTTATGTGATTTACACAAAAACATAATCAGCACCAATATTTATCAAGGTATACCTGAATCTGAATTTTGATGAAAATTCATGCATTAGTTCTTGAGATAGAGCTACTGTGGAAATCGTGAAATGTGCAGCATGACAGCGCCACCTGTTGGGCAATTTGCATCAAAAACTAATCAGCACCAATTTATATCAGAGGCTAACTGAATATAAATTTTTATTAAATTCCGTGCATTAGGTCTTGAGATAGACTGCCCGTAAAATTTGTGTTACATACATACAGAGTCGCAGACAGGCATTTTGTAAAAACATGTTTTTTGGGGATATCTGAACCCTAATCCCTTGAAAACCGGAAGTCGAAAATTTTCACAAATCCACTACTTTCTTCTTGTAAATATAGAAGAAAGTAAAAAGGAAATTTATAGATAGTACACTTAGTATGCAGGAGGGAAAAGCAGAGGGAGGGGGGAGGGGGAAATCCAAAATTTTGGAAGGGAGAATTAAGATGATCATTTAATTATATCGCCACTTAAAAATGTAGTGGAGAAGCAAAGTATTTACTTATTTTATTTTTTGGAAGGAGTGATTAGATGATTATTATAATTATTATAGAGCAAGAAAAAAAAATATATTAAAGAGCTTCAATGTTTTTTAACTTTGTATACTTTTTACAGGGAAATGATAAGGGGAAAGCAGAAAAAAATATCAGGGAAGAAGAAGGATTTAAATGAAAGATTATTTATTGTGGCATGAAAGAAAACAATATTTTTTAAAAATTATAAAGTTATAAAAATTTTAAACTTCGTAAGTTGAGGAGGTGGGGATGCAAAATGAACTATGCAATTTTTCTTTTCTTTTTTCAGGGGGTGGGTGGGGAGAGAGGTAAAAAAAAAGGTTGATTAGATGATTACTTAGTTATTAACTATTAGTTAAGATTTACAACTGGACCAGAAAAAAAGAGACTAAATCTCATGCGGTAGGAAAAAAGAGGGGAGAGAGGTGGGAGGCAATTTCGGATGTGTGAAAGTCAAAGGATTACTTATTGGGACTGTTACAATAACATGGAGAAATGTTCATTGATTTTTTCATGATTTCCCCGACTATCTTTATCAGACTTCCCTGACTTCCATTATTAACAATACAGATACGGCATTTTTCCATGTATGCCAATTCCTCATATAACACACTTATCCAGCTTGCTAATATCTCATTTGGAAGAAAAAACAAGAGAAAAACATAAAATTGCCTAATATTCATTAAATATTGGTTGACAGTTTTATAAATCCAAACTCAAAATTTAGTCCAACAACTTCATATAGTGGCCAATCAATATAGAGTGACCAGAAAATTTCCTCATTTTTTGAAAAATATTTAATTCTAAGACTTATCTACATCTAACGGGATAGCTAATTGGATTAAGCTGGCCACCTGGTCAGGTTATGCTAAAGTATCATTTAATTTTTTTTTAACAATGGGTGAATTGCCTTCAACATAAGTGGTATCTACAGAATATGAGGACATTGGATCACCTTAATTGGCATAAATATCAAAAACTCATACCACGTACATCTTTTTAAAAATATTGGGAAGAATTTATCAGCATGTGAAAAAATATGGTATATAAAATACCCGAATCAGTCTTGTTGGCAAGGTGAAAATGCAAATATTTTTGCATGTAGACAAATTTCCCTGATTTTCGAGTATTTTTACAAAGTTCGCTGACTTTTCCAGATTGATAAAACTCCCTGATTTCCAGATTCTGTAGACACCCTGAATAAAATAAAAAAATAGAGGAAAGAAGGTTTTAAAAAAAATTAGAGATTTCAAGACTTAACTTAGTGAGCTAGGGTGCAGATTAGGAGAAGAGCAAATTTTATAGGTGGGAGGGATAGGAAAAATATTAGATGACTAATTATTTATCATTACTTAAGATTTATAATTAAATCTGAAAAAATATAAATTAAACAGTTTTAAAGACTAAATTTTGTGTGCAAGGAAAACGGGAATGGGGCCGGCGATTTCCGATTGAGGGAAGACTTCAAGCAGTTAACTATTATTATAATAAAGCAACAAACAGAAAAAAAAAACTAAGACTTTTAAAGAATTTTAATTTTGTGAGTTTTGGGATGCGGGGGAGGCATAGGTGAGAATCGTATTTTTATTATTATTTTGTGTGGTGGGAGGGGGGAGGGGGAAGTTTAACAAATGACTGATAAATTACCTTACCGAAGTTTTACAAATAATGCAAAAAATGAAAATTAAACAGTTTAAAAGACTAAATTTTGTATGCTTGGTAAAAAGGGGGAGAGAGAAACGTCAATTTCTGTGAGGGGAGGAGTAAAACTGTATTATCGATTATTTATTGTTAGAATAAAGTAACAGATAGAGCAGAAAAAGTTTTAAAAATAGCAATGATTTTAAGGTTTTAAACTTTACAGTGTTCAAAATGCTTGGTGGTCTGCTGGTCTGAGACCACCGAAAATTCAATCGGACCATCAAATTGTAAAATTTAGTGGTCTGCAGAACCAGTAGCTTTCTTCCCCTCTCTGACAGGAAAATGTAAATCTTCTTAACCGTGGGAAATCTGAAAAATCCCACAATTTTATTTAGAAATATATAAATAAATAAATAAAAATTGCATTAAATCTAACAGTCAGTTGAAATAAAATATCTAATTAATAATTTCATAGTTTTTGTTTATGTACTGCTGTTTATTTAATTGTTAATAAATTCTAATTTGCATTTTATTAGCTGAAATTTTTGGATAACTGCAAAGTATGCTTGGTTTATATTTTAGGAAGGGGGGGGGGGGGGGGGGGTCACTCAAAGGGTTAAAGGGACTTAATAGAAATTTAGATAATGGGCTGGTGATGATGCCTGCTGATCAGTAAATTCTCATGTTTGCTGGTCCTTGGGACCAGTGACTTTCTAGGGTTTCGTTCATCTGACGAAACCCTATTCATCTTGCTCCTCTGTCTGCCTGTCTGTCCGTCCGTCTGTCTGTCACAGAGCCCGTTCTCAGAAACTATACATGTTGGAGACTTGAAATTTTGCATACTTATAGATGAACATCACACATCATACGACAAATCATAAAATTTTGAAAAAGTCGTACATTTAACCCTTTGGTCTCCCGCATGTGTATTTTAAACAATTCTTTCTAAGTGAGTCCCTAATTAGGTTGCAGGCGTGAAATTTTGCGTACTTATAGATGGACACCTCAGATTAAACGAGAAATCATAAATTTTTGAAAAAGTCTTACATTTAACCTTTTGGGCTCCCACATGTATATTTTAAACAGTTCTTTCTATGTGAGCCTCTAATTAGATTGAAGGCGTGAAATTTTGCATACTTATAGCTGAATACCTCACATCAAATGACAAATCATAAAATTTTGAAAAAGTCGTACATTTAACCCTTTGGGCTTCCACATGTGTATTTTAAACAATTCTTTCTAAGTGAACCATAATTAGGTTGGAGGAGTGAAATTTTGCATACTTATAGCTGAATACCTCACATCAAACGACAAATCATAAAATTTTGAAGAAGTCGTACATTTAACCCTTTGGGCTCCCACATGTTTATTTTAAACAATTCTTTCTAAGTGACACCCTATTGAGGTTAGAGGTATGAAATTTCGCATACTTATAGCTGAACACCTCAGATCAAACGACAAATCATAAAATTTTGAAAAAGTCGTACATTTAACCCTTTGAGTTTCCACATGTGTATTTTAAACAATTCTTTCTATGTGAGCCTCTAATTAGGTTGGAGGTGTGAAATTTTGCATGCTTATAGCTGAATACCTCACATCAAACGACAAATCATAAAATTTTCAAGAAGTCGTACATTTAACACCCTTTGGGCTCCCACATGTGTATTTTAAACAATTCTTTCTAAGTGAGTCCCTAATTAGGTTGCAGGAGTGAAATTTTGCATACTTATAGTTGACTACATCTTATCAAATGACAAATCATAAAATTTTGAAAAAGTACATTTAACCCTTTGGGCTCCCACATGTGTATTTTAAACAATTCTTTCTAAGTGAGCCCCTAATTAGGTAGGAGGCGTGAAATTTTGCATACTTATAGCTGAGCACCTCACATCAAACGGCAAATCATAAAATTTTGAAAAAGTCGTACATTTAACCTTTTGGGCTCCTACATGTGTATTTTAAACAATTCTTTCTCAGTGACACCCTATTTAGGTTGGAGGCGTGAAATTTTGCATACTTATAGCTGAACACCATCATGCGACAAATCATAAAAATTTGAAAAAGTCATACATTTAACCCTTTTGGCTCCCACATGTGTATTTTAAGCAATTCTTTCTAACTGAGCCCCTTATTAAATTGGAGATTTGAAATTTTGCATACTTATAGCAGAACACCTGAGGCCAGGAGACAAATCATAAAATCTTGAAAAAGTCTTACATTTAACCCTTTGAGCTACCACATATGTCTTTTAAGCAATTCTTTCTAAGAGAGCCCCTAATTAAGTTGGAGACATGAATTTTTGCATATGTATAGCTGAATACCTCAGACCACATGACAAATCATAAAAATTTCAAAAAGTCTTACATTATTTACTCCTCCGTGCTGTAACTTGTATATTTTAAACAATTTTTCTGACCTCCACCCTTATCACCTGGGGAGCACTTTTCCAACTTTTGCCGACACCCCTTTGACCATTCTTTCATATTATGCACCATAGCCTTACATATTTTAGTTCCACTTTTTACCGCCAGGGGCGCCTACTTATCTTGTGTGCTATGGGCCCAATCCCCTCGACTAATATATCTATGGATAGTATGTAAAACGGAGTTTCGTTCGGATAAAGGTTTGTTTAGAATAGAGTGCGCCCCTTGTTGCAAAATGTGGAACTAACAGATTTTTCAAAAGGATAAAGTGTTTTGAAAGGAATATTAAACGAAACCCTCTGTGCGATCTGTGATCACACTTACCCACTTGTTTTTAATCAATTCTAACGCTGCTTTATGAGTTGAAGGAGCAAAGGGGGAAGCAGAAAGGGTGTCTATTCCAAATCAGCAACAAATTTCCCTGACTTTTCCAGGTATCGAGATTTTGTGATGTCACACACAAAAGTTCTTAAAAGTTGTGAATTTGAGAGTGGAACTTTCACAACTGATGTGATGTAACAACTACTGAAATGTTAAACAAATTCTTGCAAAATTTCTAAATTGTTAAACTTTTTACATGTAAACATTTTGCAAATAAACATGTTTAGCATAAGGTTCTATCCATTTTGTCAAATCAGGATGAAATTCTTAATCACATCAGTCACAGTTAAATGCATGTTGCTTCAACATATTTTAATACAAATAAATATTCAATAAATTAAGCTAACTAATGTTCAGTTCCAAAACAAAGATAAGTGAACAAGCTGAAAAATTTAATCAATCCTAGAACATTCAGTACAAAGATTCAGTGAAGCTAGAGTTGAAAATATGAGAGTTATAAGGAAGGATTGAAAAGGGGTAGAAGACAAAATTATTTGCAAAAAACGCTGAAATACTCTTTAAAGTACTTATAAAGAGCAAAATTTCACTTTCCTGATGCTGCAATTTCAAATCCTTAGTTTGTATAATAAGAATTTTTTTTCTCGGAGTTTTCAAATTTCCCTGACTTTTCCAGGTGGCTAGACACCTTGGCAGATTTTTTTAATTTCTTTAGGGGGAAGTTTATTAGATGACTTATAATTTATTTACCTTACTAAAAATTTACAAAAAAAGAAAAAAAAAAAAAAGAGGGGGGAGCAAAGGGAAAATGCTAATTTCGGGTGGGAAGAGAAATCTTCATGATCAGTTATTTATTGTGACAATAAAATGACAAAGAAGAATTTATTTTTTTAATTAAACAGTTTTAAAGAGTTTTTAAACTTTGAGTACTTTCAGATAAAATTTTAATGTGATGGAATGAATTGTTAATGGAATTTACGACTGATTATTTATTCACTATGAAGTAATAAATAGAGTAGAAAAAGTTAGTGAAATTTCAGAAGAAGGGGAGGCAAGGTGGGTGGGTGGGGGTGGGGGGGGTTAAGATTTTTTTTAAAATCATAAATTCAAAGAAATTCAGAAGAGTTTCACCCCTGATTAAGAAATAATACGAGAAAAATTAAGGAATTTTTGCAAATTTTGCATGAAAATAAGTACTTTTAAGTACCAAAAACTCCTTTTGAAAAATGCAAGCTCTTAAGGACTTTCAAGGACCATACGAACCATGAGTATGTTTCTCCCAATTTTCATGCTTCTAGGTTCAGTAGTTTGGGCTGAGTGATGATGAGCAGGGTTCTTGCAAGATTTTGACCAACACTAGCGATTTGGCGAATAAGAAATAAACAGCCAAATGAGAAAAAATGTTAGCAAAATAGATTCAGCGTACAGCACTGAAATACCTATATTTAACCCCTTACCGTATCCCCTTTTTTTTCAATATGCTTTAAAATAGCAAAAATTTTTTGCAAATGCTTGTAAAACAGATATTCGATTATCTGCTACAAAAACTTAAAAATATGTAGTACATTCTAAATGTCTCCTAAATGGGTAAATGTTTCAGACATTCTTTTAGCTGTCTAAATAAAAATTCAAAACAGCTATCTTTGATTTGCCATTGTGTGAAATATACACTAAAAATTGCTTTTAGATTTTAACTTTAATCGATAGAAAAATCTGACCGATACTTTGCATACAACTAATAAATAGTATGGTAAAGGGCTAATTTCAACAACGCATTTAAGCAAAACATTTCTCTATTTGGCACTTGATACGAGTAATTTTGTTTGTGTTGTTACAGACGTGACACCTGCGCATAGATAGTGATTAACTGACAATAGAGAAATACCTATCGCATAATCCTTTCTGCATCTTTAGCTGTTGCTAATCTGAATTGGAATTCAGTCAGCATCTCTATAAGCAGAGCAATGTAAATGGCACGGTGCGATTGAACATTTTTTTAAAGCGACATCAATCGTTCAGCAATGCGGATAGGAATCACGACTGTATTGGTACAAACACACAAAAAGAACAGAAATTCAGAGAGTCTGTTTACTCGCCAAATGAAGCATTTTGTCGCGATTTGCTACAATGGTGAGAGGCAGTGAGAACCCTGATGATGAGTCAGTGAGCGGGACATTGCCTTTCATATATGGAGATTCAAACAAAATGCCACTAAAGGTATTCCAATACATAAAAAATACAGAAAATTAAAAAGGTGAAAAATTCATAATTTTCTTTTAAATAAGTGATTAGTAAAATAATATTTAAAGTGATGTTTTAGTTTTTGAAAATTCAAATGCCTATTCATAAAATTTTATTTGAACATGGAAAATATTTTTTTCACCATTTGGAAAAATGGTTATTGTTCTCTGTCAGGGTAAGAAATCAAAAGCATATCTGAAGGTTTTTATTGGTTTAATCTGCATTACAGTAATCTGTATTTCCCTTTACTTTCAACAACGATGGATACCTTCTGTTGCCACTATGACAAAAAAAAAAAAACTACAAAAAAAAAAAAAAACTCAGAAACAAATTGAGATACAGCTTTCAAACAAATTGCATTTAAAAGTACATTTTTTTCTCTATCCAACGGTGTAAAAAGTAATATTGTCGGATGTTTAGAAGTTTAAGAATGAAATTTCATTTAAAATGTGTTGTCAGATTTCTTGGAAATCTGACGATGGAAAAGCCTTTTCCCGAACAGCCAATGAAATGCTTGGATAATCCGTAAGTTTCAGGTGGATAATATGTACGAGTCGCAGGCGATTTTTGTCGCTTGGAATTTTTACGTGTAATAACACTATTAATGTTTAATTCATGGCGTACGTAATGTATGATCAACTCCGTGCAATTTTTTATGTCTTAAATTTTAGTCTTTGAAAAAATAATTTTCCAAATGGTCGTTGTAATTTGATAAATTGCTTTTTATTTTTTTTTTTTCTGTTTTCAGAAATAAACTGCAATTTAATGTCATATATACAAACTACTTTTTAATTAAAATTTATCAAAGGGTCACACAGGAAACTCCTTTTTGATAAAACCCAACAATGAGTACACTTTATGGACCTTGCAAATTTCTAAAAAGTAATTTATTATTCAATTCCATATTACAAATCAAAATAACAAATGTGAGTTAATTTTATCAGGGAGTTTGTAGTAGTCACTATCTTGAGATTATGCAATAAGATAAACAAATCAAGATGGTGTTTTGCTCAAATGTACATAAGAATGTATAAAAAGATGCTTGATTTAAGCGCATACAAAAGATGGTGCAAGAGCTAATGCTAGGGGTGTTAACTAATAAATACTAGTATAACCATGCACATTCTTATAAATTTGGTATCATATGGTTAGTTAAAATACTTACAAAAATATATTTACAACACACACTGATGCTTATTTACGAGATCTGCAGGGCCAAATTCAGAATGAAGCTCCTAAAATCTGTTAGTAGAATTAATAGAGGCAATATAAATTTACCCATCTTCAATTTTGCCTAATTAATTTTTGTGCAAATTAATGAATTATACGAATACTTAGTGAATTATAAAGATATTCTAATGCTGACAAATTAGAAACAAGTGTGTTTGAAACTTTAAAGCATTCTACATAAAGACAATAAAAAATCAGAAGACAGTTCATCCATACCATGTTTTCAACCATTATTAATATTTGACAATTTATCTTATTCATTTCTGATACACTAATTTTTCAAAAATAGATATAAAATGATTAAAATAAATTCCCTCTTTCCTAGTATTAAAGTGTAATTGCCACTTAACTGAAAGTCATCTATATTTTCCTCACAAGAAAACTATCCAAATTATTATACATTAAACCAGAATGTCTTAATTATTTCGTTTATTTGATTTTTAGAAAAACATTGCACCAATTTTTTTTTTTTTCCCTTTCAAACTACACTCCATAATTCCTATTGTTCTAATGAGCATATGGCACTATTTTAAATATGTAAACATTAAATGCATCAGAAAAAATTATTCCCCAAAGTAGAATTTGACTGCAAGACAGCATATTTCAGGCAATACAATAGTTTTCTATTTGTATCAACAGCAGCCTTGATTTCATAATAAACTAATAGTATAATTCTATAAAAAATTATGTCACCATACTACTCAAAGCAATATTTAAAGAAACAAATTGAGAAAATTACCCTTTAAGATTGAATTTAAAGAAATTCCTTGTATGAAATGATATGACAATTTTACAATTGGACAGAAATTAAATTTGTCATTTTTACTCAGAAATATGGAAAGATATGGTTTCACGAAATCAATGTAAGTACTCCTCCCCACCCCCCTCCAAAAAACAATACCCATACATTTTAATCTTCAAATTGTACGATAAAAAAATATAAAGGAAATTATGTACCATTTCATTTTATGTTTAAAAAATATACTTAGAGGGTTGTTTTTCATATTGAAATTGTGCAAAACTCTAAAATAATCAATTTGAATACCTAATTTTAACAGCATATTTATGGCTTTTTCATTCAATTTAACCTTTGTCCACCAAACAGGAAGTCATTAGGTCAAATAGTTTAGGAATTATGAAGGTTTCAAATTTGGAACTCCTAATAATCCCTTTACTACCATTGCAGACACAAATTGCAATGTGGATTGTTTTTTAAATCATAACTCAAAAACTACTTGGCAGAATGAGCTATAATTTTGGATTTGCATACTTTAAGCTTCCAAAAATAGATTTCTGTTAAAAATTTTATGAGTTACAATTCATATATATATATTGAAAATTAATTTCAAATTATGTACAGTTTTGAAATTAATTTTCAAAATAAATATGAACTGTGATTATCCTTTTTTGTAAAATAAACAGATTTCTAGGAGCTTTAAATACGCACATCCAAAATTACAGTTTATTCAATCAGGTACTTTTGAATTGTGTTTTAAAAACTAACTGCACTGGAATCTGTTTTGTAAGGATTAAAAAGAAATTTATCAAACTTTAAACCTTCATAATTTCTAAACTATTTGGCTGAATGCCTTCTGATTTGGTATCTGAAGGTAAAATTTACTGAGGAAAAAAAGAAAGGAAAAAGCTGTCAAAATTGGGCATTCACATTGAAAATTTTAGAGTTTGGTACATTTTCAGTATGGAAACAACCATTTAGGTTGTTTGTTTTTAATTGAAAGAAGACAATTTTCAGTCAAGTAGCTATTTCAGTTTTTTTTTTTTCTCCTTCTGGGACAGTTTGGTAATTAAAATGTATGTTTTGTTTTTTTTTTCGGGGTAGGGGGGGGGGGGCGTACATTATGTTTCTAAAATATAAATTTATCCTTAATTAAACCTATGATTCTTTATTTTCACATACAATTGTATTCATAAAGATTAATAGAAAAAAACATAATAGTATATGATTAAAAGCAATTAAACCAAAGTATATAATTGCCTTATTTTATCAAATATACTATGATCAAAACATACTTCTCTGAATGACAAAAAACTACATCTTGCATCACGATAAATCAACTATACAAATCACATTACAAATAGGGGAGGAAATTCCTTTTAAAATCATTAAGTTTTTTTTTTTTTTTTTTTCTTTTTATGATGGAACATTTCTGGTTTTGTAAGTTAAATTAAAGCATGCAAAATAAAACATACATACCATGTAACCGTGAAACAAAAGAAGGAAATGTTTGCCATTATTTCGTGCCTTTGTTTCTTTGTATTTCCTTGAATTTTAAAATACACATTTAGCTTTGTGAATTCCAGAGAGATATCGCACACATCATGCACAAACAAGACAAGACATCCAATGTTGTGATATCTGGAGAAAGAAAGGTAACGATAAGACTAAAATTAAAAAAGAAATACTTTACGAAGCATGTTAACGTACTGAGAAAGAAATAAAACAATTCTAGGCACACTGCAAGAAAGAAAGAATAATAAAATATCAAATCTCCAACCTATGATTCCTAAATCTTAAGTCAAATTTAGATAAAAGTTTATTGAAAGAGAATAACTCTCAATTTAATTTTTTAAAACTAATATAATACAGAGATACTAGAAAGGGAGAGGGGGGGGGGGGAGATTCTGAATGACATTTATTTTGATTTTTTAAAGATAAAATAAGTGAAAAACATGTATTTTAAATGTATGTAATTAATACATGTACCTGTAATGTATGCATTTTAAATGAAAGTTATGTAATTTAAATGAAATGAGTGAAAGGATTATATTTTGTAAATGAAATACAAATGCTGGCAATGGAAACAAATAGTTGGCAATTTATCACCTGCACCCAGCTAACATAAAAATAGAGAAAAATTATTCATAATAGTAGTTAAACTATAGCATGTAAAAATTACAAATTTTTCAGTTAAATACTTCAATATTCACACAATTTTAACATGATATTTGCATGTTGTATGCAGTAACTTAGTGAAAGCATGAATGGTGTCATTATTAAATATTAAGGTTTTCTTTTAAGCTGGGAGCCACTGATCGCCAAATCCTTGTGCAGCAGTCTAAAATTTGTGATCATTAAAACACCAATCACTAACCGATGTGTGAACGCTACACACCTATTAAAGAGAAACTTCACTGGATGTATGAAATTCATTGTGCAGCAGTCTCTAAAATTTATGAAATTTGTTAATCACTAACCGATATATGAGCGCTATGTGCCCATTAAACCGGGAAAAAAAAGAGAAAGAAAAAAAAAACCCTGGACGCATGAAATTCATTTGCAGCAGCCTAAGATGCATGAAATTCATTACAACTGAGATCACTATAATGTATCTAAATGCATTCCAATATTCACCACAATAATGTAAAAGTATCCTAATTTTATATAGGGGAAGCTAGGGATACTTGAGCCACTTTTTAAATTTCAATTTTTAAAAAAATTGTATACTTTCTTAGAACAAAATAAAATATTGTAGTTGAAAATTTGATATTTTTTCTTCAATTGAAAACCATTTTCAGTTAATTTTGAACTATTTTTCTTTGTTTAATAAATTTTTACTCTTTCTTTTACATTGTAAGTAACTTGAGCCAATACTAAAAAATACCTGCAAAAATAATATTTTTCTTTTTATTATTTTATAAATGTTTTACATAGCGATAAATTAAGGTACACTAAGTCATTCGAAACCAGTTGTGAAAACAAAACTAGTAACACGATCATTTTTTGTAGTTATAATTGGTGGTCGAAGGATCATTTCAACTGGGGTTTCATCGATGATAGCAAAATCCTAGGTTGGTGGTTAAGTTAAAAAAAAAGTTACAGTAACAGAGGTTACAATTTCAGTATATAATATTTAATCTTAAAATATTACATTAACAAAATAAATATTTTGGGCCTAACTAGTTAAAATATTAGAGATTATGACCAGTAAAATCAGTTTAAAAAAGTGATTTTAATATTAGTCAAAAAGTTAAATTGAAAACTATGCCTACATTTATCTAGACAGACTATTTTGTTAGTCAAAATGAAAAAAAAAAAAAAAAAAGGATACTTTCATTAACAAAATTTACATTT
Organism: Maratus speciosus; assembly: GCA_963932465.1. Taxonomy (NCBI): domain Eukaryota; kingdom Metazoa; phylum Arthropoda; class Arachnida; order Araneae; family Salticidae; genus Maratus; species Maratus speciosus. The sequence goes on along the minus strand of OZ010791.1, from coordinate 245,972,280 downwards.
TTAAACATATGTTTTCAAAGTAAGTCCTTACTGATTATTTTTTTAATGAAAAATAAAAAGAATTCTTCCTTATTTTACCCAGAAAAAAAATCTCCCCATTTTACCCAGAAAAAAAAAATAAAAATATCTGTGAACATGAAAGACTTATTTTTTTGTTTCACCCATATGTCTAATTTCCTAGTAGGGATGGTTGAGCAATGGCTCGTGTATCCCCACTACTAGTATTTTTGTTTATCAGACTTTTACTAAGTAATGCATGCAGCTATTTGAATTATTTTAGATTCAAAATACAACTGAAATTATACTTATTAAATCTATCTATATTGTTGCAGCACAAAACAAAACTTTGATTACAAAAAAATATAAAAAAAACTCACCTAAATATTTACTTCAGATAGGGAAAAAGATCACTATAAATAATATAATCACTATACTTTCAAAATGGTTCCAAGATATGTGATATTTTTTTTTTTTTTTTTTTTTTTTTTACATGTGCAGAACTATAAATATATTATCATGTTGCTATTTTTAGAAAGAAAAATTAACCTACTGTAGAGAAAATAGGGGTGGCTCAAGTATCCCCACTCTCCCCTACCCAATATTTCAATACTGTATTATAATATCTTAAAAAACTTACTTAAAAATATCTAAAATATATTAACAGAAATATTTAAATAAAATATAACAAACAGTAACTCATGTTATTGAAGATACCAAGAGTTTTTTAATATCACTTAAAATCTGTGAAAATGGATCCTCAGCTATCCTTCTGCATATAAATTCAGCTAAATAAGACTAAATGATCCAGGGCGGCACCACAATGTATCTTATTATGTCATTTTGCACTATCCCAAAGCCATTCAATTTTATGAGTATGAACTTCACTGTCGGGATCTGCAAAATTATACTTATGGTTAACCTTAAAATGATTGAATCTCCCTCCAAGTTTTGTAGTACAAAAATTTACAGTTTCTTGCTCTGCTTTCGGCAAATCCCAAATTTTCATAATTATAAAACTAAGCACAATGTAACAAAAATATTCCAATGACACAAAAACATTTAAATCATGGTGTGCGAAATGCATGCCAGTAAACCAGTGTGAAATTAATCTTGGGAAAGGTTACAATTCAAATAAATCCAAATGAAACAATACTTGGCAGCTCATCACTGGCTTCCCAGCTAACTATTTTGTACTAAGCGTACTATGCACACAACATTTTAAGCCTAATTTTTTTTAAATGTGGATTATGTATGCGTAATTATTACAGTATGAATCTATTAAAGCAACTAAGAAGAATATTAGAACAAATTTTTCCCATATTCAGAAATTTTTATAAATTCAAAATTTGAAACTGAATACTGACTGACTGATTTTGAACTGATTTTAACAATGACTATTTCAGACAGGGTTGTAAAAAACCCAGCCCGGGCGGGTTTTATTAAAAAACCCGGGTTAAATGGGCAATTTTCCCCGGGTAAATTAAATTGCCAAAATGTGGACGATGATTCCACCTTCCTCACAAATAATAATCTTCAGAGTTGCCACTGTATAGGGAAAACTAGAAAATCTGAGGGAATTTAAAAATGAGTATTAAAAACAAGGAATTTTACTAAACTTTGGTACTTTGCAAAATTTATCCGTTGAAATTTTGAAAATTCTCAGAGGAATTACTCTGGGAAAATTTAATATTTTGCTCAGTAAAGCACAAGAAATTTGATTGCCGAAATAAGTGGCAATCCTGATCTCAAATACAATCTTTGTGAACACTTCATAGTCTAATAGATGGGAAAGACTTCATAGTCTTAATAATGATCTCACCATTTTTCTCTGTTCTTAAAATACATATATAGATATGATCACTTTAATTTAAATAACAAACAAAGGTACTTCTTAGTTATCCCTATCCCATCAGCCACTTTCGCCAAATTTAACTCATTGACATAATTTTCATTTTAAATAACAAAAGATCAAATAAATTAGTAAAACATTAATAAAAATACAAATAAAACGTCGAATTAATGGTTTTATTGGCATTTAATCTTACAATTAATTAATTAATGGCAACCATTATTGGCATTTAATCTTACAATTTGGGGACAGTAATTTGGTCAACGGGATAACTAAGAAGTACCCAAACAAATTTTCAATTGCAAAGCTATCAAAATTGTGTGTTTTCCAATTGTTTCCAATCTAAAAGTGCAAGTAAATTAATACAAATATATTTTCCAAGATTCAAAGAAGTGAATAAATAAAACAAAATAACCATAAACTGTTAACAATTACATCATCTGTTCTTTTCCAGAAATATATTTTTAAAAACCCGGGTTTTTTACCTGGGCTTTTTATAAAAAACCCAGCCTGGGTGGGCAGCTGGGCGGGTACCCGAGCAGCTACCCACTACAACCCTGATTTCAGATTCTTTTATTATAATTATTTAAAAAAAAATTTTTTAACTTATCATACCTTAATGAATACGAAAAGGATATTAACATCAATGTTAGGACATGATGGACCATCATTACAAAAGAATCTTTACGCCATGTATCCATGAACAATGTGGCATATAAAGAGTGGAAGTAAAATCCACACTGTGCCATGTACATGAAATAGATATCACCTGGAGGAGGTTCATTTAAAGTCCAATCTAAAAGAGAAAAAAAAACAAAAATTCAGTACCAAACAACACAACTAATGATATAAAATTTTAATGAACATACTGCAGAACTAAATAAAACAAGCTTCAAATGCTATCTTTATTTTGTGATTCATGAATGGAGCCGTGTAGTCTGATGGAGAAAGATGAGTGTGTGTTCAGATTTTGGAATATGAAGTTTCCACATTAATCACATACGGGTAATTAGTTAGTCGTTTCGTTACGTTAGCACCCGTTCATTAGCCGAAAATGTCCATGTGAATTTTGGAAGAAAGTTTTTGAAGTCATGTGGTCAAATAGCAAGACAAACTGCTTTTAGAATATCAGATAGTTTATTCTTTCAAGGGTTTGCACTTTTATCTCACAAATATGAAGTGATTATGCATTTTACAAACATGGACAGAATAATTTATTATTTTTTTGACCTAGAGATTAAAAACATTTCTATGTATGTATTTTAAAAAAGGGAAGCATGGATCCAAGCAATAAAGAGAGAAGATGCGTTTATCTTTTAACATTTTAATTAGGCTAATTTTGTATCAATTATGCATTTAATCTATTAAAATTGCTCAGAATTTTACAGTCAAAAGAATGGAAACTGATAGTAGAATAAAATATTCATTATTGCTGTATTTAAGGAATGATAAAGTATTTGTATGAAACTTTTTTAATTATTGATTTTTACCCATACATGCATAAAAACAGCAGGCGCTCTTGATCAGAAATTAGAAATACAGTAGTGTTGTCTCTCTTTTTCCTTTAAATACAAAGGACTTTTTAGAAGATACTGTGAAAATGGGTGTTTTGAACCAAATTTCGCGACGTGACAGTAATTGAAGGGTCATCATATAAAAACTTTCAATAACTTGACTACACGAGAAAATCAAGAAATGAAAAATGCTATTCGATTCCATATCATTGCCGTTGTCATGACTGCCAATTTTATGAAATTATGCATGTACGTGATGAATGTGTCAAAAAGTTTTGCAATGTTGAGCGGGGAAAATATGTTTTTGAAAACTGGCTTAGAGCTAGTTTTCGTTTTAGACAGGTTCTGTTGTCACACGTTTTACTAATTTCACTAAGCAGTGGACATTTGTATTAAAATACTCCATTACTATTTTTTTCTTTAATATATACAATGATACTTGTTCAGATGTAATTGTGAGAAACCACAAAACATTTTTGTTTTAGACACATTTTTCGTCTTAGCAGATGAAATTGCATTGTATTATTTTCTTGAAAATGAACCTTGGAATATTTCCATTCAAGGTAGAATACAAATTTCTCAGATCGTATTTATTATTATATTGCAAATGTCACATTTTTACGAAGATTTTCATTTCAGAAAGTTTTCGTACAAAGTTCTACAGTAACAGTAATGAATTCTTGCAAAGACCTCATGTACGGTATGTAATTAGATTTGCTGTAGTCTTGGGACCACATATTTCACATGTAGCATTTTAAATGCACAGTTTTATACTTTATGAAATGTTAAAACAGTGCAGGTTTCTAGATGGATTTTATATTTTATTTTAATGAATAATTAAGGCAAATTATAATTGGAACAACCCTCTGAAAATTAGAAAATACACTGAATATATGGGTAATAGTAATTATGATAATTTTTAATATCGTTTTCTACATAGTAAAGAAAATAACGAGTAACAAATACATATGGGTATTCATTTAATGGTTACTTTTACAGCACTACGAATTACTAAACATTGTTTTAAATAAGAGTATTTTAAACAACCTTCAATTACCAAAAAATTTTGGCTTCCACAAATTTAGATGCAAAGTTGGGTTAAAGATTTTTTTAACAACATAATCAAATTATTAAATTTTCTAATAACCTATAATATTAAAATTATGACAATCATAAATTTTTTACTACTACTAATCTTATAATAAATAATAATTCCTTTGCCAAGGAAAGCAGAAAAAAAAAGGTGTAGAAACAAAAAATTTGCAAGTCATAAATGATACATACTATGCCACACAGTACTAGGCTGCTGGAAAAATCTGTACCTTCCACTCAATACGACAACATAGCACGTATAACACCAGGCACTAAGGTAAAAGACAAACTTCCAGGCACTTTCGGGCATCTTCCTTTGGTTTGTTGGTGTGAGGGCATAATGATGAGATAAAGGCTATAAAATATCAATCATAATAAAATTCAACTGGTTGAAAAGCATGTAAAAATAAATGCAAAAATATTAAATATTTTAGTTAAAATAAGCATGCAGGAGTCGATGCAGATTTTTATTCTTGGGGCTCATTTTGTGAAAAGTAGAAGTTATTTTTGTGAATTTTATTATATTTTTGTGAAAAATAACATTTTGTAACGAAAGTTGAAATCCAGTTACTAAAATTCGAACCAAGAATTTATGAACAAAAACATTCTTTAAATCCCTTTGCTAAAGTTTTTGTTTTTCGTGACGTGGTTTTATTTACAAATTACACATTTTAAAACAGTTTTTATGAAAAAGAATGTTACGTAAAGGGTCTATTTTATTAAAAGAATTTTGTGAAATGACCTGTTTTATTAAGTTTATTTTTGTGAAGGGGCCCATTTTATTAAATTTATTTTTGTGGGGTCCATTTTATTAAATTTATTTTTGTGAAGGGGTCCATTTTATTAAATTTATTTTTGTGAAGGGGCCCTAAATGGGCCCCAAATTTTGTCTAGATCGACCTCTGGCATGGTTTAGGTAAACATGAAATAAACATTTAAAACAAATTAAAAGCCTAGCATTTTAGCTAAAAAAATTATAAGAAAGAAATGCAAGCAATAATGAAAGATTCATAAAACGATAAAATTAAAATGATCAATTAACATAAAATTGAAAAATGATCCAATACTTCTAAAAATCAGCAAAAGTACTTAAAATGATTTGGCTGAATCCCAAAACAGCAGAGACACTTGGCATCGTTCAATTTGGCGAAGCGATAAATGGATCTTTGTTGTTACCAGTTCATTTTGTAAATTCTTTCCACACCTACAGTGGTCTGATCTTGAATTTGGATTGGTTGGTTTCTTGTGTATTGGATGGCTACGCCTACCTTTGACAACTCAACTCCGCATGTTTTGTAATTTGTGTACAACGAGGTGTAGAAGGAAGACGTTTTGTAATAGTAAAATTAAATGACGGTAAAGCAAAAGTTTATTATTGTTAATATTTTTTGCTGTTTTTAGTTGTAAAATTTGAAAGTTAAAGTACCTGTGTAATTTAGTTTGAAATTGTGAGTATTTGTTCATTTTTTTTGCTGGAAAGTTAAATGAAGTTTATCGACGACTGGAAATTTACGAAATTATGGCAATTCAACATTTTATAGAGTTGGTTTTCAAGAAAGGAGATGTTTGTTAAGGTATGTTAATAATTTTATTGATTTTTTATTATAGTGTTTTATATTAGCCGTTTATTGTATATTTCTCATGTATGCTGGCCTTAAGAGTTTTGTACATTTTGATATTGCTATGCAGCAAGAATTGTTGAATTTTGATATTGCTACGCAGCGAGAACTGCTGAATTTTGATATTGCTACGCAGCGAGAACTGCTGAATTTTGATATTGCTACGCAGCGAGAACTGCTGAATTTTGAGATTGTTACACAGCGAGAACTGCTGAATTTTGAGATTGTTACGCAGCGAGAACTGCTGAATCCAGTGACCTTTTTTTTCGGTTAATGAACGCGAAGCGTTCATACAATGTTCATTGATTGCCGCTTTAACGAGTTTCCTGCGTTTTTCAGATTGCTGCAGAACTAGGTTGTTGTATTCAATGATGTCGCAGTTTCCTCTTAGTCCGCACAACTTTGAAGAAAATCCTTTGCTATTTATATGCTGCCACCACCAATATGATTACATGATATCAGTCACGCTCTGAGAGGACTGTTTAAATGAAAACCAACTCTTTCAATTAACTAAATTAACAGTTTATTTACACACTATTTAAACTTAAAAACTCGGATGTAGGTGATCCGGTCCAACATTAAATTAAATACAGTAATTGCTGGCTGTGTACTGTTAAACTACGTTATATCACTCTCACTCTACACTCGTTAAATTAGCATTACCGGAGATTACTCTTAATCTCCCAACACGTGGTCTCTAAGCTCGGCGAGCTTCACTCAACCCTACGCTGTAAGAGCTATACACAGGAACAACCTACCACTTTGCGCTCTAGGCTCCAACTCACTTTCTCCCAGCAGAAGCGACTGCCTCTCTCTAGCAACCCTCTGCATTTTTCCCCACGTAAAAACTGGGGTTTCCACCCTGACCACATTCTTAGCTCTCTCCCTCGTTCGGGGAATTCTCCCCATGTCCAACAGACATCTCAAAAGGTCGGGCGGGGCGAACCCCTCTCCATCCATCTTTATCCCTCCATCCAAGCTGTACAATTCACCTGCTCGGACCCAGTTTCAGACAAGGAAAGAATGTTACTTTGAAATTTCCAGTACACAAATCATACAATATATAATATAGTAAGACAAAAGTAATATAGAACCATAGTTCTAATAGCAGATGTTTCTCAGAACCTGACACCCCCCACCTTAGCGGAAAATATGCCATTTAGGGGCTAATTTTCCCTGAACATATAGTAATATCACAGAAGAGTTCAATAGTCTCTTTGCAGGTTTCTTCATTATTATTACATATATATTTCAAGGTGTCTGAACATTATCTACTGACATCTCTAATGAACCGTATACTAATATAATTATTACAGAAAAACTACACATTCTAATACACTATTATAAACACAAAATTCAAATACAAGTGAGTTTGGGAGACCTTGGGGTTGTTTCAGTGAGAAATTTTAACGGATTATGATCCGTTATGATCTCAATTTGAGATCCATATGTCCATTTTTCAAACTTCTGCAGCCTGAAGAGAACACTCCAAGCCTCTTTCTCTATACTCGGCCAAGCACGTTGAGCCCCTGATAATTTCTGACTGGCAAAAGCTATCGGCTTAAACTGCCCCTTTTCATCCTTTTGAGTAAGACAACATCCTACTGCCAGGTCTGAAGCATCGGCATGAAGCTGATATTCCAGGCCTATGGTAGGTGTAGCCAAACGCGTCACGTTACGTAACTCATCTTTAAGGGTATTAATTGCTTCTTCTGCCCTTTCATCCCATGGTACAGTATTTTTAACCTTTTCTTTAGTTAGTTCAGTTAAAGGTATGGCAATTTCTGCTTAATTTGGAATATAAGATTGGTAAAATCCCATTAATCCCAAAACAGATCTAACTTCCTTTTAGTTTTCGGTCTCTTTAAGTCCATTATTGCTCCTATTTTCTCCTCATCAGGTGCATGCGTTCCACCCCCAATTACATGACCTAAAAACTTGGTCAATTTCTCTCCAAATTTACATTTATCCAGCCTAACCGTAAAATTTCTATTTTTAAGTTCTTCTATGACAGCCCTAACATGCTCACAATGCTCTTCCCAAGTGTCGGAGAAAATGATGACATCATCAATATATGCTTGTGCATACCTCCGATGAGCTTGAAGGACCTCATTCATATCTTTTTGGAAAGTAGCAGCTGCCCCTGATAAACCAAAAGGCATAGTACGCCACTGATAAGTCCCATTATGAGTTGTAAAAGCTGTCAAATGTTTACATTTCTCAGCCATTTTAATCTACCAATAACCCCTCAATAAATCAATCTAAGATAAATATTTAGCTGCCTCGACAGTATACATGATTTCTTGAGAATCTTTCATAGGAAATGTTGGAACCTGCGTTACTGAATTTAAAGCTCTATAATCTATAGAAAGCCTAACAGTTGCATCTTTTTTTGCCACGCAAACAATTAGATGACTAATTTCAGCATTTGACACTTCGATCAGATTTAATTCTAATAACTCCCGAATCTGTCTATCTGCTTCCTCTTTATAAGCAACAGGTACACTATATAACTTTGGCTTTTTCCTTGCCACACCTGGTTTCAAATCAATACGGTGCTCCCCTACTTCCGCTGGTCGCACAGGACCCATAAATACCTCTTTATTCTCCCTAAAAGTGGACTTTATATCCTTGCCTTGACTATTAGACAACCCTTTTATTTCGAACCTTTCTATGCCCCATTTCTACCTCTTGTTCACGGTTTAAAATAGGAATTTCCCCAACTTCTCCAAATTCCTCATCACCTTCAAAAACAATATTAACTATATTACACTTAGCAATAAATTCTCTTATTTTATTTTGGTGCACATGCTTCCTACTCCCGTCGGCTAACTCAACTATAAACGAATGCTAGTTTTGTTTTTCGACAATAGTTGCCGGACCTTGCCACCTAGAATATAACTTATTAGTTGAATTGGAGATTAGTAGTATTACGTTATCGCCTACTTCAAACGTTTTTTCTTTCGACCTTAAGTTATAATGATATGCCATTCTGCCTTGTTGCACCTCGGACGATAATTTTGCCTCATTTGCGGCTCTTTTTAAGCGTACCCTAAGTTTATTCAAATACTCATGAATCAACATAGTATCTAATTGTGCCCCCTTATTTTCTCCTGCCCAGGATGACTTGAGAACTGATAAAGGACCCTCCGGCACTCTACCATATACTAATTGAAAAGGTGCGATTCCTGTCGTAGAATTTGAGACTTCCCTATACACCCATAATATAAATGGTATTTGTTCATGCCATCTTTTCCCTTCTTCCCTAATCGTATGATGCAACATACGTTTAAGCGTCTGATTAAAACGTTCCACAAGACCGTTAGACTGCGGGTACTGTGGAGTCGAAAATAGTGGACTAGCACCTAACCTTTTCTCAAATTCTTTCGTTAAGTCGGCAGTGAAATTGGTTCCAATATTACAGGCAATTATATTTGGAATTCCAGTCCTCGTAAATATTTGAAGTAATGCATCACATGCTGTTTTAGCAGTTAAACTTTTTAGGGGTATTGCTGCCACCCACCTGGTGTGCTCAGACCAGCCAACCTTTGAAAATGAGAAATCGTAGCACCCAAAATTCAAATTAATCGAGAGGTTGGTTGGTTGGTTGCGGTTTTTTACGCTGCAAATCGGGAGCTGATTGCTTTTGGTTCGGGCCGAATTTAGATTCCTGCAGGTTGGGTTAACCCGATTTTTCAAAAGTTATTTCTTTATATTCTTTCAGATTAAAAACTATATGTATCATAACAATAAACAAAGATTTTTGTCTGTGTGCGATGTTTTCTGAAGAGAGCACTGAGCTGGGGTGATTCTGATTAAAAAAAATCAGAAATTGACAGAAATTTTTCAGTAAGGAGTGTCTGTGTGTGGTGGTTAGGGGGGGGGGGGGATTACAATCTAATTATGCATTTTTTTCGTGGCCCTTTCACAAAATTCACGCTTTTTTTTCTGCGATGCTTTGTCGAAATTTGCTTTTTTCTGCGATCCTTTGACGAGATTGGCGCATTTTTCTGCAATCCTTTGATGAAATTTGCGGGTTTTTTTTTCGCGATTCTTTGAAGAAATTTGCGTTTTTCCCCGATCCTTCGACCAAATTTGCGTTTTTCCCGCGATGTTTGACGAAATTTGAGGGGTTTTTTTGCGATTCTTTGAGGAAACTTAGATTTTTTTCCCGTATTCCTTTGACGAAATTTGCGTTTTTCCACAATCCTTTGAAGAAATTAGCATTTTTTCGCGATCCTTTGACGAAATTCGCGTTCTTTCCGCGATCCTTTGACGAAATTTGGATATTTTTTCTGTGAGCCTTTGACAAGATTTGGATTTTTTTCGTGAGCCTTTGATGAAAGTTGCGTTTTTCCGGCGAGCCTTTGACGAGATTTGTGTTTTTTTGCAATCCCTTGGAACAATGTGTTTTTTTCGCTATCCTTTGACGAAATTTGCGTTTTTTCGCGATTCATTCACGAAATTTTCGTTTTATCACTATTCTCTGACGAAATTTTGCATTTTTCTGCGATCCTTTGATGAAATTGGCATTTTTTTCTGCGAACGATTGACGAAATTGGTTATTTTCGGCGTGTGTTTTATTCGAAGAAAATCATAGTTTTAGACCGATTTTCGTAGCATCTTAGTTGTTAGCTCCAAATCGTAGAAACTACGATTTTTTCGTAGCAGTTGGCAGGTCTATATGCTGATCAATTAAGGTTAGTATATATTGATGCCCTTGTGAACTTTTAGGATCAATAGGCCCAATTAAATCAACATTAACTACCTGAAATGGAAGTTCTGTCTGCGATACTGGGGAAATAGGGGCTCTGTCATTTACTTTAACCCCTCTAGTCAATTGGCACTCTAAACATGACTCACAAAATTGTTTAGTTTCTTTCGCCATTCCCTCCCAATAAAACGAATACCTGATTCTCTGTAACATTTTCTTGGTTGCATGATGCCCTCCAAATACCGAAGTATGCACTAATTTTAGAATTTCTTCCCTTCTTACCTTGGGTACTACTAATTGCGCTATAGTTTCGCCTAACAATTTCTCTTTATGATACAATAAACCATTTATAATATAATAATCTCCTTTATCCATTTTAGCTAATTCCCAAACTCTCTCTAAATTTTTGCATTCCAATTGGGATTTCTTAAACATATCTGAATTACTAACGATAACTTTATTATTTTCCTCTACTTCTGTTTTTTTTTGCATTTTGACCTTGTAACTTTCCTGATCTCGTTTTTATTGCGTAAACATTACAATTATCGCTACTAATATCTTTTTTTTTCACTCGAGTTATCAATACTAATTTCCGAACTTTCTAATTCTTGGGACTCTAGCAATGGCTCCTCGCGATTCACCCCTGACAACTCATTAATCACTTCGGGATGTAAAATTACCTGCTCATTAATATTATTGGTCACCGCGCAAAGTACTTCCTGATTAATTATATTAGTTTGACCGAATTGCAGAATAGCTAACGGTAATTTAACCAACGGTGATTTAACTGCTTCACCAAATAATCCTTGTATATAAATACTACCCGCTCCTTTTAATTTCTCTTCCGGTACCAAATCTTTATGAATGACACTAATTTCACATCCAGAATCAACCAATCCTTTCGCTTTCTGCCAGGGCTGTCTGCCCACCTACCTGCCCAAAAAAACCCACATAAAAGTGGGTTTTATTGGGTTTTTTGTTTATATGAGTTTTTTGCTGCACAGTTTCATTTATTTTTAATTACTACTTATTTGTTATGATTCTGTTATACATGTAAAATAAAAATTTAATTAAATTTAGGTTTTCAGACATCTTTGTATAAAAAGATAAAAATGGTTTGAAAGAACTGCAAAACCCAAACATCAGCAAATTAAAATTATCCAAAAAGAAAAATGACTATATTTTATCATTCATTATCTAATATGTAAAAATGAAAATTTGTCTGTCTGTAATTCTATACAAATCGACAGTTTGGAAGACAGGATTGTGAAATGTTACATATATGTGTATTAAAATACGGCCGAGGTAACTAAAGTAATCCGGGATCTATATAATTTATAGTTAATTTTTAATTAATAAAACCACCAATTTAACAGCAAGTTCTATCAAATTTAAACATTTTACGTTATAGCAGTTGCTAACAATTAAAAATCCACAATAAAATTCTTATCACAACAATTACTTTTCTATTGCAAGATTTCCATGTGAAAAATGAAATAAATAGTTTGACGAATTTAAAAAAGAAGTTAATATTATGTCACTTTGGAAATGTAATGGACATCAGCAGGTGAATATATAACGTTATATGAGTTTGAAAAAACGCATTGAAACATGATAAAAACCCAAGCATAAGCTCAATAAGATAATTGGCATTTTAACATTTTGAGGTTCTCTGAATTTGTTTTCGCCATTTTTAAATCTATTCCATATATATAATCTTGCGTATGCATGTATATTAGAATTTCCACAAAGGTTTGGGTCCCTAGAGCTCATTCTTAGTGAAGAACTGAAATAAAGATGTCAATTTTTTTTTAAATAAAGAATTTTTGTATTTGCCATTTTTCTATCATGAAAAAATTATTTAAATAACAAAATACTCTGAAACAAATTTTCATCAAAATGTTTTTATCTTGGTCTCAATCTAGATCACAGATTATATTTACTAAGCAAGTAGGTAATCTGTCGTCCGGATTAAATGAAAAAAAAGAGTGAAAATTACGTAAATTAACATACAATCCTTGATTTTTCAAAACAAACATTCTTAAAATTCCGTGCAACACCGGGTACTTTAGCTATTATATATATATACAGTAGAAGATCTTCTTTATAATGCAATTCTCCATATAACGAACAACTTCTCAGATATAAACAATGATTTTTGCAGTTAAAAAGCAGCTGCATTTTCACATTAAATAAACGGTTAAGTGCGAGCATTACTCGAGCACAGAAGGTTCCCATAGGATAAATATATGAATTTGTAATTGTATCTCTCTATTCTAAAAAAAAGTAACTACCGCTGTCACCGCCGCCGCCGGTTTTGAATTTTTTGTGACCGGAGGTCTTTCTTCGTTAATATTAAGAAAAATAATGCATACAAAAATATGAAAATCGGTAGTATTATACAGAAATGTTTGATAAATATGCTGATGCAGACAGTTTTCAAATCGAAGAATTATTTTAAGAGATATTTAATGCTAAAGTTGGACAAAATCGTTCCACTAAAAAAGTTTTATAGGAGCAAAAACTATTTATGAGAATTTAATCATTTTTAGATCATTTTATACGTTGAAGTTCCCGGTGTGCAGACTGTAAATCTTTTTTAGACTAATTTTTTGAGGTTTTATTTCTAGTTTAAATTCAAATTTTCAGGATTTCTAGAGATATTTTTGACAGATTTTAGAAAGTAATATTAATTTAAACTGTTGCCAACTGTATAAAAAGCAGAAACAATAACGTTTGCTTCAAAAAAAAAAAAAAAATATTTATACGTGAAAATAAATTAAAAATTTATTTACACGTGACTATTATAAACAGAAAAAAAACATTTGGAATTAGAATTAAATAATTATGCACAAAAAGCAGGAACTTATTAAAAAATTATGTCATAAAAACTATAATTACACGGGAATTTTAAGAGAGAAAGGATTTTGTAAAATAATAAATTGGGTATGATCCATGTCAATTCAGGCAGCCAAAGAAAAAATCTTACCTTCATAGTCTCAGAAATTTTTGAATTGAACATATGTTAAAATTCAATAAAAAATAAGATACTTGTATATTTTGGTTTTGCCCAAAAAAATTCCTGGCCCGAGATACAGGCCGCCAAAGATGGCATCCCGGGAACCATTTCCAATTCGCCATTTTCGATAAAAATTTTAAAGTGCTCTATCTCTAGAATGGTGCAAGATATTTTGTTGCGTTTTTTTTTATTTTAAAGATAATATTCTTCTGTTTAAAATGATATACCCAATTTTGAAAAATGTATTCAACTTTTCTTGTGGCAACCTTTTGAAAAAAAAAAATTATTTTTCAAAAAAAAATTTTTTTTCGAAAATGCCAATCCTAAAAATTTTGATTTTTTTGCTGTTGATCAATACCATTGGAAACCATCTTCACTGTAAAGGAGAACTTCCACTTTTGAGTTTAACAAATTTTAGAAACAATTAAAAAATTCAGAGAATTTTACAGGAACTGTATATATACAGTTCCAGTAAAAGTCACTGAATTTTTGCTTATTTGTATCATATTTGTAAGGATAAGCCTACTATATATCCTAAACAAGTTAGAAATTGCAATATAAAATGTGGCAAATGAGGTGCGTGCATAGTATTAACTAGTTTTAAAAATATTCAGATCTTGGTGCAATAAGTGTTACACTCTTGGGCAAAAAGGCATGAATACAAAATTTACTGTAATTCCATATATTAAATTCAGTAATACAGAAGTAATATGAATCCATCTTAAAAGGACTTAATCGCCATGGCAGCCTAGAATCATTGCCTATCATGGTATATCACTGAATCAATTATGTATTATAGGATTTTTAAATAGAATGAAGAAAACTTTTATTAATGTCTTTTATGTTTTTATTTGATTTTCATAGCATTTGAAGTGATACATACTTTATTGCAGAGGTTTACAAAAAATTACTTCCTGTGTCATAGAAAGTGCATAGTGTTTAGAGGGACACAAAAAAGATTTCGGATACTTTACCTTATTGGAAATACTGTACATTAGCAATGATTGCTAGAGGTGCATTTTTAGTTGCGATATGAGTTTTTAAGTTTAATTAAATATTTCCATATTACTTTGTGTGTATAAAGGCTGTAGATCATATACAGGTCTACACAAAAGAAATCGTAAGGGTATTGCTGAAAGTGCATTTTTAGTTGTGTTTGAGTTTTTAAGTTTAACTAAATTTTTTCATATTACGTTGTGTGCATAAATGCTGTAGATCATATACAGGGCTACACAAAAGAAATCTTAAGGGTTTACTGAGTATGAATGAAAGTAGCTTAAAGGTGATTTTTAAATGAGTTATGCATTTTTACACTGAACTACATTTAGTATACTAAGATATGTTTGGAGAATATAGATAAAATGATATACAGGTCCACGCAAAGAATTAGATACATGGCCGTCTATGTATGATAATCTCTGGAAGTGTGATTTCACTGGTTTTAAGGATGTTTTAATTTTAATTAAATATTAGCTAAATATTGGCATGTACATAAAGATAGTAGGTAAAATACAGGGTTGTATGAAAGTATTCAAGCATGCTTCCGTCTATTGACATAAATTTCTAAAAGTTAAATTCCGACCTATTTATGTGTTTTTAACAATTTCCAACATAGTTGAAAGTCTTTATGGATTCGATTTGTCTGCCCATCTGTCTGAACTCTAACTTGTATTAATATAATTTGTATTGCTGTGTAATTGATATATGTTATTGAGATTGTTTTACTATGTTCGGTATTGAAAATAAAGTATGTATCACTTCAAATGCTATGAAAATCAAATTAAAACATAAAAGATATTAATAAAAGTTTTCTTCATTCTATTTAAAAATCCTATAATACATAATTGATTCAATGATATACCATGATAGGCAATGATTCTAGGTTGCCATGGCGATTAAATCCTTTTAAGATGAATTCATATTACTTCCATATTACTGAATTTAATATGTAGAATCATAATAAATTTTGTATTCATGCCCTTTTTGCCCAAGAGTGTAACTTATTGCACCAAGATCTGAATATTTATAAAACTAGTTATAGTACGCAAGCACCTCATTTGCCACATTTGATATTGCAATTTCTAACTTGTTTAGGATATATAGTAGGCTTATCCTTACAAATATGATACAAATAAGCAAAAATTCAGTGACTTTTACTGGAACTGTATATATACAGTTCCTGTAAAATTCTCTGAATTTTTTAAATGTTTCTAAAATTTGTTAAACTGAAAAGTAGAAGTTCTCCTTTACAGTGAAGATAGTTCTCAATGGTATTGATCAACAGCAAAAAAATCAAAATTTTTAGGATTGGCATTTAAAAAAAAAAAAATTTTTTTTTTCAAAAGGTTGCCACAAGAAAAGTTGAATACATTTTTCAAAATTGGGTACATCATTTTAAACAGAAGAATATTATCTTTAAAATAAAATAAGCCACAACAAAATATCTTGCACCGTTCTAGAGATAGAGCACTTTAAAATTTTTATCGAAAATCGCGAATGAGAAAGGATGCCGGGGATGTCATCTTTGGCGGCCTGTATCTCGGGCCAGGAATTTTTTTGGGCAAAATGAAAATATACAAGTATCTTACTTTTTCTTAAATTTTAACATATGTTCAATTCAAAAACTTCTGAGACTATGAAGGTAACCCCCCTGCCTGAGTTGATATGGATTCAGCCATTGATTAACATGCGTAGAAGTCTTAAATAGGAGAAATTACATCATATTTACGTCACATTACAGTTATTAAATAAAATGAACACAAAATAATATTGCAAAACAGTTTAAATTTAGAAATTGCGCTAGGCATTTATTTGATATTTTGAGAGGATACTTTTCAACTATTTTTGTTAGGAAAGCGCAAATAATATTTCATTTCTAACACAAGTATTTTCACGTGAATATTAAAATGAGAAAGAATAGTTTTGTCAAAATTACATCAGATTAAAATCGATTAATTTAAAATGTCTTATTTAAAAGGACTTTCTTTTCGCTTTGTTAAAAAATACCGGGAGACAAAGATTCTGTTTACTTAATTCCTTTTAAATTAGCTTATTTTGAAATGTTTAACTTATTTTACTTAATCAAAGACGAAAACAGCGATTGACATATGTATTTTTGGTACTACTTAGTTATCCCGTCGACCAAAAATCTATCATTCGCCAAACTATAAGATTAAATGCCAATAATGGTTGATCGTAAATGTCACATTAACTTGACTTTAAGCAAGTTACACGTGTCTACATCATCAAGTTATTTTTATTTCAATGCTTTATTTCTATTTTTATTAATGTTGCACTAATTTATTTGTTCTTTCGTTATTTAAAATAAAAATGATGTCAATTTGTATAATTTGGCGAGTGCATTGGCGATTTATATAATTTGGCAAAATTGGTCGACGGGTTAATCAAGTAGTACCGCAGCGGATTTGGCCTTAAAATTCCCCAGTCAAAGAGAAATGAATAGAAATCCGTTTATAGGGAGATCGCCACTGTTTTTTAAATTATAATTCAATCTTTCGAAATCTTTTTAAAGCCAATCAAATTAGCATACTTTTAGAGTCTGCGGTGTCTGAACGGGGGTTGACGAGCGTAGCTCGTAGGGGGCAGAGTCCCCTAGTTATTAAAAAAAAAAAAGAAGTTGCTAAAAGAATACTAAGACTCTGTAAAAAACTATACAACATAGGATTGGGTATAACTATAACTGTATATATTTGAAAAGTGTAAATGGGTATACCATGAAAGTTCAAAGCGATATGGAACCTAAATAATATCAAATATAGCTATTCGTATAACTCTTTTTTTAATATTATCCTAATCTTTATGATGAACTTAATTCGGTACTGACAATAAAAGTAGTGCATGTTTAAACTTCCTTTCGCATTTCATAAAACTAAATTCAGTGTAGTAATAACCTTTATTTCTACAGTGTAGCTAAAACAAAACCTTTGTTCAAAGTTTAAATTTGGCATTGTGCTAAGCGCACTTCGAATTGAGGTCTCAAAGTTGCAACGCCGCCTTGGTCAGTGCCGCGTTTTTCCAGACATGTGTTTAATTAACTTTTAAAGTCTCTCGAGGTGTATTGAGAGATACAATCAATGCAAACTATTGCAAATCCCACAGTATTTAAGTATTTATGCAATTCATTCTAATTAAATCTTTCGAGGACGATGCCCTTAAAAAACGGACACCTAAATTTTAATTCCGAAACAGACAAACCGCACCAAGAATATTTAATTAAAAATTTCCTTTTATCATGTACGTGAAAATAAGCAAGTTCGCTTTTTCTAATAAATTCGTTTATAAATTCTGGTGTCAGTTCACTTTTCATAAGTTTATAAATAGAATTACTCCGTGCCGGAAAGGATTAAGTGGTTGCAGTACTCTTAAAGCTTCAAAATTTAAGAAATTTAATTTTTTTTAGATGTTAAACTTTTATCTTTTCTGAATATTTTGATATAATTGTTTCCTTGAAATTCCCATTAGAACAGAAGTTTTGGCTTTTAGAATTATACCCGCTTAATAGCTGAAGCGACGTTTCCGAAACTTTAAAGTCATTATTTTCCAAATGGCGTTTTTTGGGCATAACACGCATGATACCTCAAAAACTTCTGAATATTTTTTTCATGAAATTTTCAAAACATATTTCACGTTAGTCTGTATAAACTGAACCTAAAATTTCCTTTTTATTGCTCAAAAAAATATTTTTTTAGGTGATTTTACTGTTGAAATTTTCTATTAGCTAAATACAACATTGCATTAAAAATATAAAAATGCTTTAAATACAAATTTATTTAAGTTCAAGGAAATTATTACAATCTGAAGTATAAGTAAGCACCAAAATTTTCATTCTAGTTGCAATATTTATTTTGTAATCCTGCGCGTAAACTGTTATGCCAATTTTTTGTTCGACAAATGTCTAACAGTTTCGAGCCCCCTATAAATACTAATTCTGTATCTTGCAATTTTTTAAATACATGAAACGAAAGAACATACACATATATCTTTCATCCAATTAAAATTGTGTTTTAAAATCATATACATTTTAAGACATTAAATGTTGAAAATGGTCTTTTTTTCATTTTTTCCACTTTTTAGAGTCCCAAGACCCCTTAAATTAGTATGTTTTTAATAATTTGACGTTTATTGCTTTTATACTGTTTATGGACATTACATTACACATATATTTCATTAAAAGTTGTTAACTAGGCATAGAGTACGCCGTCCCTGTCTCTGTGTATGTCCAAACTGACCGTACCTTTAAGGGTTAATATCTCGGCTAATTACAGGTGATTTTTTTCGAAAATCATTATCAACAATGCTTTTATTCTTCTGCAAGAATAGGTATATTCAGCGATGCTCAATAATTTTTCTGAATGCCCGTAAATCGAAATTTGTGTATAACAGAAAAATGCTAATTACTCAAAAACTATGTGACCTAGGGTAATCGCTATAATTTTCCGGAAAGGTTTACATTAACATCTAGGGGAAGACGGGGTACAATGAAACACGGGGTACAATGAAACATCACTTGTAAAATGAGTCAAATTTGTCATAGAGAGTTGCAGTTTATATATATGTTATACAACTATATGTTCCAATTACTGATGTGATTTGGATACATTCACACTTCTACAACAGTAGCAATAGAAGATTATTGCTTTTACGCCATTGAAAGTAACTTTCTTTACTAAAAGTAATTTAGTTTCTTTTTCCTTGTTGTTATATGTAATAATTATTTTTTCTATACATTGTTATCTTTGGGTTGTTGTCTACATACCTCCAAAACCAAACTAAAAAAAATAAATATTAGAAGTTTGAAAATAAATTTTTATTTAGTAACCTCAGTGCGGGGTACAATGAAACACTTGCAGACGGGGTACAATGAAACATGTTTTATTATAGTAATAAAAGTAGTAAATAGAATATATTAGAAGTAAGAGTAGAAAAACAGAAAAAAAAAGAGTTTTGTTCTAACCAGGTCAGTAAAAAATGCTTTTATTAAGTAATTAAAAAATAGAAAGAGAAAAAAAGCTGAGAAGAGATTGTTTTGTAAACAAACTCTGCCTGCTACAGACTCTGATGATGATCCAGATTTTTTTCCAGGCCCAGCTGGTCATCGAGGTACTAAGAATGAGATATTCACACACAACATGTATGGCACAAGCAGTATCCGTATAAATGAAAACATAAGGAAATATATACTGTTGGAGAAATCATACATTTAAATGAAGTCAAATGTGAAATACTTGATATAAAGACTCCAACCTAGTTTTTAAGAAACTTACATTTAAAAAAAACTCATTCTGTTGAAACTACCACCCTATATTCCTTCAGGATCAACTGAAATATAAACAGAAATGCTAATTTTTTAAACTGACTTGCGCCAATTTAATGTAAAATGAAAGGTATTTCTTAAACTAATAGAATTTTCTTATTTTTCATCTTAGACTATAATATTTTTATCAAGTTCCTTATTAATCAAGTTTTGTTTTTGTATTTATCTCGTTTTTCATAAAATAAACTATACTGGGTGAAAATTGCTTCTATCATTTGGAGTGTTTCATTGTACCCCAGTATGTGTTTCATTGTACCCCTGCATACGGGGTACAATGAAACACTAAGACATTTATTTTTTGTTATTTTTCAAGCATAAAGATATTGTTTAGAACCTAATAAAAATTTATTTAGATGGGGAAAATACAAGATTAAAAGTATGCATTAATTATATTTTTGTGCATGCAAAATTGTGGATAGGAAAAAAAAATTAGTAAATTTTGTTTGATTGTACCCCGTCTTCCCCTATTACCTCTAATTTTTTCATAATTTTAGTTTCAGTAGATTCGGAATTAGATGAGGGGGAACATATTTTTGCGCTACATTTTCAGCAATATCTTTGAAAATATACACCTTAAATATACTTATCTTATGTGTATATTAAAGAAAATACACATTAAATAAATTTAAATTTAAAAAAAACTAATGTAGAAGTAAATAAAATTAAATGAAAAGGGAAAGATGCACATCTTCCTTACTTTTTTTTTTCCTCTGTTGTAGACAGTTGTTTTGATTTCGCTGCTATGTAGACTATTTTAGGAAGGAAAAAGTTTTTTTTTAAATAAAAAATGGCCTTTGACATGTTTTTTGTAGTGCAGCTGAACTCATGCACATAATATTGAAACTCATTGTTTAGCCTATTCTACTGCTAAGTAAAAGAGAATTCTTCTACTTCTAAGAAAATAATCTGCAATTATTCGGCCGAATACTTTTGAGTATTCGGCCGAAGCCGAATATTCGGTTTACATGTCTAACCACCGAATACCGAATCAACTATTCGGTATTCGGTCAATCCCTAGAGTCTACTGTTTACATTTTTAAAAATATGATGCAGCGGTAGAATTGATAAAAAAATAAAAAAGTCACTGGTCAAAAGGACCAGTAAACATCAGAGTTTACTGGTCCGCAGACATCATCACTGGTCCGCTACATAAAATTCTACTAAGTACCTTTAAGCCTTTGAGTGAACCCCTCCCTCACCCTCCTCCACCAAGAATATGAACCAAACTTCCTTTCAGTTAACCAAAATTTTCAGCATAATAAAATGTAAAATTATAATTTTCTAAAAATTAAATAAACAGTACATGAACAAAAACTATAAAATTATTAATTATGTATTTTATTTCCGATTATTTATTTCGACTGACTAAGTTTTAATGCAATTTTTTATTTATTTATTCAAATAAAATAAAATTCTGTGGCTTGTGTTTGGTTGCGGTTTTCTCAGGGATGGGAAAATTTACGTTTACCTGTCAGAGAGGGAAAAAAGTTACTGCTTTTGCAGACCACTAAATTTTTTTAATTAGTGGTCTCGGACCCACAGACCACCAAGGATTTCGAATGCTATGATGTATTGTTGGATGAGTATTTGAGATTACTTAATTTCAGGCTTTAAATTTGATCTTGACATTCAATTTACATAATCAATAATTAGGAATATAGTTAATTCTCAAATTTGCTCAAATCCAACAAATGCATTGCAAATTATTAAATTAAAAAGGAATTGAATAAAAATAGAAAATATACAAAATTTAGAGGGCCTATGTGCAAGTTTACTGTGTTTAGCAGAAAAACAGGCCAAAGAAATATGAATTTAGAGATCCCCTTTACACCAGCTTGATAGAAATAAGCAATCCATAATATATTCCTCTTAAACACTGTCAAAAGATATGTAATCTGGAAATGCACTGTTTAAAATTTAACATTTAAGATTTAGTAATATTAACTAAGAATGAAAAGTAGAAAAAAAATTAAATTGTAGATTAAATATATAGAATAATAGAATAGATTATTTTTTGCATTTAAAATTGCCTTTCCTCATCCTCGTATAAAAAGAAATAGAATCTGATAATTTTCATTACCCCACCCCCCCTTCTAGACAAAAATATATTAATATTAGTATACTATGATCTGGTGATTATACAAGGTTTCATTGAATTGAAACAAATGATTAAAATGGTGCATAACTTTTTAATAAGAGAGTAGAAAGAATTGAGAAGAATAAGGACGAGATTTATAAATTTAAATGACATTTATAAAGTCTAATGCTTTTTGCGGTCGTAGGAAGATTTTTTACAAAAAAGTAGGTAGTCTTGTAAAAATGATGATCGCGGTGAATACTAGGGATGCACCAAATATTCGGTATCTAATCGGTATTCGGCCATGTTGCCGAATATCGATATATTCGGCCGAACCGAATATTTGACAAAAACTTTTAAAAATTATTTTTTAAAACCTTATACAACTTCGACGTTTAACAGTCAACTTATAAAGATATTCAGAATAATTACAAACAGAATCATATTTAAATAAAAGAGAATGTTTTTACGTTATTTATTTGCTGTTTGTTAAGTATTATTTAAGAAAATTAACCAATCATGAGGATTTTCATAGGAATTAATTATGTAGAAGTGCAAGCTCCTCAACATTGTCCAGTAAATAATCTGTTTCTTGTTAAGATTTTAAGAGCAATGTTTACAACCTCTGAAAATGATTGCCCACTACAGACACTGATCTATGATGCATTTAAAAACTTGCTTGATCAAAGGGAGTAGAACAGTTATTCTTGCTAAATTGTCACCATATAAAATTTGAATCGATTGTATTATTTATTAACTTTTACTTTAGTCTCTTCCTGACAAGCAAATATATGTAACAGTACAATTATTCTTCCAATTTTTTCACAATTTCTCTTTGATTTTAAAATGTTTGTTTTAGAATTTAAGAAAATTTTATTCATTTGTTTTAATTCTCAGAAGAAGCCATAAAATTTAAAATTTTATTAATTAAAATTTTTTTTATAACTATCCTGTTCTTAAATAACTCAAAGCAGATTTTTTTTCAGCATAAAGTTTGCTTGTAAAAAGCTCTTGTTTATTAGAATAAAAGTTTGTTTTAAATATTATGTAAAATTGTTTTAAAATTTAACATTTTAATGCCTTTAAACTTTGAAATATAAAAATATTCGACAAGCCGAATATTCGGTATCCGGCCGAATAGTTACTATTCGGCAGGCCGAATATTCGGTATTCGGCTAGCCGAATATTCGATATTCGGTTCACCTGTTGGCCGAATATTCGGTATTCGGCCAAAATCACTATTCGGTGCATCCCTAGTGAATACATTTCTAAACAAAATTGAAAATAATTTTATGTCAAGTTTAAAAGTTCGATAATTAATATATTTTTAAGAACTTTATTTCAAAGTTTAAAAGTTCAATTCTTTATATATTTTAAAAACTTTTATTTCTTAATGTAATATCCGATTTTTACATATTTTTTGAAGGATTTAAAAAGTCGCGTCATGGTGCAAGCGTAAACAAAAATATAAGTATATAATTTTTTTTTAGTCAAATGACTTTCTTTTACTTTTTCTCCCATCTATTCGGAAATAAAAATGTTTAATTTCACATAGAGTTATAAGGATTTTGCCTTACATATTTTGTCAAGGGATGTTTAATGTTTAAACTCACACATGGAAATATCGATATATTATATAGAACATAAATAAATTTATTTAATCAAAACTTTGCTAAATTCAGTCAATACAAAATTTAAACAAACGAACAGTTTTTGCTATAATTTAGTCAGCCCTTTAAAGGGGAATTATGGCGTTTACAGACACTCCCGATCCGGTATTTAATTAGAAAATGCCGGCGTAAAATGATTCATCACTGACATAGGCGGCTTTTACTGGTCGAAAAAGGTAAAACAGTACTAGAGTAAATAATTAAAGATACCAAATTCAGAAAAAAAATTTAGGTTTCAGACCAAATTTTAAAGGCGTAAATTATATGTTTCTAGTGATATTAAGAAAAAATAATTCAAGATATCAAAAAATATAATATGTACTAAAAACACAACTTAACTTTTAACAATCTTTAAATAAAACTTATAATTTTGATATTAGGGCTAATATGATGTTTTATTTACCTTGAAAACCCATTCTGTAGCTAAGTGCCTTAAAATTGTCCATGCAATTGATAATAACACGACGAATAATATATCACGGTTAGAGAAGTTGTAATAACGCCAAGTAAGTTCAATCGGATGAGGTTCCTTTTTTTCTATAAAGGTTTGTTGATAAGTTTTTTCTAAAAATTCAACGATACTTCGCAGAAGATCGGAATATGTAGGGACTGGCTCCCAATCACTTTCAGTAGCAGCCATGACAGTTCAGTCTGAATTAACGTGCTCAAAAGGCAAGGCAACGATTAGTCAACACCGTATCGCGTGTTTTGGAAAGAGTGATTGAACCGCCATCTGGAGAAAGAATCCAATATTAATGAAGTCTCAGGAGTTAAACAGTTTTTGATAAGATAAAAAAGCCATTCAAGAACTGATTGCGATTGTATTATATTTTGGAACGATTATTTAAAAAATAAAACATGATAAACTCGTTTGACATAGCCAGAAAAAATGCCTAAATCATTTTCAAGATTTCAAGGGATTTAGATTTTTTTTTTAATTTAATTTTTCATAAATTCATCTAATGTTTCATTCCTTACAGTACACTTTTTGCATTAATTTTATAAAGTGGATCATATTCAATAAATAATTCCCCAAGCTATGATTTCTTTGATGCCGGTGAGTAATTAGCTCTCCAATCTCCATTCTATTATGGAGCTCAGTGAGGAGTGAGTGTATCCTAGACTAGGGACCAAATGAAAGTTTTGTTTAGGTTTCCGTCTTAGCAGGTATAGTTGTATGGGGCTCCTTCTGCCGGGACCATGATTAATGACTTCCACCAATATAAATTTCTAAAATGCTGTGGGCTTAAAAAAAACTATAAATTCATCTGTTCTCTGTAATGTTAATATTTCAAAGGAATCCAATTAATGCTAGTACAAATAAGCATTATTAAGCAAAATATTTAATCATCTGTTTTTTAAAAATATTCAATTTTATTTTAATTTTGTGAATTGTTTGCTACCAGTACTTTGTGTGTATGCTATTATTCCATTTAATTTAATAAATTTGTGGTTTCGTGTAAAGAAGAAATCTTTACTTAATTAGATAAAACCCAGAACATAAAGGTAATATTTTAAAAGTGTTTTATTATTTGAGCAAACCATGTATTCATACTTTCGCATGGAATAGCATTCCGACAAAAGTGCATTTTAAAATGTTAGTTATGCAGTTTCCCAACAGGGATACTACCAGCTTTAAAAAAAAAAAAAAAAACTATCATGTTATTTTTTTAAACGTAAATTTGACCTTGGCAGAAGCTTATTCTGCAGATTTAAAGAAAAAAAAACCGTAAAGAAATCAATTTTATTTCATCCAGAGGTGCTATTTAATCTGTGTACCGCTGAGAGGAAGGGGGGGGGGGGGGAGGAGCGATATCAACGTAAAAGAAAGTTGAATGGAATCTGTACTACCTATAGTTAACTTGTAGTATGAGTATGGTTTTCGTATGAGAAAACATTAAAAAAAAAAAATTAAATATAAGTTATACAATTCCCCACCAGAGGCACTATCAGTAAAAAAAGGCTATTATGTAAAAAAAAACCATATATTTGACAGAATTTTATTTTAATTTTGTGAATTGTTTGCTACCAGTACTTTGTGTGTATGCTATTATTCCATTTAATTTAATAAATTTGTGGTTTCGTGTAAAGAAGAAATCTTTTCTTAATTAGATAAAACCCAGAACATAAAGGTAATATTTTAAAAGTGTTTTATTATTTGAGCAAACCACGTATTCATACTTTCGCATGGAATAGCATTCCGACAAAAGTGCATTTTAAAATGTTAGTTATGCAGTTTCCCAACAGGGATACTACCAGCTTTAAAAAAAAAAACTATCATGTTATTTTTTTAAACGTAAATTTGACCTTGGCAGAAGCTTATTCTGCAGATTTAAAGAAAAAAAAACCGTAAAGAAATCAATTTTATTTCATCCAGAGGTGCTATTTAATCTGTGTACCGCTGAGAGGAAGGGTGGGGGGGGGGGGGGAGGTGGAGCGATATCAACGTAAAAGAAAGTTGAATTGAATCTGTACTACCTATAGTTAACTTGTAGTATGAGTATGGTTTTCGTATGAGAAAACATTAAAAAAAAAAAATTAAATATAAGTTATACAATTCCCCACCAGAGGCACTATCAGTAAAAAAAGGCTATTATGTAAAAAAAAAACATATATTTGACAGTTGCAGAAATTTATTCTGAAGATTTACTTAAAAAAACGTAAAATTTTGTTTTATTTAAGTTTAGTTACTTTATTTTCCGCCAGGATTGTTATAAAAATCAAAAGAAAAAAGTGTTGAAACTTAACTTGAGTACGGCTTTCCTACAGGGAAACATAGAAAAAAAATCAATTTTATTTAAATTTAGTTAATCTATTTCTCGCTAGGGGTCTTATCAGTATATTAGAAAATTGTGTTAAATCTGACCTTTCTAATTTTAACTTAGCCCTTTCTAATTTTAGTTATGCAATTTCCCACCAGGAGCGCTTCCAGCGTAACAAAAATCCTGTCGAGCGAAATTCGTTGGTGGGAACGGGAAGTGAATTTAAATTGTGTCCTAAAAATTATATGACGACATTTTTATTTTACACGACACATCATAAATTAAATAAATGTCATAGAAAAAAGTGTAATACATCATAATTTTATTTGTGTTGCCCTGTAAAACAACTATAAATGTTACACCCCATCAGTGGTGTAGTCGTAAAAAAAAACAGAGGGTAAACGCTCTAAGCAGAGGATATACGCTCAAGGCAGAGCGTATACCCTGGAGTGTATATATTATAGGTTTCTTGAGAAACAGAGGGTATACGGTGTTCCTTAAAAAAATCCAGAAGGTATACGGCGTATACCCCCGTATACCCTCCACCACATCCCTGCACCCCATATTTTCAATAACGGCATAATAACATAAAGCGTTTCATGTAAGTACTGATTATAGACGATATAGACAAATCAAAAATTTTAAAATATACATTTTATATAAAATTTCGAGTAATTTCTGTGAGCATCCGCAGCCTTCGTCAGGGAATATGCTCATTTTAAATGAAGTGAATGTATAGAACGGTAGTTAATAAGAATATTTTCCTTTACACAAGTTTAATCCGAAGCACTGTCGCTTCTACCTCCCGCTACCCTTTAGAATTATAGACTCTACCTTTTCAAATGAAGTGATTATTTGAATGAATGGAACAGCATTTAGTGAAAATATTCCATGAAGAAGGCGTAGGAAGGTGCACCGAAAGTACTCGGTGATTTACATATAATGTATATTTTAAACTTTTAACCCTTAATGTCCCAAATTGAGAATTCGTGAGAATTTCGTATTCGGAAGCATTTTTGTGAATTTTTGAAACTACGTTGGATGATTTACACAGTAAATTGTCAATAATAATAAATTTTAAGAGTATTTCGCATATTAAAATTAATATAGACGATATAGATCTAATTCCTTTGCGTAGCCCTTACATCATCTTCAAGAAAAATCGTGCTGTAGGTGACTGTGACTTTAACACCATACCTAAATTATATTACCATCAGCATTCTACAAACTCCCCATTTAAATGGGCTGGTCACTCAGCTTCGGAATTCTCCTCCGTAATGTGAAGTCTATGGACTTTTGATGCATTCGTATATTTAAAATATATTCATATTTTTAACATCTTTTTTCTGTGTACTCTTCTTAAAGGATGTCTCTTTTTTCCTTAGTTTTCAAAATATTTCTAAAATCTATGCTGAATTTAATATTTTATGTATTAAAAGCGGGCGAACTGTGAGTAAGATTTTAACACTTCCTATAAAATTAAGTCTATACTTTAGAAATATTTTGAGAACTAAGAAAAAAAAAGAGATATCTTTTAGGAAGTGTACACAAAAAATAGAAGTTAAAAATATTAATTTCCCGGGGAGATATTTTAAATATACGAATGCTTAAATATACGAAATTTTAAATATGCATAAAATGCCCATAGACTTTACATTAGTAAGAGGAAATCGGAAGCTGAGTGACCAGTCCCCTTAAGCGTATCAAAAAAAAGTTACATAAAATTGTTTCATAAAATTGTTAGATTAGCATTTGGGTAGATATCAATGCAGCGCGTACTAAGAATGTGCAAAGTAATTTTTCTTAAGGCTGTTTCTTCTCAAATCCAAAGGGGCTACTTTCTGACACATTTTTTTAGCCCCGATATGCTATTTCTTTCGGGCAACAATTAGAGTGTCTCCACGAAAAAATAACGTTCTGTTACATAAGCCAGCCGTAAGACGAAGCAGATGTATCATTGTACGGTTAAATGCTAATAATCTCTACTAAAATTTTTTAACTTCTAAGCACGCACATTTTCAATTTTTAGACCTTCATATAGGGAAAAAAGTACTTTTAACTGCAATTTGTTTAAAAACTGCATCTCAATTTGTTTTTGAGATATTATTATTATTATTATTATTTGAAGTTTTTAATGACATTTCTGTAATGGTGGCAACTGAAGTACTCCGTTTTTGTAGAATATAAAAAGAAAATAATAGATTACTATATCTTTTTGTTGCCATTTTCTCATAATAACTGGGAAAAAATATAATTAAAATGCTATTTTGAAAAAAAAAAAATTGAATGATTTTTTATAAAACATGGAGCTATTATAAACTATATTTAATTTTAAGTATCCATATATTAATGTTGTAAACAAATAAAGGCATCTAAACCGTTAGAAAGCCGATTTTTTTTTTCTTTTGTAGAGTTTAAGACATCGCTTTTTGCTAGGTTTGTGTATTATTCCGCGATAGTGACGTTATATGCATACTTTTCTATAGCTGTTTTTAAAGCGGGATCGTAAATGTGGAATTCTTCAGCTGATGTAAATGACGTCATTTTATATAAAATAAAAGCGTGTGTTTTAAGTCTTAAAACTGAAATAAGTTTTGTAGAAGTGCATCATTTTCACTCAAGCGAAATCACACACTGATAAAACGCAAAGTTTTACAAAATTTTAGAGTGTCTTTATAGAAGAGCAGTGACTTTTACGTTAAAATAATATTTGCTTGAAAATTCGACTAACCAATATAAGATGCATTTTTTATTGTAACTAATTTTGTAGGTTTATTATAAATTAATGAAACAGTTCCCTGTTAAACATTTTCTTTCGTCGAAATTCGACGGGTTCCACCTCATAATAACAATGATTTTTCCCCCTCATTAAGGGCGACACTATAAATTCTGCAAAAAGCAGAATTTCTGCTTCCTGCTTGTAATTCATTTTTGTTCGGAAACGCATGAAATTGGCAGGTGTTCTTATTCAGAAACTATGTCACCGAAAACGTTTTTCAATTTTTTAGTAAAGGCAAAAAATCTTTCAGAAAATACTGTCAAATTGGGCGTTTTGAACCGAATTTCCAGAAGCGAAACCGCGGAAAGGAGAAAACCCGATCATCAAGTGATTACAATCGCTTATATCTCTACAAATAATATATTTATCAGAAAATGGAAAATGTTGTTCGATCCTAAATCGCTTCAATAGTCAGGCCACGCAATTTTCTGCCTTTACGTTTAAAAATGTGTCAGGAAGATTTGCGTTTTCCGAGCAGTAGGATTTGAAGACATCGTGAAATCCCATGTTAACCCATGGGGAAATTTTGAAGCGTGATTACACATCACCAAAAACCATATTTTTTGCGCCCCTTGAGCCCATTTTTAATTTTATCAAAAATCTGTGATGCATGAATTTTTGGCGCTATTTTTAGAAGTAATAAAAATTTTAAACTGATTTGGTATGCACAAAAATTAAGAAATTATGGGGTTTTTTTCGGTTTTCACAAAACCCCTCCCTATTGCCATCCCCTTGGTCCGATTTTGCCCATTCACGAACTTGACCGAGATTTTATGCCCCTTGATTTTATGTATCAGTTTGGAAGAGATTTGTGCAGAATTGCGGAAGTTATCGTGTCCAGAAGAAATTGATATATATATATATATATATATGTGTGTGTGTGTGTGTGTGTGTGTGTGTGTGTGTGTGTGTGTGTGTGTGTGTAGAAATTAATGCACATTCATTTTGTCGAATAAATGTACTTCTACTGGGTCGGTGTCTAGAAGTAAATGATCCAGGCAGATCTTTATGGAAATCTGAAACTTTAATGTTCTTGAATATATGGATGAGGTATTTACATATGGGATATTTACATTTGAATTTAACCATGATAAATATAACTGGCCGGCGACATTCTGCTTTAAAACCGAGGTCCGCTGGCGCTGACCCGGTATACGGTCGAACAACGACGTTTCAGCACGTCTGTTCACGAGAGCAATCAACAGTCATCTCTCTTCATAGGCGTAACCAGGGGGGGTGCCCGGGAACCCCCCCCCCCACCACCACCACCCCCGCTTGCGCAGACTCAAGCACAGTTATTTAAAAAAAAATCGAAATCTGCAAAAGAAAAAAAAAGTGAAAGCAGAGTTCAATTAGTTTCGCAAATTAGTTTAGTTCAGAAAATTAACAGCCGAAGTTTTGAACTGTGATAAAAAAAAATGAATTCCACGTTCTTTTTTTAAAATTATGTTCTTTATCTTTTTAAAACTAGAATATTTACAAGAATCTGTATTAGTCATAGTAATTTTGAGGGCGAAAATACTGCACAGCATTTTTTATTATGCGTGAATTTCCTTTTCGGTGCACAAATCGCGCGATCCCGCACGTTATTTCAAACCCTGCCCCTCAAAGAAAACTTCATCACTAGTGGAGTTTCGCTGGTTGCTTTTTTTAAAAACGAACATAGAATAAAAGAAATATAGAATTTTTTTTTTTGGGGGGGGGGACTGCTTTTGGCAACGTGCCCCCGACCAAGCTACGACCACTTCCGTCTCGAAACAAACGAATCCTGAATTATCGCGAATTTTTTTTATTTCGAGCCAAAGGAAATTTTCAGCTTTCTTATAAGAACTGATTTGATATTCTTCCAATTCGAATTTAATCACGACAATTGCAAAAATTATCGGAGATTTCTTTTAAAAAAAAAGTAAAGAAATCGCCTCAAAGTACAAAAAGCCCTGTTAAAAATCTCATTAAAAATTTGGAAAAGATTAAAAAACAGCAGGGAACGAAATTAACTAATTGGGTAAAATATTTAAAAAGGATTCCTTTTAGGAACGCGAAAAAAAAAACCCTCTAAAAGTAACATTAACAAATTGTTACAAATTGAAAAATCGCTGTAAGAATCTCGAAAAAACTTTATTGAATAGAAGACAAAGTTTACTGGATAAAAGATATAAATCGAATTCTTTTTTATTAATTTGAAAAAATTCACATAAGAAATTAATTGAAAAATTCCAGAAATTATCTTCGATATGCATGACTTCAGGCAAACAGGTACTTTCCTGTCAAATCTTACGGCTGTGAGGACTGCATTGTTTTTTTCAGAGTTCAGCGAGCGCGCGCGTGCGTACACACACACACCCAGAGACGGACAAACACCTATATTTATTATTACTGTCGCATCATGATAATATAATTTTTATCATCTTGACAAAATTTTGTGTATAATCATGAATTGCTTTACCTAGTACATTGGACACATTCTGAAGTAAAAACATGAATTATTAATTAATATTGTAATTATTTATAATACTATAATAATTATTTATATGCACTTTCCTCCAAAATTTCTTGGGTGTCCCCCCCGGTGATCCCTAAGAAGTCATGGAGTCACATTCTGAAAAACTTTCGTGCGTATGTACTGGTTTACAGCATGTATTATCTGAGATTTATCATCCGGCAAAATTTCATCTACAAGACTTTGACATAGATAATGTTAGGTCTCATGCAATGCTCCTGTGCCTATAGAAGTTACTAGTATGATTAAATGCCTTTTTTAATATTTATAAGAAGTTAGGGTGTCAAAAGGTTTTATACTTGTGACGACACTTAATCACTGTCTTATTTTACTGCTGCAAGGAGATTTACATATTTTTTGAAGTGAAAACTTCTTTAGGCGCGCTGAGCTTTTTTTGAGATGGAGAAAAACCACTGATTTGGAGACACTGTTACGTAACCGACATGTTAGCATTTTGGCACATAGACACTAGCGAGCCAAGCGGTGAATGACAGGAACTTTTCCCTCTTCAGCTCAATCCGCAAAAGAAGAACGAAGCTAAAACTCACTTTTTCTCCCGGCGTTCACACAGGAACACACACACACACATTATCAGTTTTCGAAAACTTCTTTAGGCGCGTTGAGCTTTTTTTGAGATTGAGAAAAACCACTGATTTGGAGACACTGTTACGTAACCGACATGCTAGCATTTTGGCACATAGACACTAGCGCGCCAAGCGCAATATAATTGTGGTATTGTATTCATTAATAAAAATACTTTTGGATAGTATTGAATTGGAGTATGGATTTCAATATTTGGATAGTATTGAATTGTAATGGTTGCCGTTTATATTTCAACGGATAAATCTTTAAATGCAATACGAGAACTTTTGTACGAAAATTTGTTTATTTATATGTACATGTATAATTTAATAATGTAATTTAATATAATAATATATATTACAAATTATTAATGTTTATTTATATGTAATTTATAGTTAAATTATATTACTATGAAAATTGTAATATAATTTTGGTAGTAATAGTTTATAATAATGAATAAAAAAACACTACATTTAAGAGTATTTCCTGCACAATAAAACATTTCCTGACGATTAAAAAAACACACACGTAATTGTTGAAGTTTTCACTTCTATTGGCACTCCCGGAGTGCCACTGTTTTTTTTTTTTATTTTTTTTTTTACCGTTAGATTTAGTTTTGATATTTTGAACCCATTCTCACACCCCTTCTCGCAAACAAAAATCGCATTTGAGCTCTTTTTAAAAGAAATACCACACAATTCTAAGAGGAGCACCTGTCTAAAACGGATATTTGACCGATTTCATGGGGTTCCGTTGTAGCAGGTTTTACTATATAAGATATTGTTTGAATACAACATATTCAGATTAAAAAGTCTGGGCACCCCCCTGTTCAAAAGACTGGTTACGTTTATGTTCTCACAATAGTTTTTGTAGGTTCAGCAGTTTTTCGTAGGCTCAGAGGTTGAGGTGGATCGTCCAGAGCCTCATTTAAAGAATTTGCTGGTCTTTGCAGTGCAGAGTTCAAATTCTGTCACCACAATTCGGCCTACCTGACAGGGCAGGGTTCTCCCAGTCACCCATCTCCTTTATATACCTGACTGGTACTGGACTACTTTTTCCAGAACGTATATTATACACACACAAAAAAAACTCACAAACAATATAAAACAAAACAATAGCAAAATCAGTCACTAAATACTGATGATCAAAAGTTTTCGTCCGTAAATAATATTTTTAGAGTTTGATAAATAGTAAACTGTTTCTGCTTATTACTTGGAAGCAGTTCTTTTCACAGTTTATTCATAATAGTAATAAAAAAAAGATATCAATAACACACAGTTTAAAAAATATATATAAAAAACACAAAAATCACTTAAAGCATAAGTATTTCGTCTTAGACAGTAGAAGTCCAAGGCTTCATGTGATCTGCAGCGCTTGAGGTCGCATTTGTACCCTCATGGTGTCCAACTTTGCTCACGTTGTAGCGATCGTTTCTTTTTACTGCAGTAATCTCATAGGGACCAAGAAACTTAGGCTTTAGTTTGGTACCTGTCCCAAACTGTGTTTTTTGAATGGCCACCAAATCACCGAGTTTATATGTGTTGGCCTTTTTTCGCTTTTTGTTATACGTTTTCATGTTTTCCTGTTGTATTTTTAATATGTTTTGCTTAGCTATTTCTCTATTCGAATTTCTTTCCGATATGAACGAATTTAATTCCTCATCAACTAACAGCATTTTGATTTGCAGGTCAGTTTTCTGCCGCAGTTTCGTTCCTGTCAGTAGTTCGAAAGGTGTAAATTTTGTACTCCTCGATACGGTAGTATTCATGATACGTTGCACGGGCGCAACAAATTTGTTATATTTAGTGGGGTCTTCTACGCTAAGTTTTGCTAGAATTGTGATAAGAATTCTGTGCATTCGCTCTATTTGACCGTTTCCTCTAGGTATCCCTGTTGTTAGTATAAGAATATGCTCTATGTTCTCCTCCTTACAATATTTCTCAAAATCAGCAGAGGTGAATGCTGGTCCTTTATCGGTAACGATTCGCGATGGATTTCCGAAAATATCATGTTTCCGGGTCAACTTATCGATGACTTCTTTAGCGGCTGTAGTTTTAACGGGGTATAGCCAAACAAATTTAGTAAATGCGTCCACAACAGTAAGAATATGATTGTAATTTTTATTTGTAGAAGGCATGGGACCAGTGTGATCTATGTGATAGGTCTCGAGGGGCATATTTTGTTTGGGGATCGGGTTTAACAGACCTTCTCCTTTTCCTTGCTTTTTATTACAATATACACTGTATGCAGCTGGCAATGACATTGTCAATTTGCTTTCTTAATTCTTTGGGTATAAAATAATTTTCTTTTAAAATAATTTCAGTTTTAGCCACTGCGTAATGACCTTTGTTATGAACGTCGCGTATTATTTTCTTTTGCATATTGGTAGGAATCATCAGAAGTTCTCTATCATTTTCATATTTGTATACGATGTCGTTTCTTATAAAATATTCTGAACTTTCATTTTTTCAATTAACTTTTTTATCGCTTGCATGTGTTCGTCCTCTTGTTGTGTATTCTTTATTTTTAATGTTAATTCATCATGCGATCGGGTAACTATTAGAACTGTATTTCTACTCAATGCGTCTACATGTTTCATTTGGGATCCTGATCGGTGGGCAATTTCATAATCAAATTCCTGTAAGAATAGAGCCCATCTGGCTACTTTTGGCGTAATGTCTCTTTTGTCCATTGTCTTTTGAAACGCGGAACACAATTTTAAATTTCGTGCCTAATAAGTAGTTTCGGAATTTTTTAACCGATTCTATTACCGCGAGTGTTTCCAATTCGTAACTCGAATATTTTGCTTGAGTAGGTGTGGTTTTACGGCTCATGTAATGAATAGGATGTAAGTTTTTGTTCTCATCTTTTTGTAGTAGGACACTACCAAAACCTATGGCGCTTGCATCGGTGTGCAATTCTAGTCTAGCGCCTCGTCGGAATGTATGCAATACTGAGGGGTTAACTAATTTTTCTTTAAGAGTCTCAAAAGCTTGTTTTTCGAGGATTCCAAATTTAAATGTATTTCCCGCTTTTAATAAGTCACTTAAAGGTCTCGCTGTAGTTGCATAATGTGGGATATATTTTCTGAAATAAGAAGTTAGACCCAGAAAACTGTGTAATTGTTTAAGGGTGCGGGGTTCAGGAAAATTCTTTACTGCCAAAGTTTTGGCTTCCAAGGGTCTAGTAGTTCTGTTTTCGATAATATAACCTAAAATTTCAATTTTCCGTTTAAGGAATTGGAATTTTGCAAAATTAAATTCAAGTCCTTATTCCGATGCAACTTCTAGGACGCGTTTCAGTTTTAAAAGCGCTTCTTCTTCAGTCTCCGCAAGTACTATGACATCGTCTAAGTAAATTAATATTACTTTTTCTTTAATTAACTGTTTAAAAACAGATTGAATATATCTCTGAAAATTCTGGGGGCCAATCGATAATCCGAACGGGAGCTTTAAATATTCGTAGTGGGAGTTATGCGTGACAAATGCTGTATATTTCCTACTCTCCTCTGCTACGCCTATATGAAAAAAAACCTTTCTTTAAATCCAATGTAGTGAAAACCTTCGCTTCCCCAATGTTATCTAAAACGTCTTCTATTCTTGGCAAGGGAAAATTATCTCTAATTATTTTTTTATTGAGGGGTCTATAGTCTACACAAAGTCTCCAGGAATTATCTTTCTTTTTCGCTTATACTATAGGCGATGCATAATTAGAGTTACTCTCAGTTATAATTCCCATTTCCAACCATTCTTGTATTTGTTTATCCACAAACTCCTGTTCTGGGTATGCTAATCTACGCGGTCGTTGCGCAATCGGAATATCATCAGTTAATATTATATTTACTTTTAACTATGTGTCCTTAACCTTGTTTGGCTTATAAGTAGTTATCAATTCCGTTAATTCTTTCTTAATAGCATTGTTTGTAATATGATTTAGTTCAACTTCCTGAAAATTAATAGAATTAGCTGTCTCAGCTAAATAAATATCTGTGGTTTTCGCTAAGTCTAACTGGGGGATGGAACACTGTTCACTTTCCAACAAACAACTTTTATCAGAGCTTAATTGCATGTTTATTTTTTCACTAAAGTTGAAAGCTGTTTCATTTTGACCAGTTTGTTCCTTTCTCACCAATTCAGCTGTTGCAATCATTTTTCCTATCGTGGGATTGTTTTGCTTTTCTGACCGCAACATCGCCTGAAATCTGGATGTGACATAGATGACGCGTCTGGTTTTTGTTATGACTGTTTCTTGTGAGAAAGCAGTGACGTAATTCACCCTAACTTCCTTCAATTTTCATTTCCCTGTAATTTGCAATCCTTTTTCTGAAATATTGAAATTTACCTGTTTCAAAAAGTTATTTCCTAAAATTATAGAATGGCTCAAATTTTTTACGACGTATAAATCTGCATTCACTGTGTAACCATCTATTTCAATTTTTACGGTCATAAATCCTGTGGGTGTAATTTGGCTACCACCAATACCTGATAAAACCAAGTCATTTTCATGCAATTTAGGACATCCCAGGGCTGTATAAGTATCGTTGCTACACATATTTACATCACTTCCTGTATCGATTAAAGCATCCATATTTTTCCCTAAAATCCCCACGCTTTTTATTATTTTATCAACCGGATTAGAGTTATTGCTTACGGCAGCGTTTGCATTTTTAGGAGAATGATTTGTACACTGGTCAGACCTGTGGCCAGGAATTTTACACTTCCAGTAGATCGGACTTTCTTTTTTTCGGGGGCAATCCCTCCAACGGTGAGAAAAGTCATTGCAATTGAAACAACGGATTTTTGTATTTAAATTCTTTTGGGGGGTTGGTGTATAATTCTTTTCATATGGTACGCGACTAATGTCATTTCGATGGAACAATCTATTATTTTCACTACTTTGACGTTTTTTAAATTCCGTGTTTAGGGGCTTAATTTCAGTTTTCTGTAAGTTAATTCTGGCGGTTTCAAAATCATCTAATTTATTTGTCAATTCTTCTATACTCGTAATTTTCGGCAATTCGTCACAAAAGTATTCCTTCATTTCTAGGGACAATTTTCGCCTAATCTGGTCAATAATTAAAATATTTTTTAATTCTTCGAACGTTGATATGTGTAATCCCGATAACCATTCATTCAGAAAATTTACGATTTCAAATGAGAAATCTTTCCATGACGCTGAATTTTGTTTTCTATGTAAAAAGAATATTTGCCTGAATTGTTCTGGTGTAAGTTTGAAACGTCTTAAAAGTATTTTCTTCACATAATCGTAATCACTGGATAGTTCTTCACTTTCACGATTTATGAGACTAACGATGTCAAGCGGTAACAATGCAAGCAGATATGTAACCCATTCATTTTTTTCTATCTCAAGACGCTTTGCTTGGCGTTCGAAAAGGGTTAAGTAAATGCTAATTTCTTCCTCATTATTATATCTATTTAGCAATTTTAGAACATCGGAACCCTTTCCGGCGATTGTAGATATTGAATTATGCAATTGGGTATTTTGTGTCATTTCCAATTGTAATTTTCTTAACTCAAAATCGCGATTTTCAATTTATTTTTGTTGCAACAATTTTTCATTCTCTTCACGTTCAATTACAATCCCCGCTACCAAATTTCTTACTAGATCCTCATTATACCCATCGGATTTTACAATTAATTCAGTCAGTTTACTTTTGTTAGCATACTCTGGAGGATTTAAACCTAACTCGATTACCGCAGTAACAGATCGATCTTTTTCGACCTTATTAAGTGTGCCATAATTATATCTGACCAATTAACATATAAATAAAATATCTCAATATAAATCACTAATATATAAGCACCCGATAAATCAAATATATCTACATATATAATAATATGTAACAGTTTTATAAAACACACTTACTTCGTACCAGATATTTCCACAAAGAAAAATAAATATATATATATTTTCTTTACTACATACTAATACAAAAAAATAATTGTTTAATACCAATTTTATAACACTTACTTCTATCAAAATTTTCTCAACAGAATATATATTTCCTTCATTTCATATAAAAAGCAAGATAAAAAAAATATATCTCTAACACTTTTTTTCTCTCGAACTAGAAAGTATGTAACTTTATTAGGAAGCAAAAAAAAAAAAAAAATAAATAAATAAATAACGCCTTCCTATATTTATCAGCAAAAACTCACACTTCCTATATTCCCTCTTCAGTCTGCAAAAGAAAAAAAAACACAGCAGACACGTCTAAGCAAGGTACGATGACCTGCCAGATTTCTTTTATTTAAAAAAAAATGCAGAACAAAAAAAAATCACTCTGCATAAATCACTAAATATGCTTTTCCTTCTTGCGTACTAAAAAAAAAAATCACCGTACGCTTTTCTCTGCACTATTCAACTACTTTTGGGAAACAACAACAAAAAAAGCAATTTCCCATTTTATCACAAGAAAAGAAGAACAAAATCTTGAGATGAATAAGTAGGTCAACAGGTCACCGAGACTCGAAAATGTTTCACACACTTTTATCAACAGTGACTCCTCACAGAAACAAACTAAACTGAACTTTACGAGAAGATGAACACTTAGTTGAAATTTCGACTTTCTTCCTTCCTTTAATTAACGAACTTTATCGACGCTGGAACTCACGAAGCACTTTAAAATGATTCATCACAACACACCCTCACTTCGATATTGAAATTACGAAGCGCAGAAAACACTTGACTCTTTATCCTTCCCGCATGAGAAAAATTTTCTTCTTTCCAGCTATAACGGGACATTCGATGAAATAAACTTTTCTTTTCTTTTTCCGCTCAAGTTAAATCCACACTTTGCATGTAAATCCCGATCGAGCCCCCAATCTTGAGAAATTAATGCACATTCATTTTGTCGAATAAATGTACTTCTACTGAGTCGGTGTCTAGAAGTAAATGATCCAGGCAGATCTTTATGGAAATCTTAAACTTTAATGTTCTTGAATATATGGATGAGGTATTTACATATGGAGTATTTACATTTGAATTTAACCATGATAAATATAACTGGCCGGCGACATTCTGCTTTAAAACCGAGGTCCGCTGACCCAGTATTCGGTCGAACAACGACGTTTCAGCACGTCTGTTCACGAGAGCAATCAACAGTCATCTCTCTTTCTCACAATAGTTTTTGTAGGTTCAGCAGTTTTTCGTAGGCTCAGAGGTTGAGGTGGATCGTCCAGAGCCTCATTTAAAGAATTTGCTGGTCTTTGCAGTGCAGAGTTCAAATTCTGTCACCACACATATATATATATATAGAGAGAGAGATAGATATATGTATAAAGTTTTTTACTGAGGGTGGTTTTTGGTTCTAGGGGTCATGATCGGTGTAGATCTGCAAAATGTTTTCAGAAATTCCAACATAGGAACGACGCCAATAGGTAGTATTTCATACGAAATCTACCTAACAGGAGGAGGATTGCAGGAAAAATCTCATCCTATATTCGGAAGAGTTTAAGACAATTGAGGCAGCACTGCAGTACACAAGTCAGCAGGAGGAAGCGACGCCAGCTGATATCATCTACTTGCGTAAATAGAGGGACATTTCTTCGCGGAAGAGGGCTAACAGAGAGATGCAAAAAAACTAAACGCTTTTTCAAATCTGTAAATTTTGACTCTTATATCTTGTGCATAACTTTTCATATTTGTGCAATCATTTATTAATAAACAGTAAAATAAGATTTATTCATTTCTAACGAATTAGGCTTACGTTTTACGTTAACGTTTTGCTTATTCTGAAACTGTATGTACTGTATAATATGAAA
Source organism: Maratus speciosus (assembly GCA_963932465.1). Taxonomy (NCBI): domain Eukaryota; kingdom Metazoa; phylum Arthropoda; class Arachnida; order Araneae; family Salticidae; genus Maratus; species Maratus speciosus. The sequence continues at coordinate 245,931,985 of OZ010791.1, read as the reverse complement.
TTTATCTTAATACGTGTAACATATGTTTCTAATATCATGGCGGAGGAAGGGGGGAAAGGAGTAAACATTTATCTAACTCCGGCCTATCCGGCTTTTTTGCTATCCGGCCTACTCTTCCGCCACATTAGGTCGGATAGTCGGGAGTTTACTGTATTAGCAAAAAACTAATGGTGCCAAAAAATTTACTTACAAAATCGAGAAAAGCACAGTGAGAATGACTATGGACCTCAAAGAAAACTTAATATAGGCAGGCAAATTGAAAAGTTCACTAATGCTTCTAACCAGCGGATTTTTTTTTAACCATTTGGAAAAATGGTTATTGTTCTCGTCAGGATGGGAAATGAAAAGCATATCTGAAGGTTTTCATTGGTTTAATCCGCAATTTATTCGTTTTCTGAGTGGTCTATACAGTAATCTGTATTTCCCTTTAATTTCAACAACGATGGATACTTTCTGTTGCCACTATGACAAAAAAGTAATAAAAACTACAAAAAAAATTAATAACTCAGATTGGAAAAATGGTTATTGTTCTCGTCAGGATGGGAAATGAAAAGCATATCTGAAGGTTTTCATTCGTTTAATCCTCAATTTATTCGTTTTCTGATTGGTCTATACAGTAATCTGTATTTCCCTTTAATTTCAACAACGATGGATATTTTCTGTTGCCACTATGACAAAAAAGTAATAAAAACTACAAAAAAATTAATAACTCAGAAACAAATTGAGATACAGCTTTCAAACAAATTGCATTTAAAAGTACATTTTTTTCTCTATCCGACGGTGTAAAAAGTAATATTGTCGGATGTTTAGAAGTTTAAGAATGAAATTTCATTTAAAATTGGCCGTTAGATTTCTTGGAAATCTGACGATGGAAAAGCCTTTTCTCGAACAGCCAATGAAATGCTTGGATATTTACGTAAGTTTCAGGTGGATAATACTTAAGTTTCATGAAATCTGACGGGTCGCAGGCGATATTTTTGGCTTGCAATTTTTACGTGTAATAACACTATTAATGTTTAATTCATGGCGTACGTAATGTGTGATCAACTACGTGCGATTTTTTATGTCTTAAATTTTAGTCTTAAAAAAAATCGTTTTCCAAATGGTCGTTGTAATTTGATAAATTGCTTTTTTTTTTTTTTTTTTTTTTTTAAATCAGGAAATCCATATTATAAAAAAAGACAAATTTTACTGAAGTTATTTAATAGTTTACGAAAAAGTAATATAACCTTTTCCAAGTTACCCATGAATCTGAAAAGCGTCCCTATTTTTCGAAACCTCAGAAACCAACAGATTACTGAGATTTAAAGGGTGATTTCTGAAACAAAAGTTTCTTTGCTGCCCGTAATTTTTGAAAATTTTTCCGGAGTAGTATGTATAGAGTGTTAATCAGTTTTTTCAACACGAAATATCGGTTTTTTTGGATTTTAAGTAAATATTTTCAGCTGAATTACAGAATTTTTACATGCAATAGAGAGTAACAAAAAACATATTAATGTTAATATTGTTAATTTAGCATGTTTGCCTGTGGAACATGTTTGTTAAACATGAAAATGTTTACTTGAGATTTGGTAGCACCCTAAAAAACTATATTCCGTGTTCAGAAAACTAATTAATACGCTGTAAAATCTATACTTGGAAAAGTTTCCAAAAATTATGGGCAGCAAAAGAAACTTTTATTTCAGAAATGCTCCTTTAAATCTCGGAAATCTATTTGTTTCTGAGGTTTCGGAACATAAAGGAACATAACATTACATCCTTTTCTAAATTGTGGGTTCTCAGATAGTTGCAAAATAGAAATTTTGAATGATTTATATAGAAAATGTACTTTTCAATAAAAATAGTTTTCTGTGCTATTATTAAAAAAATAAAAAAAAAAACTATTGTGTGACTGGTTTCTATCTCTTTCTTCAAACGATTTTAACTTCTAAACGTTAAAAAAAAAAAAGGGTGGCAATTAACCGTGCATAAATCTAATCTAACAGTTTTAGACTGTTAGAGCAACATTAGAAAGCATTATTCTAAGTCAAAATGTTATATGGGATATGGTTAAATGCATTTTTAGATATTATTTTTTACTAATTAGAAATCGATAATAAGTTTATATGTATTTTTTGTACTTGTACTTCCTGGTACCATTTGTATTATATCGATTAAGTAATCTAAGATTAATATTAACAATCTAAAATGAAAGATACTTTTAATGAGGTCGATGATTTCAACCGCGCGAACAAGTGGAAAGCTGGGTAGAGTAACATGTACATGTTAATGTTTTTCAATTTATTATTTCATGCTTTTAACCTTTTCATTATACTATAATGATGAAATCATTAAAACTTCGGTATGTTTTCAATATTTTAAATTTCTCTTTAAAATGTTTAGATGAAAAAGTGTCACAAATGCATCACAAAATAACAAATACAGCAAAAATAATAAAATTGTAAGAAAATATATAGTTCTTTTTAAACAAAGTACTATCCGGAAAATTTATTTTGTAATGCAATAAAAAATTTCCATAACGGAATCTTGTTTTAAATTAAAAGAAATTCATGATACCACCAAAAAGAATATTATGTAATTATACCTCCTAAGACAGAAACAACCTGTCTAAAATGATATTTATTAATCGTTTACATTTCCGTCTCAGTAGGTTTGATTGTATCATACTCATGGTCATGGGAGGAGGGGGAGGTCTGCATTCGAATACCAGGGAACTTGGTATCTCTATACGGCCGTGCATGGACTGCTGGCATTGAGTTCTTATGATTAAGACACACTTGCTTATTTTCAAGCGTATTACGTATTTAGAATAGCTCTGAGACAAAATTATGCAAGTTTGAAACACACGTGTTCTTATTTTTTGAGATACACCCTATTCTAAAAATATGATCCAATATGCTCACCCTTTTTAACACTTTCCAATATAGCTGAAAAGTGTTTATGACTTCGGTTTGTCTGTCTGCGTATATCTGCCGTATGTCTGCCGCCTGTCTGTGCTCTCTAACTCGCGTAAATATAGTAGGATCGCCATGCAATTGATATATGCTATTGATATTCACTATGGCATGTTCGGTTTTAAAAATGAAGTATGTAGCAGCAACAGTTTTATTACAGGGACATACAAAATAATTCTGTTATATTACGGCATAAGGAAAATCGTTCGCGGTGTTTTTTAATAATGTTTCACAATTTCAAAATCATTGAAATTTATATATTGTTCTGGAAGCAATATATAAATTTCAATTTCAATCAGCAATTTCAATTCCAATCAACAATTTATATATTGTTCTACAAGATGCTTACTATAGACATAGAATATTCTATGGATATCATTCAAGATTAGTTTACAGGGACACTCAAAATAATTCCATTCCATTATGGTCTACGGAGTAAAATCGTTTGCGGTGTATTTTATTCATATTATATATTGGAGTGTATATATATATCTGAGATGCACTGCAAGATATTTACTATAGAATATGATGCGCACTGCATTCATCTTTGATATACAGGACACACAAAATAATTCGGTTACAATACTCTCTATAAACAATAATTGCTGGAAGTGGGTTTTCTGTTGTGGTACGTGTTTTTAAATTAAACTCTTTTTTTTTTTTTTTTTTTTTTTTGCATATTTCTTAGTGTGTATAAATTGTATTGATCATATAGAGGGCTGCACAAAACATATGAAATACGTTTCCTTTTATTAATGGAAATTTCTGAAGGGGGATTTTCAATTGTGATACATGTTTACTAATTGAACTGTACATTTTAGCATACAATGTATTATATGATAAATCTATAGTTCATATACATCAGGGCTGCATAAACAATTCATACCTTTTTTTTTTTTTCGTTTTTCGATTATAATAAATGTAATTGTGTTTTCAAGTGTGTTATGTGTTTTACAAATTGTTTATTTAGACAACCTTCTACACCTTATTAAGCCGTGAAGTTTTATTATAGTATACTGAATGTGTTGGAAAGTGTTTCATAATCCATGCTTAACGCATGATGTTACATTCTTTTTTAAAGTCAAATTTTGGTGTGAATTCTGTGAAAACCTAGAAATGAACTGTAATAATGTAAAATAAACCATCGAACCATGTCAATCAGCGAACCATGGGAGGAGGCAGAACGAAATTCAGATAGGGGGCAAGATTGCCTGTAATGATGTGCCTGTGGTCTGTAGTCATGATTGCTTTTTTTTTTTCAATGAAAAATATAAATATGAATTAAATCAAACTAAGAAATCTTTGTCCCCCCCCCCCCATCTTCCGTGCAAGACATTTTTAAAGAGTTATCAACATAAACTTAGTAAATCTTCAGATCAGGGCCTCAACGACACTTTTGCAAGAAATTTTATTTATCGTCTCACTTTACACAATATTTAACATGTTGCAATCCGCAATATTAGATTATATATGTATAATTTTAAGCATGTAATATTTTCTCTAAGATTCAGAAAATCTAACTTTTAAGAACTATTATATTAAATTATTAAACACGATTACTCCCAAATGTTAAATATTAACAAATAAGTTTCCACCAGCATTTTTCAAAAGGAGAATCGAAATAATAATTTCTTTATTCATAAATACATTTTCTTTTCACTTTTTTCCTCTTTATCTTCATGTATTAAAAATTATCTTAACCCTTTCAGGGGCAGAAAAATTCTGTGCGTAAAATGATGAAAAAATTGACTGACACCAGAATTTACAAACCAATTTCTTCGAAAATAGAAATCTGTTTTTGTACACCTTCATTATAAAAGCAAACATTTAAAAAAATATTCTTGGTGCTGTTTGTCAGTTTGGAATCAAAACACCGTGTGACCACCGTTCTTGAAATGATTAAACGGAGAATCAAGGGGGAGGGAAGCTCCTCTGATAATAGTAATAATAATAATAAACTGCCTTAATTCTTCATTTAAGAAAATCCAGAAGAAGCTTTTATTTGGATTTTTAACATATTTTATTTGTTACATTTCCGTCCTTCTTTTTGTTTTGATTATGTTTTAAAACTTTCTATCACCCAGAGTTGTAACAAAAAGCTCTAGTGTAATATAGAGGTCTATGCACAGGCCCATGCTTGGGCGGCAAAATGAAGGCAAATTTTCAAACGGGCCAGGCCGGCAGAATTAGGACTTTTTTTTTTTTTTTTTTAACCAGCCGTGATGAACCGACAAAAAAATTAAACGGGCCAGCCGGGCAGATAAAAAAAATTAAACGAAGCCTATGAAATATGAACCATATATAATATGAGAATATGAGAAATACAATTTTGTGAACATATTGTGAGATATTTTAATATAAGATATTTTAAGATTTAAAAAAAAATATTATTTTATTTTATATATCTGGAATATGAATATGGAAATTGCTAACCAGAAAAAAAAATTGTTAATAATTACGCTTGTTTCACAATTCTACTTACTTTCCTCGATATTTCTTTATCCAAGCTTAACCTTTCAGCGAGATCGCTGACGTAAATTTTACCACAAACGTAATTTTCTTACACTTTTTTCTGACAAATAGCGCCCAAAATTAATATTAATTTTTACTAACTGATATGTTTAACTGCTCCTTTAATGAGTCTCTTATTACTGTTATGAAAAATATTTCATTTGTAATTACGGAAATACTGCGTGTGAAAATCACGGCACTCGTCGACTTTGGAAAAAATTAAATCGCATTCACTGAAAGCTCATTCCCCCCCCCCCCCTCAAACAGGGACGTGATTTAGAGTGGGCAGGGTGTGGAAATTGCTCCTGTCCCCCGCTGAATTTCTGATTTAAAAAAAAAAAAAAACATTAACCGCTTTTTTTTCTTTTTTTTTTAGTTTAACGTTTTTACTTGCTTTTAGGTTTATATTAATGGGAAGCTGACTTGCACGGAGATGGACGGGTCTGGGATAATAACTTTAAATATACCTAAAAGCAGTGTTGAATTCAGGCATCTTTAGTGAGGCAGACATTTAGTGAGGGTCCCATTGCCTTCGCCAGCGTACACCTTCGAATTTGTATGATTTTTTATTTTTAAATAAAAATCTATACAAACGAACCTACAGTTGGTATCCCACTGCCTTCGACACAGTTAAACACAGTTGAGATCCCACTGCCTTGACTGAGCGTACTATGTCACACCAATCTCTTTTTGCAAACAACCCCCAAATCTTTATGATTTTATATTTTTAAATGAAAAAAAAAATCCAAATGAAACGAGGTATAGAGAGCCCCACTGTCTTCGGTAACGTGCAATCGGACGTGCTACGCACACTCTGGTCTCTTTTTGCAAACAAACCTTGAATTTGTACGATTTTATATTTTCAAGTGAAAATCTATCGAAAATGAAGCTTGGAGTCCCACTGCTTTCGACGACTACGCACGCTCCGGTCTTTTTGCAAACGAATCTTAAATTTGTATGATTTCATATTTGTTAAACGAAAATCTTTCCAAACGAACCATGGGTCTCCCGTTATAGTGATTGCTGATTTAATTTCTACATTTAGATATATTACACTTTCAATTTTTACCAAAAGTTCCCGAGAGAAACCTAAAGATTAATATTAAAAAAACAACAACAATGTAATCTATCTTATTCTTTTCCTTTCTTTTAAATTAAAAAAAATGGGGGTAAAAAAATAAATCATCGAAATTGGTCAAATAATTATGAAGTCATTAAATTATGACCTTTTTTTACACAGCGAAAAAGAATCGATTAAGAAGAAATTATAAAGTTATTTACTCGGATATCGCCAAAACCTTCAAGAAGGGTATAAAAGAAATTGAAAAAGTTTTACGACGTCATTTCAAGCATCTTATTTTTGAAATTTCTCGTTAAAGAAAGAATCGTTTGGATAAACATAATTAAAAGAGCTGCAGGATGGGGAGATTTTTATGAACGTCTCGTAAAATCAGTAAAAGAATGCCTACGAAAGATAATTAAAAAATTTCTATTGAGCTATTACAAAATTCCAACAATGTTGATGTGCAGTCGTGGGAAAAAAAGTAAACACCTCCTACTAACTCTGCAACAAAATTATTGTAGAAGAAAGTTACTGGTAACAAACGATTGGAAATAAAGTCTACTTTTAAATGATGTATATAAAATTTGCTTGGGGGGGGGGGGGGGGGGAGCTCTACAAATCAAAACGAACCCAAACTTTGTTTTTTTCAATAGCAATACCCAGGTTTGACACCTTAAATAGATTTTTCACCCTTCAATTAGCCTAAATCCAAATTTTCATGAAATTCGTATGATTAATTTCCGAGAAATTAATTATTTTGAAATGAGCCTATTTTAGGGACTGTATCCAAATTGAAGTTCGGTGCACGATTGTTGAAATACTACGGAATGACTATGTCACTTCTATTAATGTATTATTTCTTAACAATATGACTATTTCACTCGCTTAATATGTTTCGACTATTGCCAGCCCAAATGTTTTCAATAAAATACATAAATATATATATATATATATTCAAATTATGCTTTTCTGTACATCATAGGCCCCTTAAACCACCATTTTGACGTTTTTTACTCATAATTCGAAAACTACTTGGAAGAAAAATTTGAAATTGAGAATTCGCATCAAGCAGAATATAATAAATATAAATCTATCAAAAAAATTTTCTAGGTTGCAATTAATATTTTTTTCGAATATTAATTTCATAATTCATATTCTAAATTTTTTTTAATTACAAAGTCAATGTATTTGTGTTTGGGTTTTTTATTATTATAACAACACAGAAAATTATCACATTAGGATTATAATTTCAGGAGATATTAATAAAATATGAAAAGGTAATTTTACATTAGAAGCTCTAAATTTTTAATGTTCATAATTCAAAATCTTATCATCCAAATGACTTGAAATTTTGTTTCTAGGCATAGTTTGAACCAAAGATTTAAAATATTTTGTCAAAATTGGGTGTTGTCATTGAAAAAAACAAAGTTTGTTCTGGTTTTGATTTGTATTTGGTCCCCTAAACAAATTTTATACACATCATTTAAAAGTAGACTTTATTTCCAAGTGTTTGGTACCAGTAACTTTCTTCTATTAAAATTAGTTGCAGAGTTAGTAGGGGTGTTTACTTTTTTTTTTTTCTCCCCTACTGTACAACAATGTTGGCGCGCAATAATGTTGAAATAGAAGCTACGTCGTTTGATATATGTATATAACGAAAATAACAAACCTCAATCTTTAAGTCTAATGCATTTTTTTAATTTCGGTAAAAAACTTCCATTTCCAACTTTTTCAGTGTAATTGAAGATGGCTCGAAAAGCTCTTCCGTTTTTAAAAATAAAAAGGTATCAACCGTTATTATTTAAAACTATTGTGGTCAAAGTAGAAGAAGCAATATTTATTAGATTCGAAAACAGCCCATTCGTTGAAGAACCCTACTATACATACTCCACTAAAAGTGGATGATGTTGTTTTGAACAAAGATGATATGAAAAAAACTCTCCACGTGACACTACGCAAAATTCACAGAGCAATACCAGGTAGAGATGACAATATTCTCTCATATGAAATAAAAACAGTGAGAGGACTTAAAAAATCTATCCAATATTCGTATCCTTTGGAAATATTTTTTTTTTTTTTTTACTCTTACTTTTTTTCATTTTGGAACTCTAAATTTTTTTTCTCTCTTTTACTTTAACGCTTTTTTTTTTTGTATGCAGTATCCTTTTGAGTTTTTAGTACAAGATAATGTATTAAGTGTTTGAAAAAATTGCCTTATTTTGTTGTGTTTATTTTACAATTATTATTTTAACAGTATTTTTTTTTTTTTTTACATTGGTTGAATTTTGAAATTGATAAACAAAATTAATTGATATTTTAAATTTGATTAATTAAGTTATATTGTTTGAATTTGATATTGTGTAACTAAATTTAAAATTGAATTTCTGAACCACTGATATCAAAACTGAATTTTTATGATAGAATAATTTTGTAAGAATTTTGGTAAATGAAGACTATAAGACTTCAGGCGGAGAGTCTGTAAGAAAAAGGAAACGTTCAGATAGACGGCGCGCATGGACTTCTACTTTCACTCCCAAAATGCACACTGAATTTAGAACACAGCTAACAAAACAGACTGTTTTGATTGTTTTTTAATATGAACATATGACGATTGTCATTGTTAGGTAGATTTCGTAAGAAATACTACCTATTACATTTTCCCCTAAGTTGGAATTTCTGAAAAATTTGTCAGATATACGCCGATCATAACCCCTAGAACCACCTCCCGCCCCAGTTCAAAACTTTATATCTATCTGTATATATATATAACTTTTTTATGGACACGATAACTTCCATAATTCTGCACAAATATCTTCCAAACTGATACATAAAATCAAGGGGCAGAAAATCTCGGTCAAGTTCGTTAATGGGCAAAATCGTACCAAGGGGATGGAAATAGGGAGGGGTTTTGCGAAAACAGAAAACCCCCCATAACTTCTTATTTTTTGTACATATCAAACCAGTTTAAAGTTTTTATTACTTCTAAAAATAGGGCCAAAAATTTATGTATCACAGATTTTTGATAAAATAAAAAATGGGCTCAGGGGCGAAAAAAATAGGGTTTTAGGGAGAAAAAAAATTCATAACTTCATCTATCCTCAATATATCAAATTCCCTTAAACTTATTATAAATTTTCTTAATACTACCTACAACTTTTATATTGACAAATTTTTGATAGGACCAACTCTTACTGGGAAAAAAAAGAGGAGGGGGGGGGGGTGAAGAAAAAAAAATCATAATTTCGTCAATTCACAAGATATCAAATCCGCTTAAAGTTATTATAAATCTTCTTAATATTATCTACAACTTTTATACTGACAAGTTTTTGATAGGACCAATTATTACAGCAAAAACAAATTAAATAAAAATAGGGGTTGAAGAAAAAATTATCGTATTAACATGATTCTGATAAAACCAGCTTTTACAGAAAAGGGAAATTGGAAACTCGTGAAAAGCGGCCAGATAAAATTGTTAAACTGGGTTTATCTCTAATCTTGATTTAGTTTTTAGTTGGTGAAATTAGTACTTAACTTCGAAATCTACCTCCGCCTGTAGGCCGGGATTTTTTTTTTTTTTTTTCTTTTTACATGAAATGGAGCATTGTGTTTCGATATACACTAGTGTGCAAAACTTAAACAACAATCAGAAAATGGTAACTTCTGAACACGTGAGTACTCAAAAGAAAATTCTATAAACAGTATGTGTAGTGAATTGGTACTTACTCTAACATAACAGTTAACAGATAGTCAATGTGAAGTTAACTCTCCTCGACGTCACAAATGCTCAAAAAGTGTACAACGAAATGAATGTTATGTCTTTAATTCCTCTCATTCTTACTCTCATTTGGTCACTCCAGTGAGAAGTCACATGATTGCTGCTTTGTGACGAGCCACCAGGCGATTTTACAATGAAGTTACCTTGTGAATGTCATGTGACCGTCATTTGGAGACTTAATTTTAAAGTCATCATGATAGCTGTTTTCTGACGAGTTCCCAAGTGACAGAAAATGAAATATTCTGGTGACTTTTCACAAAGGAGCGCAATAGTGACTTCACAGTAGTGTCTCGGTCACTTGAAAGTCGCCATGTGACATCATTCTGACATTATTTGGTGATTCATCATACTGCAATGCTCATGATGACTTCAAAAGTGAGTCTTCAAACGACAGTCACATGAGAATCACAAAGGGACTTAATTGTTGTAATGACACCTGGACCTGGATGACTCATCACAAAGCAAGAGTAAGAGTCACGGTGACTTCTCACTGGAGTAACCATATGATGATAATTTGAGACAAATAATAAGACGAATGAAAGATCCAATACTTTGTTTCACCGTACGCTGTCAGTAAAACTCGTCTATGTACACTAAATTACTCCTCATTTTTTAACAAATAATTTCCGTACTCCTAGAAAACATGTTTTATACGTGAATTGTTCCCGAAACTCTGAAAAAGAGGGAGATATTCCGTTCATTCCTAACACGCATGCGTATTGGTTCTATTAATACTAAAATGCGAATTTATCTTAAAAACAAAAAAACAAAAATTCTATAAATTAAGATTTCAAATTTAATTAACAAAATTAAAAAAACTAAATCAACAACAAAGAAAAAAAAAAGTTTTCGAATTTAAAAATAAATAACTATTTTCTGATTCATTTAAAAGTATTCACAATTTATTTTTTAAAGTTATAAAAAAATATTCACATTTAAAATATATTTTAAATTAGCACATTGAAAATAGATATTTTAATTAAAATAGTAAATGAAAAAAAATCGATTATAATAAAAAAAAAAATCTCGCATAAAAATATAATATTCATATTTTACAGCTAGCAATTTACATAAAAATATTTATAATTAATATTTTTTATCCTATTTTAATACTAAAGTATTAAAACCCCAGCCACAATGTCATTAAAGGTAAAATCTTCCCGAAATTAACTTCCAAATTCAAAGCTTTTTAAAGAGCTTAATCAAGTTATACCCATCTGAGGCAAACATATTTACTTCAAATTGTTTCACTACTGTACAGCTGTAACTGAGTGGTTAGAGTACTGGTCTGGTAACACAACGGTAGCTGGTTCGACTCCAAGGTCAGCAGCTTTTATTTTAACCCCATTATCTTCAATTGACGTATATTTTACTCCAGTAACGGAGAAAATAAGAAACGGATATTCGTCTATTAACGGAAAAATCCTGGTAGCACTGCTGCCAGGAAAATTTCCATGAATTGAAGAAAGTATTTCTGAGAGGGTAGTGACTGTGACACTTCTGGCCATATGTGACGAAAAGGAGGCGTCACATCGACCAGCTGTGCTGTAAGGGATAGTACCCATTGTTTTCTTTTGAGTACTCTCATTCTCGAAAATTAGCTTTTGCTTCAGTTTTACACACCAGTGTATTTCGATTTAAATCTTGTATATATGTAAATACAATGTACATAACTTTCTGATTATGAAAATTCGTTTATTCGTATTCTATGGCATCTGAAGTAGATCTCGATCTTCGAAGCAGTTTATTATATTTTCCTTTAAACGAAATCCGCTGGCATCGCGCCATGTCACGAAAAACTGCCATTTATAAGTCATTAATGTTTCAATAAATCACCATTTGTTTTTGATAAGACGCGAGTTGAAATTAAATCTGCCCTATTAGTTATGAAAATAGCGCAAAATAGTAACGTGCTCTAATTAGGAGTCTAATATATACATTTGGGGTCCCCCAGGGAGAGAATAAGTACTGTTTAGAAAGTCTGACAATCAATCCTTCCCTGACATAACCAGAGATTACAAAATATATAAATCCCCTTTAGTAACATGGCCAATGATTTTTAATAATTGTCAATTTTTATATTTTACAGCAATCTTTAATCTTTTCAGGGGCGGTGGTATGTTTATGACACCACTTAATTGTAATTCCCAAATGTCACAATGGCACCAGAATTTTTGTATATTTTTTTTCCGTTTTTTAAGTATGAGAAAAATAGTTTTTTCTTATTTTCAGATAACTTTGTACGTAAATTTGAGTGTCATTCATTCGTTTCAACATTTTAACAGTAGGAGTGCTTCGCCCCTGAAATGGTTAAAGCTAGTTCTCATAAAAATATTTTCCCCCTCTCAACGAGTTGAAAACTTCTGACACATTCACGATCTCATTTTTTTAAAGTAAATTGGCAGACTATTGAAGAGATTTAGAATCGAATAGCGTTTTTCATTTTTCGATAAATATACCACATCTTAAATTATAAGAGATTGCGATCTTATGGCAAATTTCCAAGGGAGTGACGTTTGGAAATTCTGTTCAAACGTCAAAAATGACAGCGTTTTCTAAAAGACTCTTTGCTTATATCGAAAAGCGAAGAAAGCTATTCGTCTTCATAGTTTCTGAATAAGAACACCTGTCAATAATTCAGGAATGTAGGAACCAAAAAGTAGTCAGTTGAATTTGTAAACAGCGTTAACTAATATAAGATAACCGGGTTCTTTTTTTAAGGAAAATTATAGTCATGCTTCTAATTTAACGTGAAAGAGGCAACCAAATATTTTTTTCTTAAAATGATTTCTACTACAATGAACAAGGAGAATATGCCCTCGTCAAGTTTGGGCGATACATTGTGTAAATATTACTTTAAATATATTATAGTTAGAATTTCGCTGACCTAGCTTATTAACAAAAAGTTATTTTTCTGTTTTTCTCGCAAATGCTGGCATGTGTACGCACGGATGTGTGCATGTATGTCTGTATAAGTATAGCCGGTGTACAAAAAAGAAGAAGAAGCACACCATATGCAGTAAAACCTCTCTAAAGCGACCACGTTCCGTTCCAATAAAAATTGGTCGCTCCGAAAGGTGGTCTGTTACTGGAAGTTAGGTTTAAATCTAGATTTTAATTGTATAAAAAAAGGTAACAATTAATGTTACTAAAATTTATTTTTCACATTAGGAAAAATATAAAAATTTAAGTATCAAAACAAAAGTTAATTACATAAGTTAATTACTGCAGAGTTTAAAAATTTAATACATTGACGTTTGCTTTGATTTTATGGTTTTATCTTTTATAACTTATATTATATATATTACTTATATCTTTAAGTCCTTTCAAAGTTCAGTATATAAATGCAATTTTTTTTTTTTTTTTTTTTTTTTTGGACAGGAACAAATAATGACGATTTCATTAATTTTTCCATTTCTTTGAAAGTTTCCTGACATAGTAGGGCAGGGGAGTTTATTGACCGTCATTCTTAATTTGTCATCAGAGTTAAATTCATTGCCTAAAAAAGGCACAAAGGGCTTTAAACACTTAAAAGTTACCGGAGTAAAAAAAAAAAAAAAAAAAAAATCTAAACTTAGTTAGGAGTTTGATGAATACTGCGCTTTCCGGAATTATTTTTCTAATAAAATCTTCTTCAAGCGACCAGGAGAAAAACAGAATTTGTTTCATTTTCTTCAAAGAAATCGGTCGCTCATGGAGGTAGTTCAACTGGGATGGTCTCTGAATGGAGGTAAAATTAGTATTGAGCCTATGGGAATAAATTTCGTTCTATGAAAAAAATGGTCGTTCAGGGAGGCGGTTGCTTAATGGAGGTGGTAACACAGGAAGATTTCACTGTATTTTAATCGTTTAATTGCCGCCGAGAAAAACGAAAATAGCCATTCGATTAAGAAGTACAGTAGAACCTCTTTCATCCGAAACTCTTTTAACCGAAACTCTCGGTTAACCGAAATCTATTTTTAAAGCTTTTTTTTTTAACTATCACATTTCTCGTGTGCAAAATCCATTTTTTTAACTATTACATTCCTTGTGTGCAAAATCCATTTTTAAAGCTGTATTTAAATAAAGATGATACATAGCTTTGTTAATCATGGAAAACAAAATACACATTTGAAGTACCCTTGTTTGTCATTTTTTTTAATTATATGAATGCTATCGTATCAATGCACGTATCAATAGTAAAATACACTTAAGAAATTTTAATAAGTGAATAACCTTCAAAAGAATTCACATACTATTAAAAAAATCTTCGTGATAGAGCTGAAAAGCAAAGGCAATCGAAACTGCCACAGACGACTTTCTTCCAAACCCTTGTGAAATATGTAAAAGGTACTTAATTTCAAAATTAAAATTCAGGTAAATTATTACTGTTTCTATTTTGCTATTACTTTATTTTTATTAAGCACTTGTTACCAAAAAAGAAATAGCGCATATATTTCTCCATCTTCTTAAAATTGAAGCATTCTCGATTATCCGAAAATTTCAATTTTCCGAAAGAGGGTCTGCCCGCCCCAATTACTTCGGATAATCGAAGTTCTACTGTATGTCTTCTTTCAGTGCAAGTTAAAAAAAAAAAAAGCTTAGGGCTGTCACCCATATTAGAATTTTAACAAACTTTGACATATTCAGTACGAGCACCGTTTTTTGACATCATATTTAGGTTCTTCGGTAAATTTTACTTTCGAGTCCTAAACGGAAAGTCATTCTGTAAAATAGTTTAGGAACTATGCTGATCTAAAGTTTGGAGCTTCTAATGTTAAATTCATGTTTAATAGCAGTAAAATAAACTGCAATGCAGCTAGTCTTTTAAGCATAACTCAAAAACTATCTGGCAGAATGAGCTGTAATTTTGGATTCGTACATTTAAAGCTTAAAAAGCAATTTTTATTCAAATTTTTATTGTTTACAGTAGATATTGTTTTTCGAATATTAATTTCATAATTTCTATATTTTGATTTGATGAAAACCAGATGATTTGATCCATTGAACATTTATGGAACCATTTCGAGAACAAAGTGCTATAACTTGGATTACTTGGAGCCAGACATAAAAAGTTTTAAACTCAATCCTTGGTGCACTGTATACTAACACATCGGCTGATAAGTTCGCGGTTTAATGAAGAAAACACAACTTTTTTGGTCAAATTCGATTTTATTCATCAACATAGTCTCCTTTAAGAACGATACAATCATTCCAACGCCTCTCTAACATTTCAATACCTTTCATGAAGAAAGAATTACCTTTGGCCTCAAAATAGGCGTTTGTTTCGGGGATCACCCCCTCATTCGAGCCAAATGTCTTGCCGGCGAGCATTTTTTTCAGGTCTGCGAACAGGTAAAAGTCGCTGGGAGCCAAATCTGGTGAATAGGGTGGGTGCGGAAGCAATTCGAAGTGTAATTCGTGCAATTTTACCATCGTAGATAAAGACTTGTGACAGGATGCAGGTTGTGGGGACGCGGCACCCACTTCAGAAATAGCTTTCTCATAGACAACTGTTCACGCAAAATAAAGCCTACACGTTCTTTTGATATGTTTAGAGTATCAGCTATCTCCTGCAACTTCACTTTATGGTTTTCTAAAACGATTTTGTGGACTTTTTTTTTATGTTTTCCGGTATAACGACCACTTTTGGGTGACCAGAGCGTTGCGCATCATCGATGTTTGTACGATCACGTTTAAATTCAGCAAACCAGTCAATAATGGTCGATTTTCCTGGTGCAGAGTGTGGATAACATTTATCAAGCCAAGCTTTTGTTTCCACGGTGTTTATCCCCATCAAATAGCAATGTTTTATCAAAACACGAAATTCTTTTTTTTTCCATTGTTTTGAAAATACAAAAAGTTGTTTCCCTAAAACCACTGTAACTTTTGAAGCAACCGTCAGATCGTCATAAAATGTTTACAGCTACCTTTTTTGAGGTTAGTACTTACTAAACAGAATATTAATTCTGTATTTGTGGCGCCATCTGTGTGTCAGACCGCGAACTTATCAGCTGGTGTGTTAGCAGTGCTGTTACCTGTTAGAGTAATCACAGCATTCTGAATACTAGGCCTACGCACTAAAAATGGTGTCTATTGTAGACGAAGTTTTTTCAGCGCTTGTATGGCCCCTTAAGTGTGAATGCCGATATTTTAGGAAAAGTATTCTTCACTTTTTTTTAATCGCAGAAAAATAAGAAGAACATACTGATATTCAAATTCAAGGGACCATAAAAACGCTGAAAAAAATATGCCTACATCGGCCGCCCTTTTTGTGTCATTGCGTAGGCGTTGAAAATAAAAAATCATACATAATCGAGGGTGTGTACTACTGAAAACAGTGGGACTCCTGTATTAGGGTCGCTTAGAAAGTTTTTCCTTTAAATATATAAAATAATTCAGTATTGATTTTAGGCATATTTAAGGTTATTATCATGGCCCTGGGCAACGCCGGACGGGTCAGCTAGTATCAAATAAAGAAGAGTTGTTGAAAACTATAACGGGAGAATGCCATAAAATTAACTTCATAACAAAAAGTACTCGTGGAATCTATACTTAGAATATTAAAGCAGTTTCTACAATACAAATGAAAGAAAATCGAATATTGTGTGCAAAGAAAAATTTACATTTTCCATTTAATTTTTGCACCCGTATTTTCTGCTGAATGCTTTTTGGTGCTTCAAAAATGGATGTAATTTTTACTTTCTTCTATTGGAGATAGAAGAAAGTACTGTAATCGAAAAAATTTTCGACGGATTTATACGTTTCAGGGATCAGAGCTCCCAAAAAACATGTTTATACAAAAAGTCTGTCTTTCCGTATGTTCCCATTGTACCATCGAAAAGTGTATGAAGTTATGCATAGAATTGAACCATATTTTTGTGTATGTTTTGGCTGTGGCAAGTAGGTCCTCCTTCAATTTAGAAATATTCCGCCGGAAGGGGGCGCAGTAATAGCGATTTTTGTGCCATTTTCAATATTGTACCATCGAAAAGTGTATGAAGTTATGTATAGAATTGAGCGAAATTTTTTGTGTATGGTTTTGGCTATGACCAGCAGGTCCTCCCTGAATTTGAAAAAATTCTGCCGGAAGGTGGCGCTATAATTGCGATTGTCTGTGTCTGTGCCATTTTCCTTATTGTACCATCGAAAATTGTATGAAGTTATGCATAGAATTGAACAAAATTTTTTGTGTAAGTTTCTGGCTATGGCAAGCAAGTCCTCCCTGAATTAGAAACAAAACTGCCGAAAGGAGGAGCTGTAATAGCGATGTCTGTGCCATTTTTATTATTGTACCATCAAAAAGTGTATAAAGGTATGCATAGAAGCGAACCAAATTTTTTGCGTATGTTTTTGGCTATGGCCAGCAGGTCCTCCCTGAATTAAAAAAAATCTGCCAAAAGGGGGCGCTGGGATAGCGATGTCTGTGCCATTTTCATTATTCTACCATCGAAAACTGTATAAAGTGATGCATGGAATTGAACCAAATTTTTTGTGTATGTTTTTGGCTATAGCCAGCAGTTTCTCCTTGAATTTGATAATATTCCTCTGGAAGGGATCACAGTAATAGCGATTTTTGTGCCATTTTTTTTATTGTACCATCGTAAAGTGTATAAAGTTATGCATAGAATTGAACCAAATTTTTTGTGCATGTCTTTGGCTATGGCCAGCAGGTCCTCCTTGAATTTAGAAATATTCCGTAGGAAAGGGGCGCTGTGATAGCGACTTTTGTATAATTTTCTCGATTTTTCGTAGTTTTATTGTCCATTGGTGGCTCGTGCAGCAACGGGAACTCGCGTCCTGCTAAACCGGATATTCGCAAACAGTTGAGGACAACAGAATAAGGAAAAACTATTCATTTTAATAAATATCATGATCAAGATTAATTTGTTTTTACTCCGATTAATTGACTGAAGCAGAAATTTAAGATAAAAATCAAAGTTTGTATAGTATTGAACTAATATTATTGAAGTATTAACATATGTAACTAGTTTTTGAAATATTAAGATGTATGAGATAAAAGAAAGTTTTGGGATTGGCACATCCAACTAGTTTTAATTAATTCTTTTCTTCAAAGTTCATAAGAAATAAAACTCTTATTGAATAACTATATAGTTGCTTTATATTATAAGTCAGTAATATATTTACATACTTAATATTATATATGAAAACTGGATTTTTGATTATTTTTGATGCTTAACATTTTGAGATCAAATGAAAATACATATTTGTATGAACGAATGCATATTTTATGAATGAATGAATACATAATGAAATTCATATTTTTTCTTGACTTCTTTTTGATCCGTCAAATATTGACGGATTTTTTTTTAATTTTAAGATTTTTTATATTAATTTTTTACTTTCTTTGTTCATAAGGAATTAAACTTTTATTGAGTAACTATACAGTTACTTATATTATTAATCAGTAATATACATAAATACTTAATATTATTTATGAAAATTGGATGTTTACTTATTTTTTATGATTAACATTTGAGATCAAATAAAATAAGTGAGCATTTAGATTTAACACTAATTAAGTTAAAAATTCGCAAGAAATTCTTTTTTATGACTGTAAATTTAGTTTTTAAAAACTATTCATAAGTCAGTTATTTTTAATATCAAGTTCTATTAGTATATATGGTCTTCTCTCCTTGTACTTGATAAGAAAAAGAAAACATCTATGTAGAGCTTCCTAACTTAGCAACCGGGGATGATTTACAAACAAAGAAACCTTACTGATGAGGAAACATCAATAATAAAAGCTTAAATTGAACCACGTTATAAGACTGAGTTAAAAAATATAAATAAAAAGTATGGTGCAAAAAAAGGTACTAGTTGACATTGATACATTTTTGATATTTATATGCAGAATTATAGTTCATTGAGAATAAAAATTTTACTTTCCTATGTGCAACTCTTATTACAGTAGGTGTAAAAAATCTGCACGATAGCTATTAATATCAATTAATGCAAAAATTAAAGAAAAGTAGCGTTTGGATTCCTATAAATAAAATTGCCGAAAATTGTTTTCTAACTTATAAATTTCATCTCATCTAAATATAAAACAAAATATAGAGAAAAATCCTTTTTAAACTCTCTTGAAAGATTAAATAAACGGTCAAGTGCGAATATTACTTGCGCTCAGAGGGTTCCGTACAATAAATGTATGAATTATTAAGTGTATTATTAAAAAAATCGTTGCTGAAAGAATAATAAGACTTTGTAAAAAACTATACAACGTAGGGTTGAGTACAGCTGTATATACTAGAAAAGTATGAATGGGTATACCATAAAAGTTCAAAGAGATATGAAGCCTAAATAATATCAAATATTGCTGTTCTGTATAACTCTTTTTTTTTAATCTTATTCTAATCTGTTTATGATGAACTTAATTCGGTACTGACAAAAAAGTAGTGCATATTTAAACTTAATTTGGCATTTCATAAAACTAAATTCTGCGTAGTATAATGTTTTCTTTTTATAGTGTGGCTAAAACAAAACCCTTGTTCAAAGTTTAAACTTGGCATTGGGCTGAGCGCGCTTCGAAAGGAGGTTTCAAAGTTGAAACGCCGCGTTGGTCCGTGCCGCGTTTTTCCTGGTACGTTTCTAATTAACTTTTAAAGACACAGGAGGCCTGTAGAGAAATCCACTCAAAGCAAACTAGTCACTAATCCAATAGTATTTATGCGAATAATTCTAATTAAATTTGTCTGCTTTTAACAATTTGACGTTTATTGCTTTTATACTGCTACTGGGCATTCCTGGGCATCCATTACTCAAATAATATCATTAAAAGTTGTTATCTAGGCTTTAAAAGCCGATGGTACATAGAGTACGCCGCCCCTGTCATTATGTATGTCCAAATCGTCCGTGTGTTTAAGGGGTAATATTTCGGCTAATTATCGACGATTTTTTTTCGAAAATCATTATCAAGAATACTTTTATGCTTATGCTACGATAGGTATCGCCAGCGCTCCTCAACACCTTTGTTAAACGCCCGAAAATCGAAATTTGTGTTTAACGGAAAAATGCACTTTTCTCAAAAACTATGTGACCTAGGATAATCGCTATAGTTTTCCTGTAAGGTTAAAATTAACGTCTACTACCTCAAATTTTTTCATAATTTTAGTTTCATTAGATTCGGAAATAGAGGGTGGGTGACATACAATTTTGCACTACATTTTCGACGGTATCTCTGACAATATAATATCTAAAATTAAAATAAATGTCTGTTTGAGTTAAGCGTTACAAAAGCTTTCGCACGATATACAAAAAAAACAGTTTTTTTTTTCAAGTAACTTAACCTTTAACTGGTGTTACAGGCCTCTCAGACCGCGGCTTTTTTCAATTTTTATAGATTAACTTACAATTTTAAGTTTAACTACAAACACTACCGAAATTTTGTTCCGTTTGGAACTTTAGTACTATCACCAGAGACTTTTGAATGGGTGAATTTTAATTATAACAGTCCTGTACAAAAGTTTAGCACAAAAACACCATCCTATGAGTTAATCGTGCCTTTTATTCATCTTTCGATGGAGCGGTCTCACAGACCGTTTCACACTAGTTATGTGACAATTTCTGTGACATCAGTTAAAGGTTAATTAGCCCTCTACATTTTCCCTAAATATATTTGTGAATGTTTAATAATCTGTAAATATGTGGGCCAATAGTCTTTATTATGCCCCCAATTTAAATTTTCCACGTTCTATAATTTACGAGTAAAATGGCCGTGACAGACAGACACACAGATACAGGAGTGATTTTATAATGGTTCCGTTTTCACTTTTTAAGTACGGAACCTTAAAAATAAAATATAATAAGAAGAGATAATAACACAAGCAGGATGCAGGAATTCTGCTTTTTCAGAATGTAGCATCGCCCCCCGATGAGGAAAAGAAAAAAATATTATTACTATTACGACGTGAAACCCGTCAAATTTCGACGAAAGAAAATGTTTAAGAAGGAACTGTTTCATTAATTTATAATAAACCTACAAAATTAGTTACAATAAAAATGCATCTTATAGTGGTTAGTCTAACTGTCAAACAATTATTATTTTAACGTAAAGGTCACTGCTCTTCTATAAAGACACTCTAACTTTTGTAAAACTTTGCGTTTTATCAGTGTGTGATTTCAATTGCGTTATTTTCAAAAGTGAATCATTTCCTTTCGAAGCCACTGGGAGTGAAAATGATGCCTTTGACAAAACTTATTTCAGTTTTAAGACTTAAAACACACGCTTTTATTTTATATAAAATGACGTCATTTACATCCGCTAAAGAATTCCACATTTACGATCCCGTCTAACCTCTATAGAGAAGTATGCATATGACGTCACTATCGCGGAATAATACACATATCCAGCAAAAAGCGATGTCGTAATCCTAACGAAATAAAAACAAAATACATACCGCCGTTCTGATAGAAAAGTATCACAAACAAAATAGATTATTTTTTAGCAGTAAATTCTAAGTGATTACAAGAAATGGCTTCTGTCATTTTGCCAAGACCGTCGTTTTGTTCTTCATTAACCCGTTCGGGAACATGGGTGCATATATACACCCTCAAAAAGAGCATACAGAGTTTGTTTTAGGCACCAGTAAAAAGAAAAGAAATATTTCGTTTCATTAATTAGAGCATTTTCGTGATTGTTTAAGTAAAGGTAACTTAAAAAAAAAAGTGGTGACAACCGAATAAAATTTGTGTAAAAGCCGCCGGTCCCGAAGGGGTTAAGGTGGTCTATTTATTTGTTTCCTATACTACCGAGTACAGAAATTTTTGTTTGGCCATCTGTTTTCATGAAAAATAAAGATATTAACAATTATTTAGAAATTTTGTACTGCACAGATTAATGGTGCATCTATTTTTTGGATAAATAAAAACTACAATTATTAAATACCAAATTAAACCCAAATAAAACCCAAAACCTTAAATAAACCAAATTATTAAAAACCAAATTATTAAATTTTCTGATGAGGGAGAGGAATAAGTGCAAATATTAGTTGTTTGAATCCCTTTATGATATTGATTTGTAATAGTTAAACACAAAAGTCAGTGTTGAATTAAGGGGGTGGTCCGGAAAGAGTTATCTCCTGACGATATGTGTTTGGTAATGATTTAAAAGTGAACCCCCCCCCCCCTCCACACGCACACACATACGAGGGTGTATCAATAAGTTTTTGCCCTCACATAGAAATAAGTGAGTGAAATTTATGAAATTGCGACATTCTATAAGTCCTTTTCTATATAGTCACCGTGCACAGTAACACATTTGTGCAACCGGTATTTCACAGAGAGGGGGCAGGATGTATTCCAGAAGGTGCGATAGTAAACCCAAAAGGGGGCATTTTTCTAACTTTTACCAACCCCCACATATGACATATTTTTGGAAAAGCCAGTGACCACTTATTCATGCTCTGCACCTCCCGAGCCCCTCCCCCCAAATTTGGCCTCTGGGGGCACTTTTCTAAATTTTGCAGACATCATTCATGCTCTCCGGGGGGCAAATTTTGGGGGTGGGGGTGCATAGTACAAGTAATTGGTCACAGGCCTCTCCAACAATATGTCACATGTGGGGGTCGGCAAAAGTTAGAAAAATGACCCCCTTCGCGTCTACTATCGCGCCTCTTGGAATACATCTTCCACCCTCTCTTTGAAATACCCTTTGCAGAAATATATTACTGTGCACGGTGACTACATAGAAAAGGACTAATACAATGTAGCAATTTCATAAATTTCGCTCAATTATTTCTATGTGAGGGTCAAAACTTATTGATACACCCTCGTACCAACTCCATAACGTGCCCCTGAACTCCCTGAAGCTGCTTTAAAATCCCGCCTGGATAAAAAATATTTGAGTTCAATACTGCGAAAAGGTCCTGCCTAATTTTAGAGCCCAGTACACACTAAATATGGTTTTGAGTCCAAACTAAAAATTCAGTTTCGAATGTTTTTCATCGATGTTTTTCTTTTTACGGCTATGAAATAATAATAACGCAATTTCATAAAAAAGAAATTCAATTGAATCCATCAATTCAATTTAATCATTTTCATCGTTCTCTGAAGGATGTCAAAAAATGATGATCATTACTCTTGAATTTTTACTTTGCTAATCAAGTAATAATGTGCAATTTATTTAAATATATTCAAGATTTTCCCAAATCTAAATTCATTTAGCGACGAGTTATGAGCACGGCAATCATTTATGTGACCTCCGGTTTGCGGTCTTTCAGACGAGCAATCAAATGCATGGAGCAGATATCCTGCTCAGCTGTGACGTCATAAATTAGGTTTATGGTATAATTAAGTCTTGGAAACAAAATTCAGAAGAAATGTTCAGCTTTAATTCGGTGATGCCATAATTCATAGATGAAGCTAGATCAGAATAGAGAATCGTTAATCCCAATTACTTAATGAAAACACAACTTTTAAACCAAATGGAAAAGGGGGAGGGGCAAACATTGTATTTTTGCAAACACATGAACAATGCTAGGAGAAACAAGTCAGACATTCTATGTCAAACGTGGCAAATGAGGTGCTTTCGTACTATAACTAGTTTTATAAATATTCAGATCTTAGTGCAATAGCTGTTGCACTCTTATGCAAAAAAGCATGAATAAAAAATTTATTACGATTATATATATTAAATTCATACGGAGATAATATGACTCCATCTTAAATAGGATGTAATCACCATGGCAACCTAGAATCATTACCTATCATGGGCTATCTTGAACTAATTACGTATGACAGCAGAATAAAGAAAACTTTTATTAATATATATTGAAGTTTTGATTCGATTTTCATAAAATTTGAAATGACTCGACAAAATTTTACAACTATTATATATATTAAATTTCAAACCATTCGGTTGGGTCGTTTTTGCTCTGTTATATGCGGACAAGCAGACAGACGGACGGACCAGACGTCTATAGGTGTTACGTATTTATACAGGGTGTCCCAGAAGTAATGGGACAAACTTTAAGGGGAGGTAGGGGACATCACAAGGATTCAGATTTGCATAGCAACCCAGGGTCGGAAACGCTTTCCTGGCGCGGTAGTGACGACACAAAACACAAGAAAGACAGGATACGAATAAGAGGAGAAAACATGTTTATTATCCTTAGTACATCAAAAAACTAAGAAGAAAGAACATTAAAGGGACAACGATCGTCATCAAAGTAGGTGTTCGAAATTACGACCCTGGGCCGTGATGCATGGAAGCGCATCTACGGCGTATGGAAGATCTAATGTTCCCGAAAATACTGGGAGTGCCCCGGACTTCCCCAGCAGCTGCCACGATGCGTGCAACAAGTTCCTCAACACTTTCCAGCATTGTCCCGGCATTTTTGCCTTACTAAGAATAATAAACATGTTTTCTCTCCCTGTTCGTGTCCTTTCTTTCTTGTGTTTTGTGTCGTCACTACCGCGACAGGAAAGCGTTTCCGACCCTGGGTTGCTATGCAAATCTGAATCCTTGTGATGTCCCCTACCTCCCCTTAAAGTTTGTCCATTACTTCTGGGACACCCTGTATAATTACGAACGCACCTAAAAAGGGATCATCCCTACTAATTCTACTGCAAATAATTGTATGTAAAAGGTACAAATACCAATCAACTGGGAACAATGTTTGCTATTTAATGCTATCCATATATTATCCTCCAGCAAAGGGTATCTACATATTAAAAATTATAACAACTTCCATTTTTCAAATATAAACACTCATTTATTTGACTTTAGTTTTGAGTTCCTTAGATCAACAACCCGAGAAGTATGTAGTTTAAGCATTTTCTTTTTAAACCGTCATAGAATGAGAAAGTTCAAAATTGGAGTATGCTAATGTTAAATCCACATCACAAACTTTAATTAATATCTTCTGACACAATCAACCGATATATTTTTATTATTACTCTTATTCTTATTTGGATACAATGAATGGACCCAAACATAATCTAAATGAAGATAGTATCATAGTATAGACTGATTTTCTTTTTATTATGAAATTATACATAATTATACATTCATATTTTTAAAAAATGCGAATTGTGACCTACAATAATTTTTAGATAAAAAAAAAATCGAAGTCATCAAATATGTGCTTTTACAGCTAGCTCATTTCTATCCTTTGTTTTTGAGTTATATAAAAATTTTACTTTTCGATTGTCTAAGGCAGCCCTGCTCAACCTGCGGTCCGCGGCACATGACCTGCCAAACTTTTATTTGAGGCCCGAGGTCCTTAATATATATATATATTTATTTATTTATTTATTTAATAAGATGGGCATAAAAGATTTAAGACCTTCGCTATTGTTTTATATATTTTCTTATCGGAAGACAAAATCTGCTCTCTTATTGATAATTAATTTTTTTTTTTAATGTTAAGACATCGTAAATATGATTTGCTTACTCAAAAGTTTTTTTTACATGTATGTTGTTCCTGTTTGTGCTACAAAAGAGGTTAAAAATTTTTGCATTGAACAAAAAATTTATTTATAAAGAAACTCACATGATTTTTTTTCTCTTTAAAACTCGGAAATTCTGCATTATTTTTTCCACTTTATGCTCATTATATAGTTAATACTGATTACATTAATTTCATTATATTGTTATCTTATTGTTTTAACTATTCAGTTTGTTTTTTACAATATTGTATACGTAAACGTGAATATGGCTGGTCTAACAGGAGATCGTCTCTTGTTTTCCTCACACAAAAGAAAATCTTAGAGAGTAACCAGAAATATTTATAACATTTTCTTTTATATCTTTATTTTATTCTTATAATTTTTGTAATTTTCTTTCCAGTTACTAATTGAATGTTTCTGTGCTGTTTTTCACAGTAAGATCTTAATTTTGTTTTTCTAAATTTATATATAAACCCCTCACAAAACATTTTCTTTTATAACTATATCGAATTACACTTAAAGCTCCTGTAATCCTATGGGGAGGGATTTATCTAATATCTCGTTTGCATTTCGACATTTTTAAATATTTTTTTCTTCTTGCATTGGATAGCTGAGGTCCGTCTCTACATCACACCTATTTTACTTTTTAGATTTTGGTCGCAGATATTTTTTATAAATTTACTTTCACTTTCAAAACCGGTTCTGAAAATGAAAGTGTCATTCTAAAAAATATCTGCAACCAAAATCTAAAAAGTAAAAAAGGTGTAGGTAAAAATGTAGAGACGGATCTCGGCTATCCAATGCAAAAAAAAAAAAAAAAAAAAAAAAAATTAATTTAAAAATGTCAAAATGCAAAAGAGGTATTAGAAAAATCCCTCCCCATAGGATTAGCATTAGCTCGTGAGTGTCTTCGCCGGCAGGGACAGGAGCCTTAAGGCTGTAGTTACTCAACTTTCAAATTCCCCTCACTAATGCTAAGTCTATGGGCGTAGAACGCATTCGTATATGTAAAATATCTCCTCAAGAAATCAATATTTTTTGTGTACTCCTCTTAAAGGATGCTTCTTTTTTTCTTAGTTGTCAAAATATTTCTAAAATCTATGCTTGAATTAATATTTTATGTGTTAAAAGCTGACGAACTGTGAGTAAGCTTTTAACACTTCACATAAAATTTAGCACATATTTTAGAAATATTTTGAGAACTAAGGAAAAAAAGAGAAATCTTTTAAGAAGAGTATATAGAAAAAAAGGAGTTAAAAATATTAATTTCCCGAGGAGATATTTTAAATATGCGAAAGCACAAAACGCCCATAGACTTAACGTGAGGGGAATTCGGAAGAAATTTGAAAGAATGTGTCCTCCCAACTAGCTTTAGGGTGCTACTATCTGAATTAAATGAAAAATGCGTTATTTTATGTGCATGTATATCAGCAAACTTATGAGGTATATAAATATGACTCCGTCCCCCTCTATGATCCTTGTCAAACTCAATCTAAACTTGTTGCAGTATTAAAAATGCTGCAAAATATGCACTTCGTATGTTTTACATGTTCATACATATTTCAAAAGCAAGTAAATTGGGTCCCATATGAATGAATATGGAACATCGAAAAAGCATATGTGAACGCTGTTTTAAATACCAAAAGGAAACAATCTTCTGTATCGAATTCTTAAGAAGGATTAAAAATAAATTGATTACGACAATCTGAAACAGCTGAAGGCATACCAGGTGACTAAGTAAACCAGGTCCATCAGAGCCGAAAAATAGCATTCATTGCAGTAAGTCTATGTTGTGTATCTGGTGTGACAAAAAGAGCATAGCGAACTAAGAACTGTATCAACCTCGTCAGACAAACAATAGTGAATATCAGAAGCCAAAAATAATCAATTTGAACTAAGAATTTGAGAAAAATATCCACAATGAGGCCGAAAGACAAAAAAGGTTTTTTTTCCAACGTGACAATGCTCGCCCTCAGAGTAAATAGTTTAATAGAGATTGAACTTGCAATTTTTGCTTGAAGCCAAGATTAACAGGCTAATGCAGCCCTAAATATGGTTTGGATTTGGCCCAAACACTTGCAACTCGCTTTGACTCAGCGAATGACCTTTAAAGCTTCTCGGCGTAAGAATTCAGCCCTCGTCCCTCGTGTTTGTTCTCTTTTTGCCGAAAGAGGGCATTTAAACATGAGACATAACCAGGCGCGAATTGCAAACCGTTCTGACGGTGTAAGCAATCTCTATTAATCCCTTAACCTACGATTTAAGTTTCAACAAGCTGGCCCCAAAACGTAAACAAGATCGCGCAGCCTTCGAGCCATTCCACGGTTCGGCAAATGGATCCCAAGTTGTACCAAACGCGCACGACTTACGAAATGTAAATACATGTATAAGATACAACTGGATTAATTTTGTTGAATATTTAATACGTAATTACAACCTGATGTAATAATTGTGGTAGACATACCACAAAAGATTTATTATCAAACACTAAAATATAACATAAATCAATAACTAATCGCCTGCATTTTTTCGTACAGAACGTATAATGGCACCACTTTCATTTTCAGTAGCAGAAGTATCAACATAACTCTCACTGTGCTCATCACAAAATCTTCTTTTTGAAAACATCTTGTGGGGTACTTCTCTAATATTTAAGAAAATATATTTCAAAATGTAAATGTAACCAAGAATAACATGTAACTGATTATGATACAAAGGGATAATAAGAGCTTATCACGAGCCTGGTCTGTGCTGTTTGTGGTGGGTAAATTACAAACCGCGAATGTCACACCACGAACCATGCCCGTAATATTTACATTTGGCCCAACTGATGCACTACGGGCCAGACCCGTGATAATCAGTTTTGGTCCGAATACGAGACCACGTGTCTCACACGTAGTTGTAGGTTAAGGGGTTAACCAAGAGGTTCCCAACGTGGGGCAATTTAACTTTTTAGAGGGACAATTTCAAATTTCTTACTCACCCGTTAGGTATTAGTTTCCTTTGACCATTTTATTTATTTTTTTATTTTTCTAGAAAAGTAAGAGGCTAAAGGTAAATAAAATACAAAATTGAATTTTAAAAATTTCTACAATCAAAGGTTTAAAACAGAGTTTACACCAGAAGAATTACACGAATAATGTTTAAATATATTGACATTTTTTTTTTCCCTCAGCATTAAAAATCTCTATAATTTTTTTTTTTTTTTTTGACTAATATTGTATTTTATAATTTTTCGTAACGCTTTCGATTTTTTATTAAATGAGCTTTCTATTTCTATTCGCTTGCTGTATGTCAAATGAAGAATCTTTTATATGTAAAACTACTTAAACAATATATAAATATGACTGTCTTGAACATATTTAACCTAAACAAATATATGAAATATCAAAACGAGGTATTACCAACGTTCTAAAATTTATAAATCTTAAATAGCATTAGAAAGGTAATGAGTAGGAAGGTAGTAAATATCTATGACTCTACTGCAGGTATCCTATACAGTAAATAAATTTTCATGAGCACATAAGCATTTAAAAATTTAAAAAATATATAGAAGACAACTTAGATGTTGAGAACCGGAGTTATCCTACCTCGCCAGTTAGTGATTTCTAGTAAAATGCTTTCGAAAATTTGGAACAATTTTTTCTCAAACTCTTTTAAGCCAGTTTTTAAAGTGTCCAGAGGAGACAAAACCTCTTCAGTTATGTGGTGATTAAGTTGACAGTGCCAGAGTGACTAAGATACTTACTTCACTTTTTCACTAGCAGTTTGTTATACAAGATAAGTTGGACGATCTATTAAACTGGCTATATCAGTTGAATATTTTCGGAATTATTAAAATTCTTTATGTAGTGAATAGATGTCATGGCAAATAATGCTTTGACACTTCAAAATTATTTTTCACAAAATTGTGTGATAGTCCACCCTGGTTCTCAACGCCTCTATTAACGAAACTGGGAAAGGGAAAACAGAGCAATGTGTTCTGATGGGGAATAATGGCTACCTAAAATTAATAAAGATGAGAACCTTGAAATGCTTCTTGTGTATCGTGTTATCCATAGAAAGAAAATTTAGTGTCAAAAGATTTTCCATCAACTCTTAATAAGTTAAAAAATGAATTATAAAATATGTGAATGTTATCAATTTTAATGCTAAATGTAAATCTCTCTTCAAGATATTTTGTGACGATAAAAATGCAGACCGTATAACATTTTTTATTAACATTGAGGAAACTTGGAAAAGTACAACAAGACTCTTTTTGGCACAAAGCAGAAGATGCATTTATACAATTTCATCTCTTTGTTAAAACACGTTGACGGACACTTGCGTCTATAGCCGTCAAAGCGAAGTTCACTATGTGGCATAATGATTGATTGACACCAGGATTTACATGAAAAAAATATATGAAAATAAGTAAAAGCTTAACTTCACGTACATTAAATAATGCAAAATTTAGTTTTAAAATACTGGTTCCAATTTAGAAATTCAAATTAAGTGAACTTCGCTTTGACGGCTACAGACGCAAGTGTCCGTCAATATGTTAAGTTAAAAAATGTGAAATGAATATTTATTGTTAAGGATCTATTACGCTTCCACCGTGTGAATATTCACCTTTTAAATAATAAGAGACATAATTTACCGAGTGATGGGGGGGGGGGAGGGCATGGTGATTTTATAGATGCTTTGGTGGAGCATGGCCAATAAAAGATTGGGAACCACTGTGTTAACCTATTTACTCTATGATGCTCGTCCACTTGTTACAAGATCAGTCAAATTCTAGAAACACTTCGCTGGGATGTGCTGCCTTTATTCACCATTTGTTTCTACCACGGTTGTAGTAGAGGGTATATGTCGTATACTTTCTTGATTTTTTATAGAAATTCCGTATACTCTCTTTATCTCAAGTAAAAATATAGCTAGATAAATACACTGTCTAATTTAGGTTCATATTGGTTCAGTATATTACACATTATCGTAATAACAAGGTTTGCATTTTATATGAGGACGTGAGTTTCAAAACTTGCCTTATCCTAAATAAAAAAAATTCGTGTTTTCTCCATCAAACTATTCTACTAGTAAACCTGCAATGAAAAAACACTACAATCTGCACAAAAACTAGTTTTAACGTGTATTTCTAGCATTGTAAATCTTGGTTTACAGTGAAAACCAATGGACGCAGCTAGAGGTTTTTCGCGATTTCACAAAATTTGATTTGCTGGATATGGCGAATTTTGAAACTCACATCCTCATTCGGATATATATATAGATCGACAGATAAACGAAGTAATACGAATAGATAGATTTCTATAGAAATCAACCTAAAAGATGATTTTCATCCATTTCTGCACACCGTGTAGTATGTTCAATAACCCGGGAAGCCCAAGTTATATCTTCTATTATTTTTAATGAATTTTAATATGCCGCTAAAAATGCCTACCACGTTTTCGATAATTTAGATATGAAGTCACAACATGTTAACCCACCCTTTTCCCCTGTCACACTGTGTTACACTTTGCGGACCTCATCCAGAAGTCTAATGATCCTCCCACTCTTGAAGTGCGACGTGTTTAATGGATGACCCCTAAGTGGATAATTGGTGACAGTAGTTAAAAGAAGAAATGAAAATGTTTCTTAATATTTTAACATTTTGTAGCTAAGACAAGTGACATGTTTCATATGTTTCACAAGGAACCACCAAAAATTACCATGTCCGCACTTTCTAATGTCTTATTTAAAGCACCTTTGTTTTGTCTCAAATTAAGGCTTTGATGTAAAAAAATATGCATTTGCTTCCTCTTTTTAAAAATTCCTATAGTTTCTCGAAATTTTATCTTGGTGATTTCAACTCACACAACTTTAGTTTAAAAAAAAAAGTGTTTTTTTTTTGTGTGTGTGTGACATGTGACATGTAATCTTACGAGAATTCACCTTGAAACTATTATGTTGGAACCCCTTCTTAATGGCTAAAAAAATCGCAACTCCATCAAAAACGTGATTATCGCTTTTCCTGGTAGGCAGCCTTACGACTCATCTTCTAACCTGAATCTATTATTGGTTCTAGATCCAGGTGAAAGTAATCATCCTAAACTGATTATTAGCCTTTATAAATGTAGTTAGAGGGAGTTAGGTCATGATTTCCCACTTTAGATGCTTTGTTTGAGTTACTAGATGGATGTAAATCCTAGCCCCCCCACCCCCCCTTCCACACGCAGCCGGTGTTTTATGAAAGTGAGAGTTGATATAAGAATTATGCTAAATGGTTTAGCCTTTTTCAATTGGTCCTGCATTGGCATCACTCTTATAAGTTTATGTAACGTAGGAAATTGAATTTGATATGAATAAGATATCAATATCATTAATGACCAAGCAATGCTTTTATATATCTAGTATTTCTAGCAATATAACTTTAATCAATTGAATAAATTTTTCATATAATGGGTTTATTATTGTTAATTTTGGCTTTCCACTGATTACTGTTTTAGGGTTCCGTACCTCAATGGCTAAAAACGGAATTCTTGTTAGTCTCACTTTGGAAATCCTGCTTATGGAAAATCACGTAATAAATCGACATATAAGTATAAATTTTTGATTTTCGGATTTTTTTATCTTTACATGTGCTAAGACCTTCCTTCGTGCACAATTTTAAGATTCTAGGTCAACCGAAAGTACCCTATAGGTTTAACTCTCAAAACCTATAGGGACTTCTGATTGACTAGAACCTTGAAATTTGGCGCGAAGAAACTCTTATTATACGTGTAGAGGGAAAAAATCTGAAAATCCTTAATTTATAAAACTTTGTCGATTTATTACGTGACAAACTCATGAATTTCGATAATCGGTACTAACGCCAAAATAATGCGTTGTAATATAATTTTTTCTAATGATAATACTATAACATAACGGTACGGATACGGAACCCTCAGGGTACTACTCGCATTTGTCCGGAATTTTAACCTTTAACTGATGTTACCGGTCTCACAGACCGCTGCTTTTTTCAATTTTTATAGTTTAACTTGTAACTTTCAGATTAACTACAAACACTCCCGAAATTTTGTTTCGTTTGGAGCTTTAATACTATCACCAGAGACTTTTGAATAGGCGGATTTTAATTATAACAGTCCTGTATAAAAAGTTTAGTAAAAAAACATCATCCCATGAGTTAAAAGCACCTTTTATTCACCTTTCGATGGTGCGGTTTCACAGACCGCTTCACAGTAGTTATGTGACCATTTCTGTCACATCAGTTAAGCATTAATCAACTTCAAAATAGGAAATTCTATAAATTCGATGCGTATGAATTTTCTTTCTATATATAAAAAAAAAGTAATGCTTTAGAAATGGACCAATGAAAATCTGCGTAGATACCACGAAACGCATCTGATCGGCCAGAATTTTCTGACGCTATAAGGGGGGGGGGGGGGGACACGACTCTGTCACCAAACATCGCCAAATTTGGCGACAAAAATTAATCGCCAAAAGTGACGCCAAATTGGCGCTATTTCCAGTATTTCGCCAAATTTTCATAGACTCCCATTGAAATCCAATAGGGTTACTTGCTTGCAGAAAATCAACATATTGAGATATTTCAATGCAACAAAAACTAATAATAGCTTATGAATAGAGCTTAATTGAACTGTTTATATTACTTTTAAGTACAAACATAACAATTTACAATATTCGTAACACTATATAATTTTACACATATATGTTGACGGAAAAAAAGGCGGCGATGTGAAAATTTCTTGGAGAGGAGATTTATATGATAAGAAGAGATGAAAAAGTTTCTTAATATTTTAACATTTTGTAGCTAAGACAAGTGACATGATGTTTCATATGTTTCACAAGGAACCACCAAAAATTACCATGTCCGCACTTTCTAATGTCTTATTTAAAGCACCTTTGTTTTGTCTCAAATTAAGGCTTTGATGTAAAAAAAATATGCATTTGCTTCCTCTTTTTAAAAATTCCTATAGTTTCTCGAAATTTTATCTTGGTGATTTCAACTCACACAACTTTAGTTTAAAAAAAAAGTGTTTTTTTTTGTGTGTGTGACATGTGACATGTAATCTTACGAGAATTCACCTTCAAACTATTATGTTGGAACCCCTTCTTAATGGCTAAAAAAATCGCAACTCCATCAAAAACGTGATTATCGCTTTTCCTGGTAGGCAGCCTTACGACTCATCTTCTAACTTGAATCTATTATTGGTTCTAGATCCAGGTGAAAGTAATCATCCTAAACTGATTATTAGCCTTTATAAATGTAGTTAGAGGGAGTTAGGTCATGATTTCCCACTTTAGATGCTTTGTTTGAGTTACTAGATGGATGTAAATCCTAGCCCCCCCCCCCCCCCCTTCCACACGCAGCCGGTGTTTTATGAAAGTGAGAGTTGATATAAGAATTATGCTAAATGGTTTAGCCTTTTTCAATTGGTCCTGCATTGGCATCACTCTTATAAGTTTATGTAACGTAGGAAATTGAATTTGTTATGAATAAGATATCAATATCATTAATGACCAAGCAATGCTTTTATATATCTAGTATTTCTAGCAATATAACTTTAATCAATTGAATAAATTTTTCATATATGGGTTTATTATTGTTAATTTTGGCTTCCCACTGATTACTGTTTTAGGGTTCCGTACCTCAATGGCTAAAAACGGAATTCTTGTTAGTCTCACTTTGGAAATCCTGCTTATGGATAATCACGTAATAAATCGACATATAAGTATAAATTTTTGATTTTCGGATTTTTTTTTCTTTACATGTGCTAAGACCTTCCTTCGTGCACAATTTTAAGATTCTAGGTCAACCGAAAGTACCCTATAGGTTTAACTCTCAAAACCTATAGGGACTTCTGATTGACTTGAACCTTGAAATTTGGCGCGAAGAAACTCTTATTATACGTGTAGAGGGAAAAAATCTGAAAATCCTTAATTTATAAAACTTTGTCGATTTATTACGTGACAAACTCATGAATTTCGATAATCGGTACTAACGCCAAAATAACGCGTTGTAATATAATTTTTTCTAATGATAATACTATAACATAACGGTACGGATACGGAACCCTCAGGGTACTACTCGCATTTGTCCTGAATTTTAACCTTTAACTGATGTTACCGGTCTCACAGACCGCTGCTTTTTTCAATTTTTATAGTTTAACTTGTAACTTTCAGATTAACTACAAACACTCCCGAAATTTTGTTTCGTTTGGAGCTTTAATACTATCACCAGAGACTTTTGAATAGGCGGATTTTAATTATAACAGTCCTGTATAAAAAGTTTAGTAAAAAAACATCATCTCATGAGTTAAAAGAACCTTTTATTCACCTTTCGATGGTGCGGTTTCACAGACCGCTTCACAGTAGTTATGTGACCATTTCTGTCACATCAGTTAAACGTTAATCAACTTCAAAATAGGAAATTCTATAAATTCGATGCGTATGAATTTTCTTTCTATATATATAAAAAAAAGTAATGCTTTAGAAATGGACCAATGAAAATCTGCGTAGATACCACGAAACGCATCTGATCGGCCAGAACTTTCTGACGCTATAAGGGGGGGGGGGACACGACTCTGTCACCAAACATCGCCAAATTTGGCGACAAAAATTAATCGCCAAATTGGCGCTATTTCCAGTATTTCGCCAAATTTTCATAGACTTCCATTGAAATCCAATAGGGTTACTTCCTTGCAGAAAATCAACAAATTGAGATATTTCAATGCAACAAAAACTAATAATAGCTTATGAATAGAGCTTAATTGAACTGTTTATATTACTTTTAAATACAAACATAACAATTTACAATATTCGTAACACTATATAATTTTACACATATATGTTGACGGAAAAAAGGCGGCGATGTGAAAATTTCTTGGAGAGGAGATTTATATGATAAGATTATTTACTGTAGCTACAAATTAGCGACTTCATTACAAAGGTAAAGAAAAAAATTCCAAATAACTTTAATAAATTTGTTACTTTTAAAATTTAACATTTTATGAATTTGCAATATTTTTAATTTTAAATATAAAAGCATTAAAAAAAAATCTAATAAAAGGAAAACGAATGGAAACCCGTTTACAGAGAGATCGCCACTGGTTTTTTAAATTATAATTCAATCTTTTTAAAGCCGATCTAATTAGCGGGCTTTTAGAATTTGGAGTGTCTGAACGGGGGTTGGCGAGCGTAGTTCGTAGAGGACAGAGCCCCTAGTTTTTTATATATATGTTCACCGATTTCTTCCAAACAATGCGATCGAGTTATGTGATTTTTAATACTTTCCAACAAAGTTGAAAAGTGTTTATGAATTCAGTTTGTCGGACCGTCAGTCCGTCTGTCAACGCTCTAACTCATGAAAATATACTCGGATTTTCATGCAACTGAGATATGTTAATGATACTCACCATCATAGCATGTTTGGTATATTGTATATGGAGTTTGTAGCATTAATAGTTCATTTATAAGGAAACCCAAAAGTATTCCATTTCATTATGGTATATGGAGAAAAATCGTTTGCAGAATAATTTAATGGCGTTACGCGATTTGAAATGTATTGAAACTGTTATAAATCACTGAATTTTACTACAAGATGATTACGATAAAATAGGGTATTCATAGCATTTATCGTTCATTTACAGGGACACAACAGAAATCGGTTACAGTACTGCAGTACTGTATTAGCAATTATTGCTCAAAGACATGTCTTTGAGCAATAATTGCTGGAAATGCGTTTTCAATTTCGGTATGCGATTTTAAATTTAACTTTTTGCATGTTGCTGGTTCTATATAAATTCTATACCTCATATGCAGGACTACACATAAGAATTTACGTACCGTTTACCTTATTAGTAGAAATTGCTGAAAGGAATTTTCAAATGAGGTAAATATTTCTTAATTGAACTAAATGTTTGCATGCGTGTAGTTAATAGATAAAAAAGTATAATCATATACAGGTCTGCTCAAAGAATTCGGATCATTTTCCAATTGTAGATCGGAACAGATGAAAGTGGGTTTTCAAATGTGTTATGCGTTTCCATATGGTTGAATTAGACGTAATATTTTAACTTATTAACCGGTGCAGTTTTGTTACATTATTCTGAATGTGTTGGAAAGTGTTGGATAGTCTATGCTTGGTGCATGATTTTTTCTTTCTTGTTTTTAATTGAAAGAGGATACTCTCGAATTGATCCCATTTAAATTTCACCAGATTTGGTTTAGTACTGTTTTAGAAATGCAACAAAAATCAATAAAATCAATATTTCCCCCCCATTTTGTCTTGCGTTTGCTGCTTGCGCATCGCTGGGTTAGCTGGTTGTGAAAAGCCCGTTGCTGCACGAGCAGCCTATGTACAACAGAACTACGAAAAATCATCTTTATTAATTTTTTTTATGGATGTTCACCGATTAGCCCGAAACTACGCGACCGATTCGTGTGATTTTTTTTTAATTGAAAGAGGATACGCTAGAATTGGCCCCATTTAAATTTCATCAAAATTGTTTCAGTACGTTTAAAAAAATTCAATAAAAATTTAATTAATTAATATATATATAACATCTTTAAACTACTATGAACCTCGATTGTCCGAATCTCATTTAACCAGAACCCTTCGTAAACAAACGTCGGTTTCCTGACCTTTTTTTCCATCGTTTTTTTTTTTTTTTCTTTCACATTCCTTGTGTACGCAATGCAAGCAATCCTTTCCGAACTTCGAGTACAGATAAATATTTTCGTTCCCCTTTCTTAGAATTTTTTTTAAATTAGCTTGAGCTCCCCAAGCTCCGATCCCGGTATAGGTGTACTCTTTCCACCACCCACCTCTTGTGTACACGTCCCTGTTCTAAACAAAAACACTCCCGATTTCGAAATTTGGAAGGTCGTACTGCCGAGGGCCACAACATTCGAATGTTATTGCACCCTCTAATTTTAAGCAAGAGCAGAGAATAAAACCCCTTTTGTCATCTTTTCACGAACAGAAATTTTCACAGCTTCAGAATTTCAAAAGGGGCAGGAGAAATCAATGCCATATTTTCGTTATGGAAGTTTTTTGTTTCAAAATAAATTTATTTTCATGTATAATTTGAATTTAGATACTTATTTAGCAGATTAAATAGTCATAGTAGCAGTTCGACGACGATATTACAGATTAAACTAGATGATTATTGATAAATTATCGATTATCCGGAAACTTCGATTATCCGATATAGGTTCCTCCTCAATTACATAGGATAATTGAGGTTCTACTGTATTTCATTTTCAACGTTTTTCATCAACTGACGTAGTGCTATCTGTTTGGCAAGAAAGTCGCTCCCCGGAAATTTTCCTCCCTCTTTATTACGGTTTGATTTCTAGGATTGTTGTAGGAAAGATGTAACAGCAATCGTTAAAAATTATTATGACGTAAACAATAAATAAAAATAAAATAAAATAAATAAAGATTGTAAAGGGTTTAAATTCACCCAACATTTCTGCGGCACACTTGCTTTTTCAAGTATTTACGTTGGAGGGATTTGTACGCTAATACACAGTGTACCAAAAGCCCCCCCGGCAAATTTTTGACTGTAATATAAATTTAAGTAATTGAAGCGGGTCTTTTTTTGGTTAAAAAGTTCATAATTATTCGATATTATAAACATACTAATATTTTTTAACTATTAAATGCCGAGTGTAGAAGAGTTTCATATGAACTGTGTGCTTAAACGTTGTCCATTTCTTCTTACATAACAATCCTGGTGTTTCAGAAAGAAAATTATGGTAATTCTACGGATAAATTTCGCTGTCTGAGAAGTCTTGCAGACAAAACAAAGTGAAAAATCAATATTTATTTAAATGAGAGCTGGAAATGTCTTGCATGTAGATGTCCATTGATAAGTGTCACGTGGTTGAATTGAAGAAATATAACTTTTTAATGGATGATTAGTCATTTGTACGAATAAATTACTAAGCGTAAATGTACTAAGTTATTTTATTTTATCTGTTTTAGCAGCTTACATCGATTGTCAATCGATATTAATTGATGAATTGTTATTATTTAGTTTAGAAAACCTAATAATTAAATATTGATTCAACTAAAATTTATCAAATGTACTTGTACAGTCGCGGACACACAAAAAAAAGTAAACAGCCCTAATAACTCTGCAACAAATTATTGTAAAAGAAAGTTACTGGTATCAAACCATTGGAAATAAAGTCTACTTTTAAATGATGTATATAAAATTTGCTTAGAGGGCCATCTACATATCAAAACGAACCCAAACTTTGTTTTTTTTTCAATAGCAATACCCAAATTTGACACCATAAATAAATTCTACACCCTTCAATAGCCGAAATGCAAATTTTCATGAAATTTTTACTTTTTGTTTAAGAAAAATTAATTATTTTAAAATGAGTTTATTTTAGTGGTTGTATCCAAATTGAAGTTCGGCACTCGATGATTGAAATGCTACAGAATGACTATGTCACTTCTGTTAATGTACTATTTATTCTCAATGTGACAAATGCACTCGCTTAATATGTTTCAACTATTGCTAGACCAGATGTTTCAATAAAATGAGTAAAATATATATATTTTTTCAAATTATGCTTTTCTGCACATCCTAGACGGTCCCTTAAAATATCATTTACACGTTTTTTAATCATAATTCGAAAACTACTTGGAAGAAAAATTTGAAATTGAGAATTCGCATCAAGCAAGACATAATAAATATAAACCTATAAAAAAATTAGAGGTTGCAATTCATATTTTTTTCGAATATTAATTTCATAATTCATATTATAAAAGTTTTAAAATTATAAATTCAATGTATTTATGTTTGGGATTTTTAATATTATAACCAAACAAAAAAATTATCACATTAGGATTATAATTTCAGGAGATATTAATAAAAATATGAAAATGTAATTTAACATTAGAAGCTCTAAATTTTGAATATTTATAATTCAAAAACTTATCCAGATGGCTTGAAATTTCGTTTCTAGACATAGTTTGAATTGAAGATTTAAAATATATTGTCAAAATTGGATGTTTCCACTGAAAAAAAAAAAAAAGTTTGGTCTGATTTTGATTTGTAGATGCCCCCCCCCCCCCCCCCAAAAAAAAAGCAAATTTTATGTACATCATGTAACTTCCTTTTATCATAATTTTAGTTGTAGAGTTAGAAGGGTGCTTACTTTTTTTCATACGACTGTACATTTAAATTGAGGAAACTTCAACACCCGGAGTGCCTCATAAAATTTCATGTCCAAAGCTTTGCTTACCAGTAAAAATAATATCTACTCTGCCACAATATTATATTAGACAAAATAAAGTACACATTGATTTTAAAATTAAAATACGTAATTAAATTAATGTTAAAATAAAAAAATAATTAATTTAATTAAATTAATAAAATTTTGAAAAACTATCTAAATCTTTCTCTTAGTAAGAAATTAAATGGCGGTTTCTATTTAATTTTTATTCTTTTATTGAATTTAGTTATCAAATTTCCTGAATAGGAAATCTTGTTCAACTTACGTAAACCTGCCTTTAAAACTCATAGATTATCTAACTTCCTTCGTAATATTTCATCGTATTCCTTTACACTGAATTTCCTTCGAATTTCAAACTTTGTCTTTACCTATGATTGTACCTTTGAGAGAAATTTGATTCCGCCACAATAAAGCCGCAAATTGAAATTCAGTTAGTTTGGAGTCTTTTTACAGCTATCTTTCTTCTTAGCAATTAAGTAACTTTGGCAATCTGAAACTTTGAAATTTGGGATAAATAACAAATAAACAACAGACCATTTATTATTTTTGTTTATTTCGTTAATATTAACTTAGTGGCGATCTGATGTGTTGTATTTGGAGCGCGCGCGCACACACACACACACACACACACCAACACACACGCACACACACAAAAAAAACTTTCGCCAATAAAATAAAATTAAATAATTTTATATTGCATTTAAGGTTCATCCATTAATTACGTCACTCTTAGAGAAGGGAGGAGGGAAGTTCCACAAAGTGTGACAGTGTGACAGGGGGAGGAGGTGGTGACGAGTTTATACATTATGCCTTCACATTTAAAATATCAAAACAGTCATGCAAGCGTTATTTAGAAGAAGCATAATAAAATTCATTAAAAATATATGTATTTTTATTCAGGTAATAATAGATACATAATATCCTTTTTCTTTAAAATTTAACCTCTTAATGTATAAGTATGCAAGATCTATATGGTTTTACAGTATTTATATCAGTAAGTAATGCAATATTTTTTCCTTTTTTTTTGCATAAAATTAGCTTTAAATTAAAAGTTTCAGAAAATGTGACGTCACAACAGGGGAAGGGCATCATTCGAGTGTGACCACAGGTGACATAGGGGGATAGAGGGGTAAAAGCGTACACACAAAATTTGCATGGCGTTATTAATGGATGATCACTTGGAAAGTATTTATAACATTGATTACAGTAAATTTCTTATAATAAGTAGGAAATCATATTTAGAACGCAAGTTAAATAAAAATTAGAAAAAATAAAATTTTGAAAATTAACTGATTCGGATGCAGCTGTAGTGAAATATTGCAGTTTTCTCAATAAAAAATGCATGTTAAAAAATATTTCTTTGTAATTTATTAAACCAAAGTGCAATCAACCAAATAAATAAATAAATATAAATAAAAAATAAAACAGAGAAAAAGAGAGAGAGAGAGAGGCTTAAGCAGTGGCAAAACTAGATTAAATTTCACCCGGGGCAAGGCAGTACATTGGTGTCCCCACTCGCCTCCGCCGATAAATATTCTTAAATGGAAATTTGGGTAAATAATTGGTAATGTAGTTTAAAAATTCAAGCTATTTACAAATATGAATTTTTCAATGTGCGAGTTGTTTTATGTAATAGCAAGTAGTGTGCATAATACTTTATGTCAGTAATGTTTAATTAATGGTTACATATATATATATATATATGGTTATATATACTATATATATATATATATACATATATTTAATATCATATCTTAAACAAATTTAAAACATAAAAATTACAGAAAATACATCAAAATTTCTATTAATTAAAAAAATATATTTTATGGACATTTTTTGATGCAAAAGTTTCATTACATTATCGGTTCATTCATTACATTCAGTCAGTTTGTGAGATACAGATATAAAAAAAATTATAAACGAATTAAATTTTTTAATTGTTGCTATTTTGTTAAATTTCTCTCATGTTCTTTAATAAATTTTAACTTGCTAAAACTTCTTTTATTTGAGGCAACAAATATAAGCAGTGTCAGAAAGACTGCATGAGGAAAGGGTTGATTAAACATCTTTGAGGGTACAGTAAATCATGAACATGAACCTTTTTATTTATCAATGAATCTTTTTGTAAATCACAACAAAAGTACTTAAAGTTGTTACAGATCAATGTACAAATTATGGCACAAATAACTTCAATAGTTCTTGAGATAATCAAAGTTTAATTTTTTTAAATATTGAATAGTAAGGATTTTTCTAAATTCTCCATGCGCATTCCATTTTACATATAGGTTCAAAACTTTTTAACAATAATAATTTTATATGTAAAAATAAAATTATTAATTTTTTTGTGTTTATTTCACAAATAAAGATTTTTTGAAATGAACTTACTGTGAATAATACTATAAAAGTTACAAAATTGTTATTTCGTTTATTAAAAAAATAATTAATAACCTTTAAATGACATTATTTTTAGCAACTTACATATATAAGGATCATCTCTGAGATATTACAATAAAAAAGAAAAAAAAATGAAACGCACATGAAACACTCGCTTAAAATCATAAAAACGATAAAGGCTTTCATTTTGTAAAACCAAGTTTTTTTGTTTTCTTTTTCGGTAATACGAGTAGAAATTATCATATTCCTTTCTCCTAAAAAAATTTGATTTTGTTACTTGTTACTTGTTACTTTTATATAGATGGATAGCGATGTGATGCAATTATTACACTGCTAAAATAATTTTTATCAATAGTTTATAAGCTGAAATATTTATAACATTTAAATTAAATGTACAAAAATATATATATTTAAACATTCTTCTTCGCCATTGATTCGTTAAATAGTTTTAGAATTTTGTTAATTGGCTTAAATTTGGTGCAACATAAACATATTCCTTTTTCATTCTATTACTTTGATGAAGATTAACAGTACATAATATTTAATTTTAAAAATACACATTAGTTATAGAAAATTTTCAGGGGAATTTTTTAACAGTTCTCATTTTCTTTTGATTAAAAGAGAATGCAAAATATGGAAAACACGATAAATCTTTTTTTCTTTGTTTAATATCCATCTAGAGTCAACTGTATTGACAGTGGTGCCTTATGTGCATTTGTTTAAAACAGTTTTAAAGCGACACATAAAACTTCAGTAGCCGAAAGACTAAAATAAAGCAGCATTATTGCATCTTGTTGTTGCATCACATGATGTATGGATGAGAAAATCATCAGTTTCACCTGTTTCAACGCAGTTTTCAGGTTGTTCCTAAATCTTGACG
This sequence comes from Maratus speciosus, assembly GCA_963932465.1. Taxonomy (NCBI): domain Eukaryota; kingdom Metazoa; phylum Arthropoda; class Arachnida; order Araneae; family Salticidae; genus Maratus; species Maratus speciosus. The sequence goes on along the minus strand of OZ010791.1, from coordinate 245,888,765 downwards.
ATGTTAAGTTGCCCGTAAAACTTCCCGTTTTTGACCTAAAACGTCTTTTGCCATGTTAGAATGAATGCCTTAGTATAGAATAAACGACCATTTGTGAAATAAGAGACGTTTTGATGAAATAAGTGAGATTTTATAGAGTAAGAGACGGTTTGTGAAAATGATTATATTCAGGTTTCTGACGTTAATGTGTGAGTAATTAGCGACATAACAGCATTTCTTTTGTATACGAGAATGTGGACAACAAAGAGTCAAGATAAAGTGAACAAAGGGGAGTCCTTGGGAATCCCTAGTGGATGGCTGACCGAGGAAACGAAGTGCAGTGAGAGATAAGGGGAGTCCTTGATTTACAGGAGAAGACTCCATGTTTTTTTCTCTCAGGTAGAACCTCGGGGAAAGTGTTTGGTAGTTTTGGTGGAAGTCTTTTGGGTAGATGTAGGAGGTTTGAGTCGTGGTATTTGCCAGTGAAAGTGTTCCTAAGAAAAGATTGACTCCTGTGAGGAGAAACGTGTATACGAGGGGAGATACCTGAGTGGTTCTCCGATAAGTCTTGCTGAGTTCGGTAAAGTGAGAAGGGAATACCGCGTAGTTTAATAATACCACCCAGTACGTAGACATTATTTCAACGTATAACTTAGTGCTAGGCCGGAACTGCTATATCCGAGCCTATAATTATAAATAAAGTTTTTTATGTAAATAATCTGCAAATAAATTGTTCCTTAATATTAACTCAATAAGTTAGTATTTAATTACAGTAATCTCTGTCCTAAGGTGTAATCGATCGGGACCGAGAAAATTTTCCGTAGTAGACAATATTCCGTCTTAAACAAATTTTACTCTATGTCTATGGATTCGCAGGGACTTTAAAATCTTTCCGAGTTAGACAGATTTCCGTCTTACCCAGAGTCCGCCTTACAGAGAGTTTACTGTATTATCCTTCTCGTATTGTGTCCGATATGACGCATATATCGGTAGTGGAAGCCTATCAACAAAACAGCGGTTATTCGAAGTTTTTGCGAGTGGTTGACTGGAGTTTGCGTGATAATCATCATCGTATTGACAACGAAAAAGTGTAACAGTTATGTTACCATTTCTAAGTATTGGTGAAGTGTTACTTCAAACACTTGCTTGTACAAAACATTTGTAGCTAATAAATTTAACAGTTTAACAAATACGAATGCAGCCGAAACAAGTTGAAAATTGCACGACAAACGTGGCAAATGAGGTGCGTTCGTACATTAAACGATACATCCGATTTTCTTAACATTTGAAATGACTCGACAAAATTATGCAACAATTATATATTTTAAATTTCAAACGATTCGGTTGGGTAGTTTTTGCGCTGTTATATGCGGACGGACAGGAGGACTGAACGGCGATTATAGGTGCTACGTATTTATAGAATTACGAACGCACCTAAAAATGGAACTTACAATACTTTTAATAGCCAAAACTACCGCGATTAGCAACTAGAAAAAGTTATCGCAGGCTAAAAAGTTAAGTAACCCGAATGGGCGAATAAATCTGGCAATTCGCCGGTATGGAGAAATGCAGGTATCTTCGTGGTGAATTGTGGTCAAATAGCTGATTTACTCTTGCTCCTTATTAAATAAATTTCTTCCTCTTATCTCTATGACTCAAACCTGACGAAAAGTAAATTTTCCTGGTTATCAAAGTAAAGTGAAATTACATATTTTCACATATGCGTAATGTCAGTTTCCTGTGTTTTTTATCTTTAATCCCTGATTTTTGCGCCTTCCCAATCCAGCATTACGAAGGTTTAAAGTTAGGAAGTCTAATATGTTAACTTCATTTGTAATAGTTGAAAAACAGCTCGCAATGCCAGTAGGGTAGTAAAACTAGTAGGTGGAATGAGCTATAATTTTGGATTCGCACATTTGAAGCTTCAGGAATTCTTATTTTTTATTTATTTATTTTTTTTTAAATTTTTTTTTACATATATAGGTTTCAATTTATAATTTTTAGAAAATTTATTTCGAGAATATATGTTTTTTAAATTACTTTAGACAATTAATTTTAACTTACGAATTTTTTAACAGAAATAGATTTCTAGAAGTGTGAAACATACAAATTTAAAATAACAGTTCATTCCACTGAGTAATTTTTGAGTTAGACTTAAAAAAGCTACACGCATTGCAGTTTGTTTTGAAACAATTACAAATAAATTTAACATTAGGAGTTCAAAATTTCGCAATTCCTAAACTACAGGACCCAGTGACTCCCCGTTTGTATCCTAAAGCAGTGTTGCCAGTGGGCTACTGTTTTTTAATTCAGATTTCTTGACTGGCACCACTTTTATGAAATGGATAAATTCGCTTATTTAATGACATATTAATTAAGGCAAAAACAGGGGGAATTTTTCCATTTCAAAAAAATGGTGCCAAACAAGAAATCTCAATAAAAAAAAATAGCCCACTGGCAACACTGTTCTAAAGGTAAAATTTAAAGAGAAAGCCAAATATAATGCCAAAATTAGGTATTCGTCTTGGAAATTTCAGAATTTGGTGCAATTTCAGTATAAAGGTGACCCTAAGTCTGTTGTTTTAGAATAAAATGGAAAGAGGTGAAAATTAAAGGCCAAATAAACAATTTGGAAAACGCATAACACATAAAATCTAATTTCTGCAATTACCATCAATAGTCGGAAAAAGTCTGAATTTTTTTTATCAGTTTTGTGTAGAATCTACAGACTTGTATAACATATAGTATAGTATGCTAAACGTTGGTTCAGTTAAGTGCATAGAACAGCTGAAAATTTTCATTCAGCAATTTCCGTCAATAAAAGGAAATACACTTGAGATATTGTGTGCGACACTGTATATGGTTAGAATTTATACACACCGAGTTCAACAAAGTTAAAAAGTGTTTATGCATTCGGTTTGTCTGTCTGTCTGTCTGTCTGGTCGTCTCTAACTCAAATATACGTAGATATTACCATATAATTGATATATGTTATCGAGGTTTGCCATAGCATGTTCGGTATTAAGACCAATGTCAGACGAGCGTCTTTTTTGCTGCTTTTCTGCTTAAGTATTAGCTTAGTAGAAAATTTTTTGCTCCTGCAACCCCCAGGTGGTAGTGTCACCGACATAAAATATAGCCTATATTCGAGCAAGGGCTGACACCATAAATTTGCAACCTTTTGAAGTCGATTTGGTATTTCCTGAGATTGTATAGAAATCGTAATTTAGAACGTTTTTAGAACGCTTATTGCGCATTTCTAAAAAAATCGAAATTAAAAAAGGGTGGAAACTGTTCTTAGAGAGCATTTACATCTTATAAGTAACTACCACTCCAAATTTCAAGTTTCTAGCTCCTTCAGTATCACAAAAATCGAAATTTAGAACGTTTTTTTGCTCTTGCAACCCTCAGGTGGTAGTAGCACCGACATAAAATGTAGCCTGTGTTGGAGAAAGGACAGCCACCATCAATTTGCAACCATTACTTTTGAAATTGGTTTAGTATTTCCTGAGATTGCACAAAAATCGTAATTTAGAAAGTTTTTAGAACGCTTTTCGCGCATTTACACCCTTTTTACATTTCGATTTTTATAGAAACTGTTCTTAGAGTGCATTTATATCATATAAGTAACTACCATGTGAAAATTCAAATTTCTAGGGCCCTTAAGTAACACAAAAATCGAATTTTTAGAACGTTTTTTGCTCCTGCATCCCCTTAGGTGTGATGGCAACGACATAAAATATAGTCTATATTGGAACAGGGACTATCACCAGCAATTACCATTACTTTTGTAATCGGTTCGGTAGTTCCAGAGATTACCCCCTACTAGAGGTCTGCACGGGCCGAAATTTCCAGGCCCGACTCATAGGAAAAGAAAAATATTGGCCCGGTCCGGTAAAAAGTTGAAAGTTCGGCCCGAACCCGGCCTGGCCTGTAGAAAAAAATTATTGACCCGGCCCGGAAGAAGTTAAAATCTCGGTCCAAGCCCGGCCCGAGTGTGAATTTCTATACAGAACATTGATTTTTACGTCGATTTCGTTAAAAATTTGTCCCGTACGAGGTGTTCTCACCAAAAATAATGTTTATAATCTTTATCTTTATAGAAGTACCGCAAGCATAGATATACTAAAACAACTAGATTACGCAAACGGGGAGAAAAGTTGATTTTGCGCGCGCGAGCGGAACTACTCCACTAGGGTGGCAAATGGACGGTGATCCATCGATATAAGGAGAGAATGAAATAGCTTGTGCGTTCTTAAATTGCATTTACATAAGTTTAAGCCTTGATAAATGTTTCAAAATATGCAATATCTATGCTTTTCAACCACAAATTAGCAATTTTTATCGTTAAGTAATTTTATGATAAAAATGAATAAGATAGATTATTCACTTTCAAAAACTATCATTTTCCCCCCCTCAATTTTGCTTAAATATTTTTCAACGTGGAAGTGAATCAAAACAGTATTGAACCACAATTTCAATTTTCATCAATAGTATTTGTTTTTTTTTATCCAAAATAAAAGTTATGCACCTTTTTAAATGTTTTTTTTTTTTTTTTCAGAGGAGGGGGAGAGCTTATATTAAAGAGTAAGATTCCTCCGCGGATTTCCACCTTCCATCTATCCCCCTTCCCACTCCTCGAAAATTTCTGTTTTCTTCTTTCCACCCCCCCTCACCTAACCCCCACGCACATTTTAAAATTTTCGATTTTTTTCTGCCCATCAATTTGTTTGCAATGAAAATAAATAAGTATATAAAATGTTTCTTACCCACAAAACTTAAAACATAAAATAAAAATCTTATTTTTGTGACTCAATTCTTAAGTTCCAGCAAAATATGTAACTTATATATAACTTACCTAACCAGCCCGCCTCCACCCCCCCCCCCCCACACACACAAAAAAAAAAAAAAAAAAAAAAAAAAAAAAAAGGAGCGTAGTTTAAAATCTTCGATAAATATTTTTTTCTGCCCATTCGTTTCTTTGCAATTGCAATAAATAATCAAACTTTTCCAGACCCACAAAACTGAAAACATTTAATGTGTTTTTCAGCCCTAATTTTTAAGTTGTAACAAAAGTAAATATATAATTTATCGCCCCCCCCCCCACAAAAAAAAAAGGCAGTTTAAAATCTTAGATTTTTTTTCTCTCTGCGCATTCGTTTCTTTACTATGACTACAAATAGTCATATAAAATTTTCCTTGCCCACAGAACTTAAAACATTTATTTCTATTATTATTATTATTATTAGACCCAAATTGTTAAGTTGTAGCAAAAGTGAATATATTATACCCCCCCGCCCCTCGAAAAAAAAAAAAAGAAAAAAGAAAAGTGCCCAGCTAAACTGATGGCATTGAGCTCACAGGCTATTCACACTAATTGTATATTATACTCTTATTTTAAAGAATAATGCCCCTCAAAAAAATAAGTGAAGGGGAATTAGCCCCCGTTTCCACCTTTATACTTACCCAGTGAACTTCCAAATCTAATAAGGGAAGCTCCTTAACATAATAAACCGGTATACAAAATTTGGAGCAAATCGAATAATCCTGCAAAAAAAATCATTTATCTAAATTAAGGGGGTGGACTAGCCCCCCTTTATCCTTAACCAATGAGCCCCCAAAAATAATCAGGGAAGTTCCTTAACATAATAAACCGGTATACCAAATTCGGAGCAAATTGAATAATTCTGCATGAAAAACCCATTTATCTGAATTAAGGGGGTTGGACTAGCCTCCCTTTTCCCCCTGTATTCTTAACCAATGAACCCCCAAAACTAATCAAGGAAGTTCCTTAACATAATAAACCGGTATACCAAATTCGGAACAAATCGAATCATTCTGCATGAAAACCCCATTTCTCTGAATTAAGGGGGTTGTACTAACCCCCCTTTTCCCCCTTTATCCTTAACCAATGACATCCCAAAACTAATCAGGGAAGTTCCTTAACATAATAAACCGGTATACCAAATTCGGAGCAAATCGAATAATTCTGCATGAAAAACCCATTTATCTGAATTAAGGGGGGGGACTAACCCCCTTCCCCCCCTTATCCTTAACCAATGAACCCCCAAAATTAATCAGGGAAGCTCCTTAACATAATAAACCGGTATACCAAATGCGGGGCAAATCGAATAATTCTGCATGAAAAACCCATTTATCTAAATTAAGAGGGGTGGACTAACCCCCCTTTTCCCCCCTTTATCCTTAACCAATGAACCCCCAAAACTAATCAGGGAAGTTCCTTAACATAATAAACCGGTATACAAAATTCGGAGCAAATCGTATCATTCTGCATGAAAAACCCATTTATCTGAATTAAGAGGGGTGGACTAACCCCCCCTATTTCCCCTTTATCCTTAACCAATAAACTCCCAAAACTAATCAGGGAAGCGCCTTATCACAATGAACCTAGAAAAATTTTTTGAAGCAAATCGGATGTTTCTATCAAGAGTTATCGCGTTACGTACATACGTACGTTCATACGTACGTACATACATACATACAGAACGGGCGGGCACATTACCTCTCAGGCTTTGATAGCCTGTGAGCTAAAAAAGAACGCAGTTTACCATCTTCGATTTTTTCTTTTCTGCCCATTCGTTTCTTTGCAAATTATTTTTACTATATCTATGGCCGCAAGCTGCGATATTTATTCTTTTAATGAATCTCTATTTCTTGTAAGTAAATGTTTCAGTTATCTTTTATATTGTTAATCCATATTCCACGTATTGAAGTGTTAAAAATTTGAAAAATGCTATGCAGTAAAATCTTCTAATATCGAATTGCATAGAAAAGGGAGAAAAAATGCGTTATTAGCAAGTTGTATTATATATTCTTTCCTTACGTATTAGTATATTAATTTTGCATGGATCAACACGTTTTTCAGTTTAAAACAGGATTCCATCACAGGCAGGTTCTTTTTCACACGTTTCACTATATTTTAATAAGCGTAGTAATCTATTATTCTTTAAAAATAATACATTTTAATGTTTAATTGTGGAATAATTACGATTTAAAAATGTATGCATTTTTTTCAAAAAATTTTGAGCCAGGCCTAATTTTACTGACCTTTGAATGGACCAGGCCATGGATATATAAGGCCTGAGATAAGGATTTTCATACGGGCTGTGTCAAAACTAGGACTGAAAATTTTGGCGAGTGAAGGCTAGGAATGAAACCAATCCCGGCTCTGTACAGAAAAATCAAGTTAAGACCAACCCTATCCTTCAGGAAAAAGTAAGGCCCGAACCCGGCCCGAGTGCTGTGATTGAAAATAGGCCGGTTCGGGATTCGGGTCACGGGCCGGCCCGTGCAGATATCTGCCCCCTACAAATAAACAAACACACACATAAACTTTAACCATTTTAATAATATTAGTACAGATTCTCGGTCTAGCCAGGTTCTTTAAAAGTTGTTCATATTTTATTGACTTAGTTCAAACTTTTTAAATTTGTTATATCAGGCCTGTCGGACCATTTATTTTTGTTTTACAGGGGAAAAAAATGTCCCGTTACAAAAATTATTATTATTTTTTTAAGTTGCACGTTTGAAATTTTGTTTTTATTTTGCCGTGAGCAGGGCTACGCCCGGGTCCGTGCAGATCTCTACCTCAAGGACCTGACAGATTCCGACTTATGGTTTTGCCAACCCTCCCGTGGAGTAGGGGGGGGGGGGGGGGCGGCAGCTTTGAGCCCAGACCAGCCCTTCCCGATGAAGATGTATAGTTTCCCTGCTTCATCGGAAAGTGTAGAAATTCACCTGATGGGGGGGGGGGGGATTATAAAGATCTGATTTAACACTAGAACGGCGGGAAATTTTACTCAAGTTTTATAAAAAATATTTCACATCAGAATTTTTACTTAAAACTATTTAACTTATTTATTTAAGTTATTTTTGTGTAGCATATATTACTCTTATATTATAAAAAGTTTTCTGGTTCGAATCGACATGTATTCATTTGGCAAGGGTCAAAATGACCCCTCGCCGCCGTTCTAGTGTTAACTGTGTTTGAAACTTTATGTATGAAAAAAAAGTAATATGTTTTTAATTTAAAAGCATTCTTAAAGAATTAGGATTTTTTTTTTTCTAAGAACAACCTCAAAGTACCTTGTTTTTCATTTAAGCACAGTCTTACACACGAGTATATATATATTTCTTCTAAACGAAAACTTTCTTTTTCTAAACTTAAACTGATTTTATGATTTTTTTTTTTTTTCTCAAGGAAAAAAATCTTAACTTTTCACAAAACAGCATATCTGTAAAAGACGACAAATGATATTTATTATGAATTGTCTTTTCAAATGCATTCTTTGCGTCAACTCCAGAAATTAATAGCAGCTTGCCGCATCTTTAGCAACTTTCGCTTGTCACTTACCGTAGTCGCGAAGGTGTGGGGCTTCACTATGGGCAGTTTGCCAGCTCACTTAAAAAAATAAAAATTACCTTCCCAAGAAAAGCAAAAGAAGGTCACTTGGCCTATTTTCATTTAAGATCCGATGATATTCATTATTTAATATGTGACACTGAAGAATCGAGATTAGGATTTAACGTTTATAAGCTCTCTTACATATTTCTTTAGATCGTTAACTTTCCGTTTTAGATTTAGAATAAAGAAATAACGGGTGGGCCATAGTTAACTCAGCGAAGTTTTCTTTTAAGCGTAAGGTGAAAAAAAGAGTAAAAATACGAATTTTGTTAAAATTTATAGTTAAAATTAAGGAAATATTAATATATTACCATATTCTTGACAGAATTATTATCTTACTTCTTCTAAAGGTAAGTTACGAAGGTAACACGTCGTAATGTATTTCAAATACATTTTTCTGAAAACAAAGATCGATAAGCAAATTGCCTTTGCGACACATGAAACGACACATGATGGCCTTTGCGACACATGAAAATTTTATGTAGTATATCATACACTGTAAAAAAAAAGCGGACTAAAAAATGGAGATTCTACTGGCGATCAAGACGCCAGTACTATTTCCGTGTTTTAACGGAAATTTCCCACCATAAATTCCAGAAATCCGTAATTTTACGGAAATTTTTTCTCATAAATTATAGAAAATTTTCCGTTTTTCTGGAATTTATGGGGGAAAATTTCCGTTAAAATACGGAAATAGTACTGGCATCTCGATTGCCAGTAGAATCTCCGTTTTTAAGTGCGTTTTTTTTTTCTTTACAGTGTAGTTAGTAACACTCTCCTTCCGCATTTAGTTCCATTAACTAACAATACGGAATCATTTTTTTTAACCACTAAATAAATAAAAGTAAAAATAGTGTTTTTTTTCTTTTAACCCTTTAACTGCCAAAATTATAAAGTAGGAATTTTCAAATTTCTTGTTGAAAGCCGTTTGCCACCACAAATTCAGAAAGATAATTTTCGCTTCATTAAAATACTAGCAAAACCAGCGGCTTTGCTCGCGTAATAGTTTAAATATGCCAAGAGATATTTTTATGTATAATTTTTATTAGAAGTACTATACTTTTAGGAATAATTCAAAAATTACTAATTAAGACACAGTTTGAATAAACTTCATTATTATGCTGCATTAGGCAGAAATAAAACTTAAATTAATAAAAGAACTAAAATTAATTCTAAATAAATGATAGTTTCGAAAGTATTTTGAAGCTTTTATGCTTATTTCATTCGCTCATCTCAGCATTCATTTGAAGTTTTGAATTTTTTAGAAACCGTCCTTAGTACGCATTTACGCCTTAAAATTAACCACCATGTCAAATTCCAAGCTTCTTGTCTAATGGTGTACTACCTCTCTTTTTGTAGTGACACTAACATAAAATGCCTATGTTGAAACAGAGACTGTCATCATAAATTTGCCAAAATTAATTTGGTATTTACTAATATTCCATAGAAAACGTAATTTAGAAAGTTTTTAAAGGCTTTTTTAGAACGTTTGTTGTTCCTGCCAACCCCAGCTGGTAGTGGCACTGGCATAAAATACAGCCTGTGTAGGATCAGAGACTGTCACTATTGATTCGCAACCATCACTTTTATAATCGGTTTATTCTTTCACTGAGATTACATAGAAATCGTAATTTTTAGGACTTTTTTAGAACACTTGTCGCTCCTTACCTTCTCTTCACCTCTTTTACATTTAGAATTTATTTTCGACTGTTCTTGGGGGCATTTATATTTTATAAGTAACCTCCGTGTCATATTTAAAGTTTCTAGCCTCTTCAGTATCACATAAATCGCAATTTAGAACGTTTTTTTGCTCCTGGAACCGTCTGGTTAGTAGTGGCACCGACATAAAATATAGCTTATGTGTGAGCAACAATTGCCATTATTTTTTAAATCGGTTTGGTATTTCATAAGATTGCATAAAAATCGCAATTTAGAACATTTTTAGAATGCTTTTCGCTCACTTCATCCTTTTAAATTTAAAATTTTCTTCCGAAGGTTCTTAGAAAGCATTTGCATCTTTTAAGTAATTACATGTCAAATTTCAAAATGTTAGATCCCTCAGTATAGCAAAAACGCAAGTTAGAACAGTTTCTGCTCCTGCAACCCCCATGTGGTAGCGACAACAACATAAAATATTGCCACTGTATTATAGCCAGGTTGTAAAATATAGCCAGGTACAGTGAGCAAAAAAAGTATTTGCACACCAAGTAAATTTGTTGTAGTATATGTATAAATAAATAAAAAGCAACTAAGAATTAAAAATACCAGCACTTTTACAAAACAAATAAACATATTTAATATCTGACTTAATAATTATATTTAAAATATGAAAACATAAAAAAGTAGCATTTGTACTGCCAAAAAAATATTTGCACACTAGCAATAAAAATAGAACTAGAAGAATTATTTATAAGTTAAAAATAGTGCTAATATTTAGTATGCATGTCCTTTTCTTCAATTACAGCTTGTAATCGTTTGGCATTGATTCTATTAATTTGTGACATGTTTCACTGCTGATTTGTAGCCATTCTTCCCCAAGAGCTTGCTTAAGTTCTGATTTGTTAGCAATTTTCTTTTTCCTTATTTTCACATCCAAAATATGCCATAAATTTTCAATCGGATTGAGGTCTGGTGATTGTGGTGGCTTTTTCAATTGATTTTTTACATTATAAAGCAACCATAACCTCGTAATATATGCAGTGTGTTTCGTATCGTTATCCTGTTGGAAATAATATGAATTAGGAATTCCTAATTTCAAAGCACTATTAGATAAATGATCTCGCAATATATTAATATATTGTTTAGCATTCATATTGCCTTCAATAAAGGTCATTTCGCCAACTCCGCTAAAAGACATGCATCCCCAAATCATTACATGACCACCGCCATGTTTTACAGTTGGTTTCAAGTTTTTAATTTGAAGAGAAGTATTTGGCTTTCGCCATACAGTTTTCTTACCATCTGAGCCAAAAATATTGAACTTGCTTTCATCGGAAAAAATAACAGTTTTCCAAAACTCTAGTGGTTTACTGACATAAGCTTTTGCAAATTCAAGTCGTTTCACCCTATTTGTTTCCCTAATAAATGGTTTTTTTCGAGGGCTCTTCCTCGAATATTTGCATCATGAAGAATATTTCTAATTGATTGTGGTGTAACTATTGTTCCCGACGTTGAAGCGACATCAACAGCCAATTCTCGAACACTTAGAAAATGGTTTTTTTGAAGATTCTTTTATGATGGCTCTCCTTTGCCTGGTGGACGCCCAGTTCACGGCTTATTTATTGTCGAACCAGTTTCTTTTTTCTTCTTAATTACATAACGAACACTAGAAAAGTTTAGATTTAATTTTTTACCTATTCCTCGGTAACTTAATCCAGAACTGTGAAGAAATATAATCTTCTCACGGGTAGCAACAGACAGTTCACACATTTTCGGCGCCATTAGAACAAAAACTCCCCAGAATCCCGGCTCCAGTTAATATATTACGTGACTTTAAAGTGCGGGGCTAATGTACTGCGGAACTGATATGCTAAATATTTGCATAATGTTCACATTTAATGCCTTTTTTAACAGTCAATGCTTCTTGTGCAAATACTTTTTAGGTATGAGAAAATATTAATTTATTTTTTAAAATGTGTAATATTACTGTTTAAGGAAAATGGGTAGTTATTTTTATTTTCTTCTTATTTAAATAAATGAATAATTAAGAGAATAGTATCAAATTTGCTTTCTATGGTTACTTATGCAAAAAATCGTCGGCGTGCAAATACTTTTTTTGCTCACTGTATTTTCACCATCAATTTGCAGCCATTACTTTTGAAATCGATTTGATATTTCCTGAAACTGCGTAGAAATCTCAATTTAGAATGTTTTTAGAACGTTTTTCGCGCATTTTCACACCTTTTAAATATTGAATTCTTTAGAAACTGTTCTTAGAGAGCATTTACATCTTATAAGTAAGTACAATGCCTAATTCATGTTGCTAGCTACTGGCAGTATCACAGAAATCGCAATTTAGAACATCTTTTGATCTTACAACCCCCGGGTGGTAGCGACACTGGCATATAATAGAGCGTATGTTAGAGCAATGCCTGTTACCATCAATTTCCAATCATTACTTTTGAAATCGGTTTGATACTTCTTGAGAATGCGTAGAAATCGCCATTTAGAACGTTTTTTGAATGCTTTCCGCGCATTTTCACATCTTTTAAAATTTCGAGTTTTTTAGGAAATGTTCTTTGATATAATTTATAAGTAACTACCATGCCAAATTTAATGTATCTAGGTCCTTCAATAACGCAAAAATCGTATTTTTAGAACGTTTATTGCTCCTGTGCATCCCCTTTAGGATAGTAACTCACCGACATAAAATATAGACTATCTTAGAGCAAGGGCTGTCATCATCAATTTCCAACGATTACTTTTGAAATCGGCTTGATCCTTCCTGAGATTGCGTAGAAATCTCAATTTAGAACGTTTTTTAGAACGCTTTTCGTGCATTTTCACCCCTTTTAAATTTCGATTTTTTTAGGAAACGTGTTTAGAGATAATTTATGTGTAATAAGTTAATACCATGCGAAATTTCATGTTTTTATGCCCTTCAGTATCATAAAAAGCACGATTTAGAACGTTCTTTGCTCCTGCAACCCCAAGGTGGTAGTGACACCGATATAAAATAGAGCCTATGTTAGAGCAAGGGCTGTCACCATCCATTTCTAACCATTACTTTTGAAATCGGTTTGATACTTCCTGATATTGCGTAGAAATCGCCATTTAGAACGCCTTTCGCGCATTATAACCCCTTTTAAATTTCGAATATTTTAAGAAATGTTCTTAAAGATCATTTATATGTAATAGGTAACTACTTCGCCAAATTTCATGTCTCTTGGCCCTTCAGTAACATAAAAATCGCATTTTTAGAACGTTTTTCGCTCCTTCACCCCCTTTTGGGTAGTGGCACCGACATAAAATATAGCCTATGTTGTGACGTGGACTAACACAATCATTTTGATACCATTACTTTTGAAATCGGTTCGGTAGTTCCAGAGATTACCTCCTACAAGCAAACAAACAAACAAACAAACTTTACTGCTTTATAATATTAGTACTATGCGAATTTCGTTGGCTGGGCGCGGAAAAACCGCAAGTTTCGTTGATCGGTTGCGGAAAAATCGCGACTTTCGCCCATCTGGAACGGGAAAATCGCGAGTTTTGTCGATCGGGCGTGGAAAAATCGCGAATTTCGTTGATCGGGAACGAAAAAAATCGAGAATTTCGTTGATCGGCTGCGGAAAAATCTCGAGTTTCGTCAGTTTACCGCAAGGAAAAGTCACGAATTTCGCCAATTTGCCAAGGGAAGAAATTTCAAATTTCGTCAGTTAGCGAAGAATCGCGGAAAAATCGCGAGATCTGCCGGCCGGGGCGGAAAAATTGAGAATTTTTCGATCGGGCGCAAAAAAAATCGCAAATTTCGTTGATCGGACAGAGAAAGAATCGCGAATTTTGTGGATTAATTGAGAAAAAATTGCAAATTTCGTCAATTGGCTACGGTGAAATCGCGAGTTTTGGCAGTTTATCTCGAGAAAAAGTCGTGAATTTCGACAATTCGCCGCGAGAAAAAATTGTAAATTTCGTCAGTCTGTTAAGAATCGGAATTTCGTTCACTGGCCGTGGAAAAAACGCGAATTCCGTTGACTGGGCGTGGAAAAATCGTGAATTTCGTTGATAAGGGTGGAAAATCGCGAATTTTGTCGATCAGGTGATGGAAAATTTAAAATTTCGTTGATAGGCTGCAGAAAAATTGTGAGTTTCGTCAATTTAACTTCGTTCATAAAGTTCACGTTTTTTTCGGCGCTACCCACTTTCATGCCTATGTTTGTTTTTTAGCACTTTTAAAAAAGCAAAATTTATTCCCCCGAATAATGTCAAGGACTATTTTCACTCCTTGAAAATAATCCTTGCTATATATCTGTTATATATACAAACATAAACTGTTCATATATCCTTGCCAACTGAATTGGGCATGTTGATTGGGCAGGAGAACCTAAAGGGGTAAAACTGCCACTCCTCTAAAACCATGTTTTTTAAGGCCACAGATCCCCCCTACCTCCCCGAAACAGAATTTTCTGTGTGTTGCTGATGTGGCCCTCGACAACCCAGACATTTTTGTAAGTGGCCCTTCTCATAAAAAGGTTGTGCATCCCTATCGTAAGATATCTGTAGGTGGAAGGAGGGGGAGTTGTTTTTCCATATCGTTATCATTTTTTATCCAACCTAAATTTTCTCTTTTTATTTGTAACTTGTTCTTTATATCAAAATAGTCTGTTATCTATTTTTATGAAAATACAAAGTTATGTTTAAAATCATTAAGTGATTATAAAATTATTTCATTCCAAAATGTGGAATACCCCCCAACGTTTGGCATCCATATTTGTCTGTCATATATGTATGCATATGACATAGGGTACCTATAATTTGCTGTTCGAGAAACTGGCTCCGAAGTTTGAAATGATACATGTGTTTACTGGTAAAAGAAAGAAAAAGAATGTTGTCCACCTGTTTTGCTGATAAGAAATTCTGCCTGCACCATACTCTGTGCTGTGCTGGTGCAAGTGCAAGAAGACATTATATAACAAAAAACTATAATTAAATACTTGTAAATAGAAGCTATTTCTTTTAAGTATCATTTGATATAAAGTTATTTCATATATAATAGTGATATTTTATTGACTTCTCTTCATTTGAATCAATAAAGTATGCAAATAATAAATGTGTAACTATATCAGTATATCACTGCAAACAAAAGAAAAACAAATTGAAAAAAATCAAAATAATTTTTAGACATTGATAACAATATCATTAGGGAGAGGGTGGGTGTTAATGGATGATAACGTATAATATCGTAAGGGGGACGATCCAAAACCACCAGTTGATAACGTTATATGTACAGTCCCTAGTGTCTGTAGTTAAACTGAAAGCTTCAAGTTAGACACTGATAATTGAAAAAAGCTGCGGTCTGTCAGATTGTTAATAGCAGTTAAGAGTTAAGCTAAATAAATGAGTATAATGATATATAATGGGTAATTAAAATGATTTCGTATAAATTGATACTGCAGTGTAATAATTTATTTATAGACTATACAACAATATAATTCATTTAATGATACTACTGAAATAGAATTTATTTATTGATGATACGGAAATAGAATTTATTTATTGATATTACAGAAATGTATATTTCTTTACTTTTATATGATAATCAAATATATATTTGGTAAATCTCTTAATTTTCAGATTATGCTTGGATTATAACTACCTTCACAGTTGACCTTGAGCAACTGCATGGTTATATAAATAATGCGCCACAGTATCTGTAAAAAAATATTTACACATTAACTATTTAAATAAACTACCATGGATAAATGTTTCTTTTTTTTTTAACGAACAATTTTACTTATCTTGTAAACCAGTGTTTCCCAAACTTTTATACCTCGTGTATCCCTTGAAAAGTCGCTGGTACAATTTCGCGCTCCTAAGCAGTTCCAATAATTTCCTCTGACTGTAGACGTACATTCTGATTAGAGTACTAAATTTCGAGGATTTTCTTAGGGATAATCATCAGTTAATAAACAGATAGCACAAAAGAAGGATTTTATTATCACAAAGAAATTGAAGATACATCGAAGGAATTTGCAGGATTGGAAACCAAAGCCGAAATGTTTTCATGCGAGCGAGGAAGGAAACATGCACCCAGGGTGAGCCTTTAGTAGCTATGCCATCCTAGTCGAGATTTTTTTCAACACTTCTTAAAATCATAATCTTTTAATTTTTAACCTCATATCAAATATTTTGTTGTTGATTGGAAAGCATAATCTTTATTTTCGATATGAGGACGTGAGTTTCAAAACTCGCCTTATCCAAAAAATCATTTTTTTTTTTTTTTTTTGAAATCGCGAAAAACCTCAACTGCGACACCGTGCTTTGAATTTCTCCAATTTTTTTATGCTTGTAACTAGTAGCTCTATGATACCATTGTGTTAAGTTGGAAAATCTACTTTAATGAATTTAATTAATTAATTGAAAAAGTTTCGGATAAGAAGAGTTTTCTTGCCAACCAATGGATAAGAAAAGTTCTCACATTAATTTCTAAAAAAAAAAAAAATAATAATAATAATTCGTTCATCGTACTTGCTGAAAGAAATTCACAGTTTCTATTTTTTGGTCGTTGGATGATAATATTTTGGATTAAAAAATAATCCTTATGACAGCAATAAGTATGATTAAAATTTAGTATTACTCTTTATGAAAAGTAAACTTATCAACAACCAAATAAAATTTTTCACAAATAGCTTATGATTAAGATAACTTTTTTAAAAGAATGTAATATAATATAATCTATATAGCATATAATATTATATATATCTTTATCTATAATGTAATTTACTTTCAAAATATACAAAAAAATAATTAAACAATTAACTTATCGAGTTTTTCTTCTGGAATATCATCATGATCCTCCTTCACCATCTGCTTCTATTCTGGTTTCGTAGAATTGATATTTTTATATGAAAGTAAGCACCATCTTTTCTGGCCATCTTTTTCACCAAAATGAATTTTTAACAATGTGTGGACATCCTTAAGTTTCTGTTGCTTCACGTTACCTCCTTCCCCTTCTTTTTAAGGAGAAAGCCCAGTTTTTAAATGCCTCTAGTAGAACTTTTGCACTCTGAAATTTGATATTCCAAGAATCGATCGAAATACACTCCCAGAAATTTGAAGATGGCCATGGTTCTTAGTATTTATATAGTACCTTATGGTAATGCCTTTGGAAGTGCTTTGAACTGCACTAAAAAAAAAGAAAAAAAACTCAAGCTGAAAATTTTACTTTTCTCGATGTTTCATGGAAAGAAAACACACCTGGATGGTGTCTTGAAGGAGGTGTTTGAGATGTAAACTTCAAAATAAAGTTATTTTATGCAGTTGTCTTTGCTTGAATAAAAAGCTTGTTGGAAGCGTCATACATACTACTGCTTTGAGAGATTTGAAAACTCCAGGTTCTTCTTTTTGTGAGTGCACATTGAGAGAACCGAAAACGCCCTAGGTTTATGCTTGAGAATAAAAATTAAATTTTTTAACACCTTCTGACAGTAAGAAATGTTGAAAGTGATACTCCATTTTGAACTTACATTTTAATCTTCTTTTGCGTACTAACCCATGTGTTCGATTTTTTTTTCTCTTCTTCCCTCTTCTCTCACAAAATGCAAGAGTTGATTCACTGTCCATTACACATACATAAGACACGTGGTAAAACTTATTTAATTAATTTGTATGAATAGAATTGGTAAAAATTTTAAACGAAAATAGCAACAGGTCGCAGAGAAATGAAGGAAAATTACTGTGATAGTAGCTGATAAGCTAGTCGTTTGTTGGTATACGCATGCGCAGAGATAAAGATAGTTTTGTTGCCAACTCCCTACTGGATAAGGCGAGTTTTAAAACCATATCAATATTTTAAAAACCCAGAAATAAAGGATAAAACTATTTTTTTTTTTTTTTTTTTTTTTTTTACATATTATAGTGTTTTCTTCGGTGCAGGTTAACCAAAAGAATAGATTGATAGAGAAAACTCGATTATTCAAATTTTGGATAAGGCGAGTTTTGAAACTCACGTCCTCATATCTTTTCTGAGAGATCTGTCAAACCTTACCTAGTAGCCGTCAGCTTCAATTCCCAATGCAGAACTTCTTCTCAATCTCTGCCACCTGTCGCGTTGAAGGTTCATCCTTGGCAGGTCCGAGTAGGCGATCTGGTCTTTGACCATAGTTTGTAATCATTATTTCTTCTTAAGCCAACCAATTTTACTACCCCTTGTCGCATTTACAGCGGGTACAGTTCCGGTTGAACATTGTAATTTTTTCATTATATATATATACAGTGAACCAAAAAAACAGTTGGACAACAGCTTCTATTGAATTCATTGTTTAATTATTTTGCTCCGTGTTGTTCTTTAAAAGTAAAAGTTTATTTAAAATAATAACAATTTTTAAGAGGATTTACACAGTTTTATTTTACTTTAATCAAACTAATATCTAAATTATAAATTTATAAAACGTGGTGATAATATAACATTCGGCACCTAATAAAAACTTGGACACGTACACAATGTGCCAAAAAAAAAAAAAAAAAAAAAAAACATTTTTAAATTTAAAACAAAACCATCTAATATTTTGTGTGATGTCCTTTTGCTGCTATTACAGTTTGTAGCCTCTTATTCATCGAAAGGGCCAGTTTTTCGGTTAAATCTGGTGGTACATTTTGCCATATATTGAGAATAGCAGTTTTTAGTTCATTTTTATTTTTAATCTCCTTTTCTAGTAATTTTTTCTCCATAGAAGCCCACAAATGTTCTATAGGATTTAGATCCGGACTTTGGAAGATGGGGTAGCACTTTTTTCACTTTGTATAATAACTATGCCTTTATTATCCGAGCGTTATGCTTAGGATTATTGTCTTGGACCAAAGAATAATTTTCATTCAAATTTAATTTTGAAGCTGTTTTTGGTAAATTTTCTTTTAGAATGTTCAAACAGATCATTTTGTTCATTATACCTTGAATGAACACTGGAATTCCAACATCACTAGCTGCCATTGAACCCTATACCATAACGCATCCGCCACCATGTTTTACAGTCACTTTTACATTTGCTGATTTTAGCGCTGTTCCTTAACTTCGCCAAACAAAACTCCGACAATCAGATCCAAACAAATTAAATTTCGACTCATCTGTAAAACTAACAGACTTCAGAATTCTTGTGGTTTTCCAACATATTTTTTAGCATATTCAAGACCTTTTTTACATTTCTGAGAGACAAATATGGCTTTTTTTGGTGGAGTGTATGCTTTATAGTCTTTGGAATGTAAAAAAAAAAAAAAAAAAAAAAAAAAAAATGAGTCTGTGGATGCTACTATAGACGTATGCACTATAGGTGTCTCCTTCAACTCTCTGGCTATCTTTACTGCAGAAAATTTAGGCTTCTCTTTCACAAATCTCACAATCCGTCTTTCTGTTTAAGACGTGTAAATCTTTTTGGGCCTACCACTCCCATTAGGTCTTTGCAAAAATCTGTACTTTTTGTATGTATTTATTATGTAATGCACTGTTGAATGTGGCTTTTTCACAGTTTATGCAATATATCGTATACTTTTCTGCTCTTTCCATATTTTAAAAATTAAGTTTTTCATATCGACAGAAGTCTTTTTTTCCATTTTTGGAATTTTTAATCCAGCAAAAGGAAATTTCAACACGTTTCAGTCTCATAGCTTTGACTTGGACTCGTGCCAGAAATCAACACTCCCTTAAAAATTTGCATAATGGCAATCCAAAGTAAAAAGGAAATAAGTGTCCAAGTTTTATTTTGGCAGTGAAAAACGCACAATTATTTTTAAATTACTTTAAAATTTAATATAACATTTTATTAAGATTAAATAAAACTATTTCAATCGTTGAAGAAATTATCCTTTTTTTTTCTTTCTTTCTTTTTTTTTTAATATTGTTAGATTACGATATTACAACTGGTTAAAACAATATTAAGTAGCAAAATCGAATCTTGTTGCTGTCCAACTTTTTTTTTTGGTTCACTGTATATATTAAACCTTAATAAAGGTGACCGGTAGGGATACTAAGCTCTACAGACTAGGTCCTGGTCTGAACAGTCCCTCTTAGGCTATCAAATCAAATCAAATCAAATCTTTCCTTTCGAGGAATACCACCTTGATGACGCTTCAGGATTGCAATCCTGCAAACTACGGGATCCCATGGCAAGCGCCTTTTTCACTCAAAAAAACCTATCATAATTTTTGGATAGTAATCTTCGCTTTATTTAATGACAAACTGTCCGTAATACAGTAACTATTTGGAAATTCTGGTATCTGTTTTAAAGTAAAATTTGTTTTGTGTAACAATAGAAAAATCGACTATTAAATAAAAACTTGATTACTATGGAGAAAGTATGGTAATAGTCTAAGAGCTAGCAACGTCAAAAAACACGTCATTTTATCAAGGCTCATTTTTGTATATGTTCTTCCCTTTTATGGTGTACGTTTTCAACCGGTCTGGCAGTCGGGAGACGTTGCGTTTACCAGTGGCAGAAGGGGTATGCAGGTCAAAAAACTTCAAAATTACATCATTTTATCAAGGCTCATTTTTTATATGTTCTTCCCTTTTATGGTGTAGTACGTTTGCAACCGGTCTGGCAGTCGGGAGACGTTGCGTATAACTGTGGCAGAAGGGGTTATGCAGGTCAAAAAACTTCAAAATTACGTCATTTTAGCAGGATTTTTGTTTGTAACATTTGTTTATACTAACTATTTGTGATATTAATCCATTATTGCCATACGTTACAAATGTCTCTATGACCCTGCCAGATCCACATTTATAGATAACATATTATTCTTTGGCTATCAGACGATCTATAATTAATTTGCAAGACATAATTTGGGTTGCAAAGTTAATGCCAGACGGCATTAAATATGGCAACCGAAGTGCATGTTTCAAGAGTGGTTTATAGTTAAAAAATTATAAGTTATCTTTACGTCATTTTATCAAGCTTAAACATTACAAGATATTACTCTTTGGCTATCAGACAATCTGTAATTAATTTGCCAGACACAAATGCGGTTGCAAAGTTAATGCCAGGTGGCTTTAAATATGGCAACTGAAGTGCCTGTTTCAAGAGTGGTTTATAGTTTAAAAATTATAAGTCATCTTTACGTCATTTTATCAAGCATAGAAATTACAAGATATTACTCTTTGGCTATCAGACAACCTATAATTAATTTGCCAGCCACAAATTCGGTTGCAAAGTTAATGCCAGACAGCTTTAAATATGGCAACCGAAGTGCCTGTTTCAAGAGTGGTTTATAGTTTAAAAATTATAAGTCATCTTTACGTCATTTTATCAAGCTTAAAAATTACACGATATTACTCTTTGGCTATCAGACAACCTATAATTAATTTGCCAGACACAAATTCGGTTGCAAAGTTAATGCCAGACGGCTTTAAATATGGCAACTAAAGTGCCTGTTTCAAGAGTGGTTTATACTTTAAAAATTATAAGTCATCTTCCGGGATTCGATGATGTTCCTCTGCATCGGGTCTAACCTGTTCCGACCCCTCTTTAGAGTTTTATTGAGCCGGGATTCTTCGTAGCGTTCCGACGTCAGAGATCAGCCCGGGGGGGAGGGGGCGTCATTGACTCACGTGAGTGTGGCTCAGTGGTTCCCCGGATAGTGCAATGCCCCAGAGGAGACTAAAGCGGGATAGTCCTGCTTGGGATGCTCTATTCTAACAGATTCATCGGTGCAAGTCCTCAGTGACCGGCCCGTGTCTGGTGGAGACCCCCTTGCAGTGGGTGTCGTGGCGGTCCTTTTGGGGGGCACCGTGTTATGGCCAGTAGTGGTCGGTACACGTATCTAGTGGCTTTACGTCATTTTATCAAGCTTAAAAATTGCAAGATATTACTCTTTGGCTAGCAGAAAAACTATAATTAATTTGCCAGACGCAAATTCGGTTGCAAAGTTAATGCCAGACGGCATTAAATATGGCAACCGAAGTGCCTGTTCCAAAAGTGGTTTATTGTTTAAAATTAAGCGTTGACTGTCATTAAATGAAGCCAAATCCCTACAGGCACTTTCGTTGCCATATTTAAAGCCATCTGGCATTAACTTTGCAACCGAATTTGTGTCTGGATAATTAATTATATGTTGTCTGCTAGCCAGAGATTAATATCTTGTAATTTTTATGCTTGATAAAATGACGTAAAGATAACTTATAATTTTTAAACTATAAACCACTCTTGAAACAGGCACTTCGGTTGCCATATTTAAAGCCGTCTGGTATTAACTTTGCTCCCGAATTTGTCTCTGGCAAATTAATTACAGATTGTCTGATAGCAAAAGAGTAATATCTTATAATTTTTATGCTAGATAAAATGACGTAAAGTTGACTTATAATTTTTAAACTATAAACCACTCTTGAAACAGGCACTTCGGTTGCCATATTTAAAGCCGTCTGGCATTAACTTTGCAATCACATTTGTGTCTGGCAAATTAATTATAGGTCGTCTGCTACTTAAAGAGTAATATCTTGTAATTTTTAAGCTTGATAAAATGACGTAAAGATGACTTATATTTTTTAAACAATAAACCACTCTTCAAACAGGCACTTTCCTTGCCATATTTAAAGCCGTCTGTCATTAACTTTGCAACCGCATTTGTGTCTGGCAAATTAATTGTAGGTTGTCTGATAGCCAAAGAGTAATATCTTGTAATTTTTAAGCTTAATAAAATGACGTAAAGATAACTTATAATTTTAAAACTATAAACCACTCTTGAAACAGGCACTTCGGTTGCCATATTTAATGCCGTCTGGCATTAACTTTGCAACCGAAATTATGTCTTGCAAATTAAGTAATAAGTTATCTATAAATGTGGATCTGGTAGGGTCTTAGCGACATTGGTAACGTCTGACAATAATGGATTAATATCACAAATAGTTAGTATAAACAAATGTTACGTCATTTTAGCAGGATTTTTGTTTGTAATTTTGAAGATTTTTGACCTGTATAACCCCTTCGGCCACTGGTAAACGCAACGTCTCCGGACAGCCAGACCGGTAGCAAACGTACTACACCATAAAAGGGAAGAACATATAAAAAAATAAGCCTTGATAAAATGACGTAATTTTGAAGTTTTTGGACCTGCATAACCCCTTCTGCCACAGGTAAACACAACATCTCCGGACTGCCAGACCGGTTGCAAACGTACTACACCATAAAAGGGAAGAACATATAAAAAAATGAGCCTGGATAAAATGACGTAATTTTGAAGTTTTTTGACCTGCATAACCCCTTCTGCCACAGGTAAACGCAACATCTCCCGACTGCCAGACCGGCTGCAAATGTACTACACCATAAAAGGGAAGAACATATAAAAAAATGAGCCTTGATAAAATGTCGTAATTTTGAAGTTTTTTGACCTGCATAACCCCTTCTGCCACCGGTAAACGCAACGTCTCCGGACTGCCAGACCGGTTGCAAACGTACTGCACCATAAAAGGGAAGAACATATAAAAAATGAGCCATGATAAAATCAGGTGACGAAAACGTTGCTAGCTCTTAGACTATAAGTTATGTGAGTAAAATAACGGTGGTTGCAAGATCCTGATGTTTGCAGAATCACAACCCCCGGGGGACTTCTTCCAATTATGTAAACTTAATTATTTTCTAAAAAATTATTTATGATACGAATTTTTACAAATCCTAGTAAGAATGTGCTGAGAAGAGTAAATTTTCTCAATGATTTTAGTGATGTAAGGCTATTAACCCTTTATGTACTGAATTATGAATTCATGGAAATTTTATCTTCTAAAGCATTTTTCTAGAATTGTTTAAACTGCATTAGAAGATTTTCAGAATCATTTAATAAATTTTAGAAGGATTTTAGAACGATTGAAGGATTTAAAAGATTAATTAAATTTGAATTTATAGGGATTTTGTGCAATATTTATAACCCAACTCAAATCTTTTATCTTAAATAATTTGCTTAGTATTTTCTATAATTAGAAAATGTAAAAATATAATGTTCTTACAATAGAAACATAGGAATGTTTCAGAATTGAACCCCCCCCCCCCCCCTCTCCCCAACGCCAAGAAAGCTGAAAAGATGCAAGGGAAAAGAAATCATCCTTTTAAAAATATTTTTGTTTTGTGTAACTAATAATGCTTTTGGAACAAGATAAACTAATGCATCTATGACTCATTCTAAACTGTATTACAACTAATTGATGTATTAAATGAATTTTATAACCAGTTATTTTAATGGTACTTATAAGTACCGTCAGTAGATAAAGAGTTAAAGAGACTACTTTTGAATACTTTTTCTGTAGAAACCTTTTCATAGTATAATATATGAATTCCGCATTTTAAGGATGCATAAAGGTATTTTTTAAGAATACAAAATACCTTTTCCTCTCCTGCCTCTCCTTATACCAAATGTTGCAACTGTAATATTGTTTTCACAACCAAATAATATTTTCACATTCAAATACCCTGTATTTCAGCATACAACATATAAATACTCCTATAATATGTGGTACTTACGTAAAATAACAAAGCAAGCATGAGCTTTAGTTTACAAAATTTCTATTTGCATACGGAGAATATATTTTGTTCTAGATATAAATATTTTTTGACCGAAATTTGTATTCTGATTTTTTAGTGTGTGTGTGTGTGTGTGTGTGTGTGATGAAGCAGACATCTGCAGAGACAGCATTTAACCCCTTAATTCTCGCTCCCGCGACTGTGTCTTTTATTCAGATTGCTTGATTCCCACCAGTTTTATAAAATAGTGTAATTGGCTTTATTATGGCACCGTTTTACCTGCCATTAAATAAGTTGAATATTTCTTTTTCAAAAAAGTGGTGCCAATAAGCAATATGAATTTTTAAACCGTAATTTAATGCGACCATTAAGGGGTTAACGATGCTACTTTGCTGAAGTAAAAAGAAGCTGTAGTAAAAGTACAGCAATTGCTGTCAGATTATAACAGAGATTGCATCTATCACGTTTATAAATGATTTGATAACTAATTCAGAACATGTTAAAGAAATGTATTTTTTTTTAATGCAGTTAAAGCTTTTAGCACTGATATTCTTGCATTTCATTAAATATAAAATTTAAAAAAAAATTTCAGAATAGTTTTACAGATATTTGTTAAATTACAAACGGTAAATGATGAAACATTTCTGAAACTAAATAAATAAATTTATAAACAATTTTAATGGTAATTCTAGAATTATCATTCACTTTTTACTAAAAATCTACAAATTAGTTGAGATTTCTAATTAAAATTGGATCAATTATAAATATATTTTATTTTTATTATTAGTGCAGTTTTTCCAATAAAGTAGATATAACTGTTAGTCAAATGGCAGCTTAGATCTTTAGTCCAATGATAATCTATCCATTTGCTCAGAGGCAATATTAGCTGTTGGTCCAACTAATATACAAATGTTTGGCCAATATAGGCGAGAAATCCAAACTTAATCGTTGGCGAACGAAACTATAGAATAAAACTGATTAATGAAATCCCAACAATTCTGTGTTGCTTGAGCAGCTCCTCTAGAATAAAAAAAGAATTGTATAAAAGGGAAGAGTCAGCCAAGTCATATCTCACAACACGACGACGGTTTAAAAAATCATAAATATCATCAAACTTGTAACAAAGTCTGAAATTGCTAACGAAGTAAAGCAAGATATTCTTCTTTTGCGTTAATGGACACAATCACTGGTATATGGGGCATTCTCACAATCTTTTGACTTTTAAGTCCCTGAATAATAATTTTTATTTTAGTACATATTCTTATGTGTGTGTGTATTTTTTTTCTTTTCAAATACTGGGGAACATCTCATTGCATAACTGCATAACAATATTAACCAGATAAATAAGTTTGGAACGTTGTTGTGGGTCCAAATATCCAGGAAACTCCTATACCGTCCCGTGTCCCTGATGCTTATTTTTAAGTTTGGAGCTGTTTGTATAAAATTGTTTCAATAAAAGTAACTAGCAGGAATGACCGAGCCAAGCTCGGTCAAAATTAGCCTTGTGTTCAATTCGATATTTTATTCTCACGCTATCATTCTTGCCGTTTAGATGCAATTGGTATGATCCTGAGACATAGTGACACAAAATGACCCATTAACCGAATTTTTTCGAACATGCGACCTAAACAATACTCTTCTCGAACCCGAAAACGATAGAATACAAAATTTAGTCAAAATCGTTACATTCGTTTTATAGATAGAATTAACTTGACCCACGGTAACCCAAAAGTGACCCACTAATCTAAATTTATCGAACATGTGGCCTATCTCAATGGTCTTCTCGTACTGGGAAACGATGTAATAAAATATTTTGTCAAAATCGTTTGAGCCGTCTTTTAGATACAATTAGCTTGACCCACAGTGACCCCAAAATGACCCACTAATCGAATTTTTTCGAACATGCGACTTAACCCAATGGCCTTCTCATGCTCAGAAACGGTATAATACAAAATTTTGTCAAAATCGTTTGAGTCGTTTTTTTAGATACAATTATCTTGACCCACAGTGACCCAAAAATTACCCACTAATCGAATTTTCTCGAACATGTGACCTATCTCAACGGTCTTCTCATGCTCAGGAATGATATGATACAAAATTTTGTCAAAATGTTTTGAGCCGTTTTTTAGATACAATTAGCTTGACACACAGTGACCCAATAATCGAATTTTCTCGAACACGTGACTTAGTCCTCATGCCCTCTTCTCATTCCCAGAAACACTATAATACAAAATTTTGTCAAAATTGTTTGAGTCCTTTTTAGATTTAGTTAGCTTGACACCTGACCCACTAATCGAATTTTCTTGAACATGGGACCTAGGCCAATAGTATTCGCGTGCCAAAAAACGATAGAAAGCAAAATTTCCTCAAAATCGTTAGAGCTGTTTTCTAGATAAACTTAGCTTGACCCACAGTGACCCAAAAATGACCCACTAATCAAATTTTCTCTAACATGTGACTTAGCCCATTGGTCTTCTCGTAATCCAAATCAGTAGATTACAAAATCGTTAGAGCCGTTTTTTAGATAAAATTAGCTTGATCCGTAGTGACCCAAAAATGACCCATTAATCGAAATTTCAGGAGCATGTGACCTAGCCCAATAGTTTTATCGTGCCCCAAAACGGTTGGATATAAAATTTAGTCAAAATTGATAGAACCGTTTTTCTTTTTAGATATAATTAGTTTGACCCTGACCCAAAATGACCCACTAATCGAATTTTCTCGAACATGTGACCTAGCCCAATAGTTTTCTCGGCCCCGAAAATGGTAAAATACAAAATTTATTCAAAATCGTTAGAGCCGTTTTTAAGATAAAATTGACATACACACGCGCACACAATTTTTGCTCGTATTATCCACCTATAAGATTCGATGTAATTTTTTTCCGAAACTGGCACTATTGTTTTATATAAATAGGTAGCAAAAAATTAACTGGCACACATTTTTACGGTTATTATTTTTTTAAATTCTGTCCCTGGGTTTTAAATTCCTTGCCGTTTCTTCTAAAATTATACAGAAAATCACTTCAGATGCAGCCACAGAATTTTTTTTCTTTTCTCATGCAGAAGTATGCTAGAGAAAGAATATCTAAAATTCTTTAACAGGAAATTTACTGCAGAATTTAAATCAGCATTTAAATATAATTTCAAGCATCGAGGCTTTATTGGTAGTCTTACCGTCCCCAAGGTTTATTCCTGCACTTTTGAAGGAAATTAAAAAAAAAAAAAAAAAATTAATCCAATGTAGATAACTGTTTCTAAAAATCAATGACCATTGTGGCTATCACTTAGTCTTAACATGATTTGCCTAAAAATAGGTAGTAATTTTCATTATCGTCCCATCTTTACCATCCCTTTTTTTCCCCTTTACCGTCCCTTTTTTCCTATACCTTCCTCTTTTTTTACCTTACCGTCCCGTCTTTAACACCCCTTTAAGACAATGTTATACCAAAATTTTGTACTAAAAATACTACATTATTATTATTTCTTATTTGAATGTCCTGTGGGTACTATGCAAATTCATTATAAGTAAAAATTTAGAAGAAAATAGAAAGTTATAGTGATAAAATGGTAAGGAAAATTAAATTCGCAAGTTTAACTCAAACCTCAGTTAAATAAAAGAATTTTCGCTGCTCACCATTTTTTCTTTATTTGAAATCAATAAGGCATTCGTCTATCAGATTAACATGTTATTTTAGCAATTTTAATTTCGCCAGATTTTTATTCCTGAAAGACAAAACATTGTGAGAATGCCCTTTATCAAGTTAGACTAATGTGTTAGTTTACAGACCTGAAAAAAAGTGATGACCTCCAACCAATTCCACAAAAAATAATTGAAAAAAATCTATATTCTATGGGAACCAATCTACGGGAAATAATACCTACTAATTAATGCTATGCATAAATTATGTTTTGGGAGTCGTTTATGTATTAAAAATTATACCAACTTTGAATTTCCAAACAATGACCCCGATTTTTGACACCTAATTTGAGTTCCTTGGATCGAGACAGACCAACGGAAAAATGCATAGCTTATAATACTTCATTGTAAATCTTCATAGAGTTAGAAGAGTTTAAAATTTGAGTATTCTAATGTGAAATCCATTTCACAAACTTTAATTTATATCTTATTAAAAAGCATCCGATTATTTTTTTATTTATTTTTTAATGAGATACACGAAATAGGCCCAAACATATACCTGGCTTTTTTTCTATTCAAAAACATTTCTTTAATTATGAAAATCATTAATAAGCTTGTTATAAAAAAATATGAAGTATAGCCTAAATTAGTTTCTGCATAAAACAAACCAGAATCATCTAAAACATCGGTGCGTAAGTTTACAGCTCATTTGAATAATTAGTTTTCGAGATATATAGAAATTTTACCTTTCGACAGTTTAAGGAGGGGCCGTCTTCTGTTTCTAAAGAATCCGGATCGGATACAATACTGTATATGAAATATTGTCTATTAGGGATTATTGCTGAAAGTGTGTTTTCATTACCCGACTGAAAAGAAGGGTTTCACGCGTATCTGCGCATGTGGATTTCTTTGTACCCTCGAAACATCTCAACGGCTCGATGGATTTTAACGAATGAGGTCTCTATCGATTTGTCTTAATCGTCCGATGGTTATAGGCTAGGTTTCGTTTTTATAAATTCAAAATGGCGGCCGTAAAATACAAAATGGCGGTAGAGACGAAAAAAAAATTTACGCACCATATTGAGTGATACATCATTGGATAGGTCTTTCAAAATGAAGGTGATGTTTCATTGACTATACAGTCAAGCTCCGTTTAAATATTACACAACCTGGAAGTTGTGTAGGTAGAATCTCTAGCTTTACTGCAATTCTAACCATCATAGACATCTATAGTGCCTCATCAAAATAGTGTTTATAGATAGGAACTAACAATTAAACGCAACTTAAAAGTCATCAATACAAGTAAATAAAAAAAAATATAGGTATGTAATAAAAAAAAATAGTTTCGCATTGATGAGAAATAATTAATTAGTTCGCTTTTTACGCAATCGGGTTTTTTTTTATTTTTTTTTATTTATTTTTTTATTTATGGTATGCGTTTTAAGTTTAACTAAATTTTTGTGCACAACGTGGTGTGTATAAATTCTATTGAAGGCTTACACAAAATAATTCGTAAGTATTACTGAGAATAAGCGTGAATTGTTTAAAGTTGTTTTTTTTTTTAATTTGAGTTATGCATTTTCAAGCTTAGCTACGTTTAGTATACTAAGAAGTTTGTAGCATTTGAAAAAATAATCATATACATGCAAAAAATTGGATGCATGGTCGCCTATTGATAGTAATTCCTGGAAATGTAGTTTTCAGTAGTTTTAAGTATTTTTTGACCGAATTAAATTTCAGCTTAATATGTGACGTGTATAAAAATCTGTAAATAATATGCAGGGCTGTACAAAAGAATTCAAGCCCGTTTCCGTCTATTGATAGAAATTGCTAAAGGAGAATTTAACTAAATTTTAGAATACTATGCAGAATATATACAAACCTACTGATCATATACAGAGCTGAACAAAAAAATTGAGTACCTTACTGGCTATGTGCAGTACTTGTTCAAATCTGGTTTTAAATGAATTATCCATTTTCTAAAATGTTTATGTAGGTGTTGAAAGTGTTTAATAATCTATGCTTAACGCAAGATTTTTCTTTCTTGTTCTATTTTACCTTGATTCAAATGTTTCCTGTTATTAGCTTAAAAAAATAATAAAAATCTATTTTAAAAGAATTTGTCTTTAAATCCAATAACACTCCAATGTTTTTTAAATTATAGGGTGATAAAGGTTTCTAATTTTTTTAAAATATGCCCCTTTTCAGTAAAATATAACTTTTAATTTGCTAGGATTTAATTTTTTTCTGCAAATTATTTTTACACGGAGTTCCTGAATCGTATGGGTCCTATGGCTACTACTGTGATACATATGTGCAAGTGCATGTTCATTGTATTTGATGTGGGTTGTGGGTATACCGCTACCACTACTAAAGTGAGATAACATTGGTAAATGTTTTGAGTCAAATGAATATTGGCGTCCTTCATTGTTTACCACCGTCCCTGCGTACTGTCAGGTTGACAGACCTAAATTAAAGCATCGACTACAAATTTGCGAAATAGTGTTTGATTATTTCATATTGTATTTACATAATAATCAATAATATACGGCAATGTTTTTCTTTTTTTCTTTTACAGCATCAAAAAAGGCATACCCAAAACACATATATTCTGACTTGAAAACAAAGTACTTCCATTTAAAAATTTATTTTTATTGCATCATGTATACCTATAACAAACATTATGAAAACATATTGCATATTTTCATATTAAACATTAATATGAAACATTCACATGTTTCACATTAAACATTTCATTTTACATTTAATATGATTTGTTAGTCTTTCCATTTTAGAAAAAAAGATACTTGTTTATATATTTTTTTTCCCTTACAGAAAAAAAACGGGGAGCTGTTTAATCTTATTTGTTTGTTTTCAAAAATGCATATAAATGTTATTTTTAAAGCACGAAATAAATAATTCACAATGATCATGACTCCCATCCTTTGAAAATTATCCTTGCTTGTTTTTTTATGGGATCTAAATAAATTTTCTGATTTTTTTAATCCACCCCCCTTCCCGCTGACCAGACTTAAGATGATCTAAAATGTATTTCAAACTTCGGCGCTTGCAGAACGAAATACGCGGAGAGCCAACATTTTGGAACAGGTGTGCCTGTAGTCCGTTGCAAAAGGAGCAATTTTTTTTCTAGAAAAAATATAAACATGAAATAATCTAAGAATATTTTGTCAGAACCCCACATTCGCCAGAATTTCTAAGTCTAATGTCAGACAGACGTCTTTTTGCACGCCTTTTTACTTACGTGTTATCCCTACACAATGCCGCTAGCATTGTGAAGGGATAATACGTAAGTAAAAAAGCTTGCAAAAAGACGTCCGTCTGACATAGGCCTAAACATATAAACATAAAGAATAATTGGAATATATTTTTTTTTAAAACGGGAGTCATGACCATGAGTGCAAGACCTTCAGTCTCAGGACCAATTTCAGTCTTGGAAATTTTTTTGACTGATGGTAAATTCTAATTTATATGTTTTAAATAATAGTAACTTTACTTTCAAGAACTTTTAACTGCTTTCTTTTAATTGTAAGAGATCAATTTTTAGACATAATGTAAGACATAGAAATATTCTAGTTCATTCCCATCTGGTTATTCCTAATATTCAGGAAAATTTTCAGTCTTGGCTTGAATGGATTTCTTCCACCCATGACGGGTGTGTGTGTGAGGGGGAGGGGCGGAGATCTTCGTCCAGACCCTCCGTTTAACATAATTTTTAACGCAAACAAAAATCTATCTTCCATAGGGAGTTTCAGGGGGGTACAGAGTCTGCCTAACGAAAGATCCATAGTTCATTGCGTTTAATTACTTTCAATCATTTGCAAAGACTATTTTTTTAATCGTGAAAAGAAAAAGAAAATGTAGTTAATTAAATTTCAAAATCTAGGCAGGGCCAATTGCCATCACCTGCGCTCTCTTGTGGATGCATATAGTTGCAGTTCTAATAATATTTTTCAAACATTGAATGTCTAGTGATAAATATTTTTCTCTTTTATTGAAGTAAAAGATACTTAAACCAACGTCTCCAGATTTGTGCAATAGTTTCTGATTGTTATTATATTGTATTTCCATAATCAATATACGTCAGCATCCCCCCCCCCCCCCTAAGAACACCAAAACATCCGTATCCAAAACACAAACATTTTGACCTGAAAACAAAATTTTCTCATTTAAAAATGTATTTTTTTTGCATCATGTATATTAATAACAAACATAATGAAAAACATTTTACATAAGACATAATTTGTTAGTCCTTCTTTTGTAGAAAATAGATACTTTTTTTATTCAGTATTTTTTACAGCAACACAGCGGGACGCTGTTTTATCTTATTAAGTTATTTTCTAAAATGCATATAAATGTTTACTTTTAAAGCACGAAATAAAGAATCCACTTTGTTACGATGTTAAAATATTGATTTTGTGGCTTTTCTTTAGTAGTTATTTATTTAAGAGACATAGTGAATATAGGAAAGAACAAGAATTTTCTGCGTGCTTGGTGATTGTAATAGGTGAAATCCATAAAAGCAAGTAGGTTCGTTGGTTGCGTGCGAGAAACAATATGTCTCATTTGTTCATCTCTCTAATGAAATGTACAACGGGTATAATTTATACATAGATAATTAATCGTTAACACAAGCAAAACTGTTGGGAGATTTGATCTATTGTTCAGTTTACTTGTAACGTGGCTGTGTGAGAAAATGGGTGTGAAAAATAGCGTGTTGTATTGTGTTTTAAGCTAACAGGAAAAGTCGATTTTCTGTATAACATGGGTAAGCGAGAATAGAAATTTAAAAAAAAATAAAATAAAATAAAAATTGAACCTTGAGAAAATGATGATTGCAATATCATTATGTAATAAAGCTCTATTATCTAACTGAAAAAGAAAAAAAATCTGAAACATTCTCATTATTGTTTATTTTTAATACTTTCTCTCATAAACATATATGCGTTGACAAGTAATATATTTTATGAATTTTGCCTTTCATTATTTTTTTTTCTAACCAAATGAAATTGATTTCTAAATAAGTACATGAAATTTCTATTTAAAGAAGTCTCATCGTTGCACTTAAACACTTCGTTATAAAGAAAATTCTTTACATAGAAATAAACTCAAATTCATGAAATTTGTAAAATACACATGCAAATTCATAAAATGAAAAAGTACACATAAGATGGAAATATTGGAAACATGCATTTTAATTCCAGCAGTAACTTTTTTTATGCAATTTAAACACATGAGAAAATTTTAATTACAATAATGTCTAAAAAAAAAAAAGATAATAAAGAGAGATAAACAAAAACTGAAGCCTAGCTTTCCAAATCCTTTACTTAAAAAAAGTCTGTAATATTATTTTGTACAGGTTTCTTATAAAAAATACACTGTTCAATAAAAAATACATTTTCGCATTTTTGTAAGTTTTCGAACAATTCACCTGTTACATTTTCGTTAAACTGGAGCCCCCTTCTTATTGTATCGAAAGATTTTAGCATTTCTTCTTTTGAATGCAAATGATTGAATAAATAAGTTCATTTTCATACAGTCCACTGAATTAAATTCACACATCTAATCGCAACAGCAACCTCTCCGTTTGAATGTTGTACACACACGAAAGTGGAATAAACTTCGTTATATAGAATATATTTTTCGTAATATGGAGATTAATTTACGTGTAAATGGTGTTCAAAGTCAAGGTTCACCAGAAAATTTCGTTAAGTAGAAAACTTCATTAAATAGAGACTTTGTTAAAGGGAAGTTCCACTGTATATGTAAATATTTAAATTTTTTCTTTTGTGCACATTTTCTTTTCTTCTTTTCAAATGAAAATATCTTCACTAAATTTATCAAGATAATCGGTTAAAAACAAATAATTTTGAATTAAAAATAATACCGACTTCAAGGGATAGTTTCTTACGATCGATGTGGCTGGTGTTGCCAGGTCATTAGTCACAAAAAGCGGACAGTTGGGATATAAAAACAGGACCGGCGCAACGTCGCGCGGGATTTGGCAAACAGTTAGTGAAAGTGGGGCCCAATAAATATTGCAATAGTGAACTAATATATTTTTTAAATTTTATATATCATAGAATAATATAAAATACAGATAATAATTCATGGAAAATACCATTTCTTTCACAAGAAAATCTTCTATCTTTGACAATATTTTGAATACAGTAATACTTCGACTTACGTCAGCAATTCGTTTCAAGGCTAGCGACGTAAGTTGAAAACGACGTAAGTCGAGGTTCATTTAGATGAGCATAAAAGGATAAATAATAAAAATTATCTAAAATCTAATGAATGTATTATTTTGCATTTAGGGATTATGTTACATACATTTAACATTCGCAGAAAAACTGCGTTTGCAATAGAAGAATTTGGAATAAATCAATAAGTTGTTAACTCACAATTTATCGTTCTTCTAGCTGCGCGGTTCGAGGCTTTGAGCATGTGAAAAAGTCTTGCAATAAAGTTCTAACCGACAATTTTTTCTTTTTTTCTTCTAGAAGCTCTCTGTAACAGCGGGGTGACTTAAAAAAAAAAAAAAATCCCTGCCGGCCCGGCCTACAGGCAGAGGTAGATTTCGAAATTAAGTATACTAATTTCACCAACAAAAACTAAATCATTATTAGATATAAATCCACTTTAACAGTTTTATCTGTCTGCTTTTGACGAGTTTTTATTTCCTTTTTATAAAACTAGGGGGCTCTGCCCCCTACGAGCTACGCTCGTCAACCCCCGTTCAGACACCGCAGACTCTAACAGCACGCTAATTTGATCGCCTTTAAAAAGATTTCGGAAGATTGAATTATAATTTGAATCTGACAATTAAAATCTGACGTAATTTTCACCAAACTTTTCTTTCTCTTTTTAATATTCACGTCAAAATACTTTTGTTAGAAATGAAATATTATGATCATCTTAAAATGTCAAGTAAATGTCTCGCGCAATTTTTAAATTAAAACTGTTTTGTAATATTATTTTTTGTTCATTTTACGTAATAAGTGTAATATGACGTAAATTCTCCTATTTAGGACTTCTAACGCATGTTACTGAATTTATTATTTTACAATATTCTTTCTCATTTAAAATTCACGTGTAACTATAGTTTTTATGACGTAATTTTCAATGAGTTCCTGCTTTTTATATTTTTTGTTTATAATAGTCACGTGTAAAATAAATTTTTAATTTGAAGCAAACATTACTGTTTCCGCTGTTTATACAGTTGGCAACCGTTTAAATTAATACAATTTTCTAAAATTTGTAAAAAATATCTCTCGAAATGCTGAAAATTTGAATTTAAAATACAAATAAAACCTCGAAAAATTATTCAAATTAAAAAGCTAACTGTATTCTGCACACCGGGAAATTCTGACGCATAAAATGATCTAAAAATAATTAAATTCCTATGCACAGTTTTTGCTCCTATAAAACTTTTTTAATGGAACGATTTTGTCCAACTTTGGCATTAAATATCTCTTAAAATAATTCTTCGATTTGAAAACTGTCTGCATCAGCGTGTTTATCAAACATTTTTCTATAATACTACCGATTTTCATATTTTTGTATACAAAGAAAGACCTCCGGTCACAAAAAATTCAAAACCGGCGGCGGCGGCGGCGGCGGTGACAGCGGGAGTTACTTTTTTTTAGAATAGAGAGATAGCTGGTTTTATCAGAATCATGTTAAGGCGATATTAAAAAAAATATTTTTCCATGCTCAACAACTCAAATTTTTCTGGCACATTTTCAGATTCATTTAAAAAAAAAAAAAAAAAAAAAAAAAAAAAAAAAAAATATATGAAACATGCTGACGTGATTTTTGAAAAGATTTATAAGCGACCTGTGTTTTTATTTTCCTTTCAATTAATTAAAACTTGATTAATAAACAATTATTTTCTCAGTAGGACAATATTTTTTGTTTCTAACACAATCGCGTCGGGAAATTCTGTTCAAAATGCCCACTTTGACTTCATTTTTTGAAATATATTTTGCCTCTATCAAAAAATCGATCATTACTGTACATTATATAGTTTCTGAATAAGAGAATCTAGCAATTGGATGCGTTTGAGAGCAAAAATGAATTTAAAAATGAGTAAGAAAATAGACTGTTTGCATTTGAATGCACCCTTAATAAGATGACTTTTTTCTTCAACCGCTATGTATTTTTAATTTGTTTTTGCTGTAAGAATTTTCCCTATCAAAAACTTGTCTATACAGTGTGATTCATAAAATATGGGCAGAACTTTAAGGGGTTATAGTACACTTAAAGACAAATAATATTAAATAGGAGACTAAGGGTCCCAGACGTATTCCCAAGGAGATAGGGGGCATTAAAGTTTAGGGTCCGAAATTTCAAATGATTATAAAACATGGAAAAATTGGTCGATTCGTTTGCGGTTTTTGCAAAAAATTTTCTTTATGCCAGTATTTTCTTGAAATAAAATTTTAAAGTTCAATTTCAAAAAATGCCGATAGGGGGCGCTTTAGACTTTGGAGTAACAAACAACTATTTTTTAACGTTATTTTTTGTATTTCTTTAAATGATTTCGAAAGCTTAGACTTAAACTTAAATTTTGATCTAAAAATCTGAGTCCTAACGAGTAGTTAAGTAGCGTAAACTGAAATTTGAAATTTGAAACCCTTCTCCCCCCAGAACAAAAATCAGTTATTCCCGATCTTTGTGTCGTAGATTAGGCTCTAACTACTGCCGCGTTTTGCTAAAATTATTCTTTATGTCAGTATTTTCTTGAAAATAAATTTTAAAGAAAATTTTCAAAAAATTCCGATAGAGGCGCTTTAGACTTTGGAGTAACGAACAACTATTTTATACCGTTATTTTTTGTGTCTCATTAAATGCTTTCTAAAGCTTAGACTTAAATTTTCAGCCCAAAATCTGAATCGTTAGACGTGGTTAAGTTTCTGGGGAGAGGGGTTTGAAATTTCTACTCCTGAGCACAGTTCAGTTTACCATGTCCACACATTGTGTGCTGTGATACGAGGTAAAAAGACACAAATTAGGATTATGTTACCAAAGCATATTTATTAACATGTAATTACAATAAATGTTCAAAATTGTGACCACCAGAGGTTATGCACGCAGAACAACGGCGAAGAATGGAACGACGAACATTCGCGAAAACATCAGGCTTTTCGAGCACTTCCCCTACAGCGGCGGAAAGTCTGGCGACCAGTTCCTCGGGGGATTCAATGGGTGTCTCATACATAAGAGCCTTCAATCGTCCCCAAAAAAAGAAATCGAGGGGTGAAAGATCTGGCGAGCGAGCAGGCCAAGCAACAGGACCACCTCGACCAATCCATCTGTTCGGAAATGTGATGTCCAGATAGTTGCGGACGTCTCGTACGTAATGCGCTGGCGCTCCATCGTGCTGGAACCACATGACCCGCCGGATGCGTGGAGGAACAACGTTTAACAGGTCTGGCAGCACATGTTGCAGAAATGTGAGGTCTGTTTTACCGTTGAGGCGTTCAGGAAGAAGATACGGTCCGATTAGGTGGTCTCCGAGGGTTCATGCCCAAACATTGATGGAAAAGCGTCTCTGATGAGCATGTGGATACGTAGCATGTGGATTGACATCCGCCCATACATGTGCATTGTGTGTGTTAAATGTACCTTCACGTGTGAAGGTACATTCATCGGTGAAAAGCACAGTTCGTCCAAAATGTGGATTTAGCGCGTTCTGCTGCAGAAACCAGCGGGCGAATTCAATACGATTTGGATAATCCCCTGGAGACAGTTTCTGGACTCGTTGCACATGAAACGGGAGCAAATGTTCATCCTTCAGTACCCTCCAAGTCTTGGACTGTGAGGTATCCACCTGCCTAGCCACTGTTCGTGTACTTGTACTTGGCTGCGCCGCTACTACATCCAGAATGGCTTCTGCAACAACTACTGATTCGTCCTTTTTTGCACGACCTGCATTCGACCGGGAAGCGAGAAATGATCCCGTCTCACACAACTGTCTGTGCAAGCGCTCGAAAGTTTTGCGGTTAGGCAACCGCCTGTTGGGAAATCGCTCTCCGTACATTCGTTGTGCCTCTGCACCATTTCCATCTGCCGCTCCGTAAATTAAATGCATCTCAGCCTTTTCCTTATTCGTGAAGGGCACCATCTTCCGATTCATTACTACAGCGACTTACACTTGACTCACCGTTCAGTGGTTTTTATGCCTGAATCGTGTCGAAATTTTGCATACGTGTTCTTCTTCTTCCCCATTTGACATTTGCATACTTTCTGTTTCCTTCTTCAACCGGTGACTAGCGTCAGGAATGGAGCTTTAACGTTTGCATGAGCGACGTTTCCAACTGTGCCAGTGCCTTTATGAGTGAATTCCGACTATGCAGTCCTTGACGAAAGTTGTATTTTTGCCTCGTATCACAGCACAGAATCGTTGGGCATGGTTAAGTAGTGCAAACTGAACTATGTTCAGAAGTTGAAATTTGAACCCCCTCCCCTCGCTACTGAACCACGCTCAGCGATTCAGATTTTGAGCTGAAAATTTAAGTTTAAGTCTAAGCTTTAGAAAGCATTTAATGAGACACGAAAAATAACGGTATAAAATAGTTGTTCGTTACTCCAAAGTCTAAAGCGCCCTCTATCGGAATTTTTTGAAAATTTTCTTTAAAATTTATTTTCAAGAAAATACTGACATAAAGAATAATTTTAGCAAAACGCGGCAGTAGTTAGAGCCTAATCTACGACACAAAGATCGGGAATAACTGATTTTTGTTCTGGGGGGAGAAGGGTTTCAAATTTCAAATTTCAGTTTATGCTACTTAACTACTCGTTAGGACTCAGATTTTTAGATCAAAATTTAAGTTTAAGTCTAAGCTTTCGAAATCATTTAAAGAAATACAAAAAATAACGTTAAAAAATAGTTGTTTGTTACTCCAAAGTCTAAAGCGCCCCCTATCGGCAATTTTTGAAATTGAACTTTAAAATTTTATTTCAAGAAAATACTGGCATAAAGAAAATTTTTTGCAAAAACCGCAAACGAATCGACCAATTTTTCCATGTTTTATAATCATTTGAAATTTCGGACCCTAAACTTTAATGCCCCCTATCTCCTTGGGAATACGTCTGGGACCCTTAGTCTCCTATTTAATAGTATTTGTCTTTAAGTGTACTATAACCCCTTAAAGTTCTGCCCATCTTTTATGAATCACCCTGTATAAATGTTGAAGACAATATTAAGAAGATATATGATAAATTCATGGAGATTTTATATCTTGTGAATTGACGGAGATATGAAAATTTTTCTTTTTCAAACCCCTTTTTTGTTTTCGTTTTTAATTTTTTTTTTTTGCGGTACTAATTGGTCCTATCAAAAACTTGTGAATATAAAAGTTGTAGATAATATTAAGGAGATGTATAATAAAATTAATTGGATTCGATATCTTGAGAATTGACGAAGTAAGGAATTTTTTTCTCCCAAAAACCCTATTTTTTGTGCCCTTTGAGCCTATTTTTAATTTTATCAAAAATCTGTGATGCATGAATTTTTGGCGCTATTTTGAGAAGTAATAAAAACTTTAAACTGATTCGATGTGTACAAAAATTAAGACGTTATGGGGTTTTTTCGGTTTTCACAAAACCCCTCCCTATTTCCATCCCCTTGGTCCGCTTTTGCCCATTAACGAACTTAACCGAGATTTTATGTCCCTTGATTTTATGTATCAGTTTGGAAGAGATTTGTGTAGAATTGCGGAAGTTATCGTGTCCAGAAGAAAGTGATAACACAATTGTTTCGGGAAATTCCGTTCAAAATGCCCACTTTGACATAATTTTTTGAAATATATTCTGCCTCTATCAAAAAATCGATCATTGCGGTACATTATATAGTTTCTGAATAAGTGAATCTACCAATTAAATGCGTTTGAGAGCAAAAATGAATTTAAAAATGAGTCAGAAAATAAGCAGTTTGGATTTGAGTGCATCCTTAATTCAATGATTTTTCCAACACAATCCGCATCGGGAAATTCGGTTCAAAATGCCCACTTTAACAGCATTTTTAAAAAATATATTCTGCCTCTATCAAGAAATTGGACCATTACGGTACATTACATAGTTTTTCAGTAAGAAAACGTACCAATTGGAAGCCTTTGAGAGCAAAAATAAATTGTAAAATGAGTCAGAAAATACGCAGTATGGATTTGAATACACCCTTACTTAGGTGATTTTTTTCTTCAACCGCTATGTATTTTTAATTTATTTTTGCTGTAAGAATTGGTCCTATCCATAACTTGTCTATATAGATATTATAGACAATATTAAGAAGATACATGATAAATTCATGGGGATTTTATATCTTTTGAATTGACGGAGTTAAGGATTTTTTACTTCTTCAAACCCCCTTTTTGTTTTCGTTTTTAATTTTTTTTTGCGGTGCGAATTGGTCCTATTAAAAACTTGTGAATATAAAAGTTGTAGATAATATTAAGGAGATTTATAATAAAATTAATTGAAATTGATATCTTTAGAATTAACGAAGTTATGATTTTTTTTTCTCCCGAAAACCCTATTTTTTGCGCCCCTTGAGCCCATTTTTAACTTTATCAAAAATCTGTGATACATAAAATTTTGGCCCTATTTTTAGAAGTAATAAAAACTTTAAACTGATTGGATATGTACAAATATTAAGAAGTTATGGAGGGTTTTCGGTTTTCACAAAACCCCTCCCTATTTCCATCCCCTTGGTCCGATTTTGCCCATTAACGAACTTAACCGAGATTTTATGCCCATTGATTTTATGTATCAGTTTGGAAGAGATTGGTGCAGAATTACGAACGTTATCGTGTACAGAAGAAAGTGATATATATATATACATAGATAGATAGATATATAAAGTTTTTTACTGAGGGTGGTTTTGGGTTCTAGGGGTCATGATCGGTGTAGATCTGCAAAAAGTTTTCAGAAATTCCAACATAGGAACGATCCCAATAGGTAGTATTTCATACGAAATCTACCTAAAATTCTAGTCGTTGCTACATTTTGCTTATCACATAGCTGCCAACTTGTACGGATTTTTGCTACCACTAAAATTTAACAGAAATGTCTACCTTATTTAATTATCAAAATTCACTACAATTTGCCGATTGAATTAGGCAAAATTTTCTATTAAATTTTAGTGGTAGCAAAAATCCGTACAAGTTGGCAGCTATGTTATCAGAATCAATATTTTCAAGAACCGTCTTCCAGCTCCATTAAGATTTAGTCCTTCGGTTAATTTTGCAAGCGTTATAATATTCCCCTTTCACCTAGGCTCAAAGTCTTCATCTATTTCTTCGACAGTGCTTTGTTTCTTTAATTAGATAAGTTCGTCGATGGTTAATTCTGGAGCAGAGAAATTTATGAGTTCAACAAAATCTTCAGATTCCATCTCAAAGTTGAGTTCTCTTCCATTTTCGACGATTTTATCAATTAAGAGAGATGCAGGAGCACAATTTTCAGAAGTTTTCTTAGTTTCTGCGAAGGAAAAGGGGCACAGTCTTTCAAAGCATATCTTATTGTTTTTTACTAACTTCACCTTATGAATCCCTATGACTGTGACTGCATCTGAGATGTTAAATTTCTTCCAAATTTCTTCAAAAAAGTTCAAAGTGCGTCTTAATTAACGAAAAATTATTTCCAGGATAGACGACGTAAATGCGGGGTGACGTATGTCGGGGTACTACTGTATTTATTTTAGTTCACGGTTACTTTCAAGATTATCAAATCCATACATTCCCCCACAATTATATCAACTTTGCCAGTTAGAAATAAAGTTAATACTCTTTCTCACGAAGACACATTTAAACAAATCTAGAGCACAAATATCACTATTTTATACCGAAGAAATGTTATCTAGAATTGTATAGAGAGACTCGGTGCCCCTAATAAGTCCCTAGCTGGCGCGGGGCTCTGGGCAGCCGCCCCGTTAGCCCGATGGGTGCGCCGGCCCTGCATAAAAATACATAGTCCTTATGAGAATGGAACCGGTCTATTACGGAATCTCGTCTGAAGCGTAAATAATTCATGGTCCTTACCGAAGGAATACCATACAATTATACCTACTAAGACAGAAACGGAATGTTCATTCAGTCATTTGAGATTACGTTTTAAGGGGACTCTTCACTAACTTGAAAACACCCGCTCCGTAATGGTAAACTTAAATCTATGGACAGGTTGTTTTCGAATTTCTCGTTTAAATTTGAATATTTTTAAACAATTTTTTTTTCTTTGCGCAGGATAGCTGGGGTCGATCTCTAATAGGGCCATTTCGTATTTTTTCGATTTTGGTTGCAATTTTTTAAAATAAAGGTACTTTCACTTTCAAAACCGGTTCCGAAAGTGAAAGTATAAAAAATTATATTGGGTCATCCGGAAAGTTCTGCGGTGTTTTGTATGATAAATTTCAATAAATAAGTAAAAATACAAAAAAATTTTATTGAATCACATAAGTACTCTTTTGTTTTATGACTTTTTGCGATCGTTTTGGCAGCTGAAAAATTCCATTTAAAAAAAAAGTCATTAGGTTTATTCGTAAAGAAGTTATCAAGGTGCTGTTTGACAGTCTTCAAAGAAGTGAACTCCTTGCCGTTCAGAGAATATTGAAGTGACTTGAAAAGGTGAAAATCTGAAGGGCTATGTCTGGTGAATATAAAGGGTAACACAAAAAAGTCCCAGCCATACTCAATAAAGCGTTACCTGATATTCATCGCAAAGTAGGTCGAGCGTTGTCATGTTGGAACTCCTCGACGATTGGTCAATTTTTGTCGCTTTTCTTCAATTTTGTTTTCAAAACTGCATTTTGGAACAGTATACTTACGAATTTATTGTCTCATTTGTTGGCAACAATTCTTAATAAATAACTCTTTTGCAGGCCAACCATACACAAAGCCTTCCTTTTTGGGGATGCAGTTCTCTCCTCGATGACACTTGGAGAGGCTCATTTGACTTACCACATGATGTTGTTCTTATAA
Source organism: Maratus speciosus (assembly GCA_963932465.1). Taxonomy (NCBI): domain Eukaryota; kingdom Metazoa; phylum Arthropoda; class Arachnida; order Araneae; family Salticidae; genus Maratus; species Maratus speciosus. The sequence goes on along the minus strand of OZ010791.1, from coordinate 245,845,569 downwards.
CGTTATTGTATAGTGTCCATTTCTCATCTCCAGTAAGGAAGCGTTTTAAAAAAGGAACTTCTTCATTTCGTTTCAGCAAAGAATCACATGCCGAAGTTCAAGCAAGCTTATTCAGCGGTGTTAAAGTATGGAGTACCCACACACCATAGCGTCTTACATACCTAATCTTCTTTAAATGATCGTGCACTGTACTTTTTGGAATATTTAATCTGTGTGGTAGCTCCTGAACTGTGTAACGTTGATTTTCAGAGATAGCTTCTTTTAAGAGGTCCCCCTTTCCCAGATGGTGGTTGTACAAAGTGGGCGTCATCTTTGAGCCTGGAATTTCCGCGTTTAAACTTCTCAAACCACCTCAGAACTGTGTTATCTGAAACAGCACAGATTTTACGAGGACTCCGAGTAGTATTTTTTACTTTTTCAGAAATAAAAGAACATAATATGACGAAAACGATCTTTTTAGTTCTCCATTCTTAGCACTGCACTGAAACAAAAATTATGCGACAATATAAGTAAGAATTATACAACGCAAGCAGAAAAGACTAAATGTACATCTCTGAGTCATTCAAGGTCACACCTTAATAGTAGTAGCAAAATAATTAAATGAAACCGAGCTTCGTTTTGAAAAACCGTAGAGCTTTCCGAATGACCCAATATTATCACTTTATTTTAAAAAAAATCTGCAATCAAAATCGGAAAAAGTAAAAAATAGCCCTATTTTAGAGATTGACCTCAGTTATCCTATGCAAAAAACAATCTTTTAAAAATACTCAAATTTAAACGAGAAATTCGAAGACAACCTGCCCGTAGGTTTAACATTACGGAGCAGGTGATTTCAAGTCAGTGAAGAGTCTCTTTAATAGGTTTTACTGTACAAAATATTGAGTACGGCTGCTTTGCTTTGCGATTCCTATAAAATGGTTTATCGAAAATGGTCCAGATTATCTGAAGCTACTAGATTTTTTTCACCAAAGAATATACATAAATAGGGTTGATAACCTATAGGGTGGGGGGAAAAGTCTTAACGCATAAAATTCCACACACACACACAAATAAAGTAATTGGAGTTTGAGAACGGGTGGAAATGATTCTCATGATCGAAAGTTCTTTCGACAGAAGAAATGTTATTTAGAATTGTATAAAGAGACTCGGGCTCCTAAGGCACCTGTTGGCTTATGACCTTGGGCAGTCACACCGTTAGCCCGATGGTTGCGCAGGCCCTGCATAAAAATACAATAAATCCTATGAAAATGAAATGCGAACCGTAAAATGATTTATTGAAAATGGTCCAGATTATCTGAAGGTACTAGATTTTTTTTCATCAAAGAATATACAGGGTGTTCCAGCACAGCGGTTAAAAATTTTCAGGAAAGATAGAGTATATTTTAGACGATGGAAAATCACATAGCAATATACATGGACGGAAATGCTTTTCTGGCACGGTAGTGACGCCACAAATCACAAGAAAGAAGAACACAAATAGGGTGAGAAAACCTGTTTTTTATTCTTAATTCTTAGTACAGCAAAAACCTAAGAAATAAGAACAAAAAGAGACAACGATCGTCACCAAAGGAGGTGTTCGAACTTATAACCCCGGACCGTGATGCAGGCTTCAAATCTCCGAAGCATAGAAGATCTAATGCTCTCGAAAACTCCGGGCGTGTCTAAAGCCGCCTCAAGACTACAAGCCAGACACGCCCTTCATCCCCCCACATGTGACGTCACAGCCCGGGGCTGCCTAACTGCCAACGCGCCAGCCCGGAACATTTGAATTTTGTATCTTCCTATTTTACGTGCACGTGCGTTTTACTTAGCCTAATAACATATTTTTTCCAAGGTAAGTTTTATTTTCAAATTATATTTATATGCTATCAGCACAAGTTTTATTTCTTGTGTTCAAAATCTTTTATTTTTAATTTCTTTGAAATAAATTAACTAGCAAATCCTAGTACGATTCTATCAATAATACCGTATCTCAAAACGAAACGATATTATTGTAGTTCTGTTTTTTCCACATAGAGCAATAATTTAAAATGGCAAACATCCCTAAATCGTGTCAAGACTTATATCATTTAATTTGTATCTTGTCACACCATCCTCTCTTTATAATTTGTTCTGTTTTCTCTAATTCATTAGAGTGACCTTTAATTAACGCCCATTTATTAAAAGACACTTGTCGTGTGAATAGTAACTCAGGTTATTTTGTATGCAGAATTAGTTGGACTTTAATTTGACAACAAATTTATGTATATATATATATATATTCATACTTAAAAATTTAAATATTCTAGAAATTTTCATAAAAGTCGCTGTGAATACATAGCATTTTTATCTTGTTTACTTCTTTTAAAGCAAACCCCGATCGATATACTTGCATCTATTTATTGTTGTTTTTTAATCTTAAACGTTTGCTATCTTAATAAAAATTCTTTTTATAACTTTTTGTTAAATTATAAATGCTTATGTACTGTGTAAATAGAGCTATGGGGATAATGTTTTTGAATCTCTCTATTTTTGCCACAACTGTAAACAATTTATTTACAAGACTAGAGGAAGGGTTGTTAGTACCCTTATGCAAAACAGTAGTCCCCCCCCCCCCACACACACACACCTTCTTCGCAAAAATCCTATGTGTTTTCATATACATTTTAATGTTTAATTAAAAATAAGAATAAATAAAATTATTATTCTATAATTATAAATTTACTTTTAGATCTAGTCAGGAAATACTTTTCATCTCATAAAAATTGATTATTTTAAGCTTAAAAAATGTGATCAAACATTTAAGAACCCACACAACATTATTTTGGAAATAAAATATTTTCGTGGAAGGTTTTTGTGTTTTTCGATGTTTTTTTTTATCAGCTATTACCTAAACATTCGAGGAAAATGAACATAAATTAGGAATATTTTAATTCCAAAATCTTTTCTTTCTTTCTTTTATTTTTCTCTTCATATGTCAATGCATTTTTTAAAAAATCTATTGCTTGTACCTTGCATAATATATCAAACTAATACAAAACTAAATAATAATTTTCTGTTTCATGAACTTGCGTTCTTTTAGTATTATGACAGTTTTATGTTTTGTAATTTAATGGATTTTATGTGAAAATTACGCATTTCTGATAAGTAAAGTTTGCAGTACGAAAATTTATTTATAAGAATACTTAATTTCATGTATACTTTAATTTTGCTATTTATTATATGCAGGTTTTAAATCACTTAATATTTAATAGGGCATTTACTGTATAATTTCAAGCCCAAATAAAAATAGAACACAACTTGAATTTGTTTTCATTTAACATTCACTTTTCTTCCACTTTAATTTAATTTTTAAATGTGGGTTTTGATTGGCACACTTATTGTTATTTATTTATTTTGAAATAATTGAAAGCAAAATAATTCAATTTATGTGTTTAAACTGCAAATTTATATATATATATATATATATATATATATATGTAATAATGTATAATGTCTTGTTTTTGAATATATACCAAATAGATAATTGATATTGTTTCTAAATTTCAAAGTAGAATAAATAATAAAAACTGTCTACTAAAATAAATTTAATACTTGGGATTTTTTTTTCATTAACGAACGAATTTTCTTTAATGTATCTTTAATTCTGATGCACATTTTCATTGACACAGTGATATTATTTCATAAATATTGTTTTTGTGTTATCGTTATTATTGTTTCGAGTGATCGAAATTGATTAAAAAGCACTTAATTAGCGTCTTTAAACTATAAGTTTTTATTTTTTCCCCCATATGCTGTGATAATAAGTTGAAATATGGAGGAAAGAATTAATGTTTTAAATAACGCATGTGCTCTCCACGGCTGATCTAAGCCCCGCGTCGTGACGTCACGAAACCTTGTGTTTGGCTTGTAGTCTTGAGGCGGCTTTGGCGTGTCCCGGATTTCCCCAGCAGTTGTCGCAATGTGTGCAACGAATTTCTCAATACTGTTAACGGGGGTTTCGTACACCAGCGCCTTGACGGCAAACCCGCCCCAGTATTTCTGCGGTACTAACAATAATAATAACGTTTTCTCACCCTTTTACCCTTTTCATGTCCTTCTTTTCTTTGTGCTTTGTGTCGTCACTACCTCGCCAGGAAAGCGATTCCGACCATGCATTGCTATGTGATTTCCCATCGTCTAAGTGTACTCTATCTCTCCTAAAAGTTTGTAACCGCTGTTCTGAAACCTCCTGTATATAAATAGGGTTGATAACGTATAGGGTGGGTCTTAACACATAAAATTCCACACACACAAAAAAAATAAAGTAATTGGAATACGAGAGCGGGTGGAAATGATTCTCATGATCGAAATTTCTTTCTTCCCCTTTTCATTCTCCTTGTTGCTTCAAAGCAACTTAATGTTACTTAATATTAAACATATTAAACGAGACGGAGCCCATCGAATTCGACGAAAGAAAATGTTTAAAAAAATTGATTGATTGAATTTATAAAAAAAAAATCACAAAAATAATTACAATAAATAATTGATTTTATATTGACTGGTCTAACTCTTAAAACAAATATTTTTAACTAAAGCTTAATTTCAACTTTTCAAATTAGTGAAAAATTAAATTTTATTCCTGTACATAATCAGTAACATGCAACTTAGATAAGAAATGGTGAAGTTAAGGCTTTGATCTTTGGTATTACGAAATGAAAAAGCAACGAAAATTGCGCCACTATGGCACAATCATCTTTTTTTCAACAAAATCTAAATATAACGTCGTTTTCACCGTCGCAAAATTTACATGCATATATTTCTTATTCCTATTCACTGTTTTAAAAATATTTTAACGTGCCCTAGATTATTAATAAATATAGTCCCAAACTTCCTATCACGTTTGCCAGTTACAATTTTGCATCTGAACATTGGCACACTTGACTTGAAGTTCTAATCCAAGTGCTGACGAAATCCAGAAATTTATGCCTCTTTAGACGCATTAGTAATAAAATATTTAGTCTTATCACAGTAAATACTCATTTCATTTTTACTATGATACCTATTTCACTCACTGAAGCCCTCTGAGATGAGCGTCTTAATCTTAGTATCAGCGGCAGTGACCAGATGCTCCAGCTCCAGCTCCGCTCCGAGATAAAAATACTGTGGCTCCGGCTCCAGCAACCGCTCCAACTCGGCTCCGACTTCGCGCTTCTGAGTTGCAGATTTTAAATTTACACAGTTATTTTTTTGCTCACAAATTCTCCCTTTACCTCCATTAAAGACCTGACAAAATGCCTTTTTCTTCTCATCAAACTTGAAATGTTTGTTCGGAAAATCTGACATCTTTTAGCTTTTACTTTTAAAAAAGAAAGTTTGGTGGAATTTTAAACTCAAAAATCTTAAATTTCGTGTACGCTTTTCAAAAAACCAAAATTGTACAACTACACGTGTAAACAACAGGCAGCCATATTTGTTTTCAAATAGTGTTGCCACTTAGTTCAAGTAGAAGTGAAGTAGTGTTACCATATTTTTGCGAGAAGTTTTACATCTTTAATTAAAAAAAAAAAAACTTAAAAAATGATGTAATTAAAATATTGAATAATGATGTAATTAAAATATTTTAAGCCTGGACATTTAAAAGACTGAAAAAAAAAAGATTTAAAAGAATAATAACAAAACTAAAGGGGCCTTGGAGCAGGGAAAATTTTAGAGCTCCAGCTTCGGCTCTAGCTCCAGGGAAAACACAGCTCCGGAGTGCTCCGGGTCTTTCTGATCAGCGAAATAAAAAAAATATTGAAATGTGACAGCTTTTTTGTTTTATCGTGACGTCATTTTCTATTCCATATATTTTTTAAAGTTATTTTTAATTGTAATGCGAAAATGGCATCCGTAATAATATGGTGATGGCCATTGTTTCCCTTCTCTCTTGAACAATGGAAGTAACCCGGTTGCCACCAATGTGAAGAAATTTCATAAAGGACATTTAAAATTAAAATAAAAACTAAAATATTTAAAATGGGATTATTTAAAAAAATAATGAGTGCGGACACATCTACAAGTAAACTTCTTTCATTAAAAAAAAAAATTATCAAAATCGGTTCAGTAGAAGGCTCAGGTCAGATGACTAGAAAAACAGCCTTATCTTTTAGTTCGATTATATAGATTAGATATTTTCATAAATCATTTGAAATGTATTGATCTATAATTTTTATAATATTAATACTGTCAACCGGAGCTACTTTGGGCCACTTTTTTCCTGGTTCCACTCACATTTCCATTATTTAAAAATATTATATGTGATTTTTCAACGTCGAAAAGGAGCTGTAAACAATCATAAAATAATGAAGCAAATTGTATGGCTTTAAAAAGTTTTTTTTTTATTTATTTTTTATTTTTTAACTATTTTTAAAGTTTTGGAACAAAATTTTGCTGGGGGCTTCTTTGGTTCATTCGCTTAGTTTCACATAAAATAAATACATTTCATATGTAAATGAATACATTTTTATTGAAACCCCTTTGCAATAGCATTTACTAATAAATTAATACTGCAAACTCGATAAACAAATGTTTTTTTTTAAACTTTTAAACACAATAAACCAGTTGTT